>VZRO01001107.1:143805-253103 GCA_013397915.1 Daphoenositta chrysoptera | reverse complement strand
TTTTTTTTTTTTTTTTTTACGTAATAGGTATAAATGACCAAGGATTGTACAGAGTTGTGGGGGTGAGTTCAAAGGTCCAGAGACTTCTGAGTTTGTTGATGGGTATGCCTCTATTTTACACATATTTTTTTCAATATTTTATGTCATGATGTTTTACTGTCAATATTTAATTTTTAAAGCACCTGCTGGTAGTTTTCTCTAGCCCATGCAAATAATCACCATATCATTGTAAGTTCCCCTACTTTAGAAAGACCTGGATTAGTTGATAGGAATAAACTAAGAACTAATATGGGACCTGTAGGAGCAAAGGAAGTGCTTTGTGCAAGGTTGATGTAAGTGGGATTAAAGCAGCCTAAGTTGAAGGATCTGATCAGAAAATTCAAAATAACAAAGTCAGGAAAGTTTGAAGCTGGTTGCTTCATTGTTTGATGTTTCCACCTTCCTTCTCCGTTGTCTAGAATGTGCAAGTGTGCACGCCCATGTGAGTTAATCACTGTGCAAAATAAGACAGTTTACTGTCAAAGAGTTGTTTGGTTTAAGAGGAGGGATATGCTATATGTATTAATAATAACTATGTGTCAAGGCAGGAGACAGATGGAGAAAGGATTTGGTTTTCTAAGCTTAGTTGTATAGCTCTTATACGTGGGTAACATCATAGGCTCTTTTACACCTAGACAGCTGAAATAATTCTCAGAAACTTTTTTCTCCCTTTTCTTTCTGGAAATTTTGATGCATCTTTAATTCCAGTGACTGGACTTCTCTTGCTACTCTGCTATCCCTGGGGGGGAAAAACAAGAGAAATAGTGGCACCTGGATGAAATCCCTCATCTGCCTGATATCTCTCACCAAAGTAGTAGCCATGACTGCAAAATGCGCCTTGTTCCCCCATTTCTTGTCCTGAGCACTGACAGTACATGCAGTCAGACAAGACCACTGGGATTAGTTCATTTTTATAGAGCTTCCAAACCTGTCACTTGACAGCAAAGGTCTGATTCTCAGGGATTCATTGGTATGCAAAGAAGCTTGTTTGCAGTTTGCACCAGGCTCTTCTCCAGAACCATGCATGCTCCATCTGTGCTGATAACACAGTGTTCTTTGGCACTGCAAACTGAAGGAAGCCAGAAAGTGAATTCATTTCATTACCCCAGACATTATGTGAATGACAAAGCGCTTTTATATTATATGCTGCTGTCAGTTCAGTGCCACCTGTAAGACTTTTTCTTTTCCTTCCTTTATTTTTTCAAACAGGCTGTCTCCTCAGAAATGATAAGACATCTTGAGACTTGAGGACCTGCATGTCATATCAATCTGTCATAATGACCTTGCTAAATATTAATTTATGATGTCTTACTTTAATCAATATTAACAGCACCCTGAAGTACTCCATTAGTAAACCTTTAAAGTATTATAGAAAAAAGGCTCTTCTTGGAAATACGAACTGGGATTAATAAAAATGAATGATCTATAACAGATTTTCGTAGTTGTTTATCTCTGTTGGGGTTAGCTTCAGTAAGCAATAACCATCTTTAGCCATTGACCATGGGAAGAATGACGTGCTGTCACTCAGAGAGCCTTGATTAAATGCAGTTGATATCATGAGATGCTTTTCAGTTTTGTTCTTGCTGGCTTAGCTTGGGCATGCAGGTCTGGCAAGCAGATTTTCCTTGCTGCCGTTACTGGTATCCAAATTAAATACACTCAGGTTGCCAGTGGTTCAGTAGCAGCTGGAAGAGTTTACTGGGGATTCCAGCATCTGCTCCTAGTTATTTTTTAAAATCTGAAACTTTTTTTTTTTGTCGTTCCCAAGTTTCATATATTTATTTGACATAGGAAGAATACAGTGGTATCAAGATGAGGCAAAATACTGAACTGGAAAAAGTTAGGGTGCAAGCGGGTGCTCTTTTCTGATGGTTTGTTGAAAGTGATCCTATCTGTGCTCTTTATCTGTCTGTCCTCAGAGAAGAACAAAGAGGGTTCCTTTTTGATATACAGTGGTACAGAATTTAAAATGACTGATTAATCTTTAATCCTTTGTCTCTGGGTATACTCTTAGATACCCTTTTATATGAAAGATTTTTCAGAATCATAAAAAACTCCTATTAACTTTCTGTATTTTAAAATGTTTGATAAAATTTCAAAGTATTTTAAGCTACCGATCGTTGACCATGAGTTTCACAGTTGGAAAGACCCGATGTGAAAAGAGTCTTCCAAATGGTAACCAGGGATGTAATCTTTTTTTTTTTTTTTTTTTGTAGTTTTCTCCCTTTCTCAGAATATTTTCTGTAGAATTTTGGAAAGTACACTGAGAGTCAAGAGAGTATGAGAAGACCAACATATGCTTTTCTAGTACTATGAATGCATAGATTTTCATCTGTAATGCAAAAATCTAGTAGAGCTAAGTCTTTGCAAAGTAAGGCTTAGCAATCAAATATACAATTCTAATTTAAAAAAAAAAAGTCAATTTTGCAATTAACTTAGTCCATGAAGTTACCTGTAACTGGTAATGTGCTATTTTGCAGCAATGATCTTGTTTAAATTTAAAGGAAGGCATCTGGTGAGGAAAACACTCTCTACCTTTTAAGGGAAAATGTTGAATTAACCAGACATCTCATTGTAAACAGGGCTAGAAAGCTAGAACTTCCAATATTATGGAAATGTGTTACTAGCACTGCAGTGTGAGTTGTCAGCCATCAGGAGTCTCAGTTCTGGAAGTGCATTGGGGCCCA
Organism: Daphoenositta chrysoptera; assembly: GCA_013397915.1. Lineage (NCBI taxonomy): Eukaryota > Metazoa > Chordata > Aves > Passeriformes > Daphoenositta > Daphoenositta chrysoptera. The sequence continues at coordinate 250,377 of VZRO01001107.1, read as the reverse complement.
ATTTCTGTTTCATCGATGATCTGTGTTATAGACCTGATGTGGCTCATTTCCTACATGCTGTTACATAGATTTGGTACAAGCCACTGCATAGATCAGCTTTCAGATGGACCAGTGCCTGTGGGAAGGGGCTGCTGAGGACTTGCAGCTTCTACTGATGAGTTCAGGTTTGATTTCTGATGCTGGCTGGTGTGAACAATACCAGCTATTACATGTAGAAGGAAGCTTTCAGGTAATTCTGCCTTCCCAAAACTAGCAGGTTTCAAAACAATAAGGTGGAATTCCTTGTTATTTAATATACAGTGGATGACAGTATGTGTGCACACCTACAGTGGGTATATTGCAATTGAAAGCGGAGAGAGTCTCCTCCTCACCAGCTTTAGTGAACTGGACAGTTTTTATAAACTCTGGCTCCCTTATTGTCAGAAAGATTTGCATAAAATTTAAAACTGATTTGTCAAAAGCTGTTCCTTAAACATGCACAGTTAGTTTTATAGACATAAAATTACCTTTCAGTGCACAGTGGCAGTTATGTGAACAAGTAGCATGAAAACAACTAGATTTTTTTTTTTTTAATAGAGTAATTTTTTTTTTTTTTAAATCTGGTTGAAGTTCCAGTTCTTACTGGAATGGGATGTTCGAAGTAGAGGGGAAAAATGGAGCAGGAATAGTGAAATCCATTGGGTGGTAGGGCACAGAGCAATGTAAAACAAATGGCAAACCAGAAATGAAGAAAATATCTTTAAATCTTGATGGCTTCTACAATCAAACTGGGGGTTGGTAGCAGGGCTGATTTTTTTTTTTTCCTCTCCAAGAGATAATGAAATGTTTCAACAATACCTTCTATTTTCTATTTTAAGAGACTCATTTTGGAATTCAGACGCCTGTTGTTTTCCTCCCAAAATTCATCAACAAATTTCAATGAACAGAGTGCATACTTTGAATGTAAAGGAGGTTGATGATTATGAAGCAGCTATTTAAAAACTGGATATTACATGGTGGTTTAGTAACAAAACCCCCATAGATTTTGCTAGCTTCTGATGTGATGGCAGTTTTTATTTAATTAATTCAGGAGACAAATCTTCTTCTCAAAAAAGAGAATTTGAACATGGAAACAGCTAGCATGCTAAAAAGAGAAAAAAAGAAGCTTATATCAGAGACAATCCAGAGTATTTTGGGTTCTGGTTGGCTAGTAACAGTTTGCTAGAGAATGTTATCTGACCTGTATTTTAAAATGAGATTTAAATAATTGATATAATGAGGGAGAATATTCAGTTACAGAAATAATTGCTTGGCACAGCTTTTAGAACAAAATTATTTAGTCCCGGTAAAAGGACTGCACCTTTAATCAGGGATCCTAATTTGATTTTTTAAATGTGTCTGTCGTTTGTCTGACAAGCCAAGTAACAAATGAATTCTGAATTTTATGAACGGGTCCCCACGTAATCTGTGTCAGCCACTGCTGCCGTTCACTGCAGTGACTGATGGAAACACGTAGCAGTAAATAATAACAGGAAAGGCAGCAAACACATTGGGCTAGGCTGGCCATACACATGTGCTCTTCTTGTGTTAGCTAGCTAAGGCTTCCTGTTTTCAGGCCAAAAGGGTTTTTTTTTGATTGCAAAACATTCCAGGGTGCTGTGTTGTTTTCTATCTTCTGTCAAAAACTCTATATTGATGGGTCAGTCAGACAAACCTTTTGGTGTGATCTGTCTTGTTCCAAGACTCTGCAACTAACCTGGGAGAAGGTGGGACTGTGAACCTGACAAATGGTCAAGCAAACAAGTATTTCTTGTCCAGTGGCTAGAACCAATCAAGTAAGGCAAACAGCAAAGACTCCTTTTCCCACTTTGGAAGCACCTCTTAAGGTTTTCACACAATGCAGAGGGTCATGCTGTACTTTGACTGTTCTCATCAACACTTTACAAGCTTAACTATGGAAAGAATTTATCACTTTAAATAAGAAAGAAAAGAGTAAAAGATAAATTCTTGTTAGAAGGCCTTTTTTCCCAAACAGTTTTTGTAGATCTTCCTGTGTTTTTGAACATCTCTCTTTTTAATTAGAGGTGTGAAAATTTCAATTGCTATAGAGATCTTTTTACATGAGGGTGATTTTTAATCCTTCATTAAAGAAAAAAAATCAGCAGTAAATAGTTTTAAAGACAAAATATGAAAATGGAATTTATAAACAGGTTTGGATATTTGGTCTCTTCATATCACCTAATAATAAATAAAAAGGACGTTGCTTCTGCATTAATATGAGCAAATATGTAGTGGTCAAAGTCAATGTGTTGCAGTTCATGTAGGTTATACTGATTTAGACTTCCCTTTTTTCATGTCCCTTTTCTCTTTTTGATTATTTTCTAGATTCAAAAACCTGCAATGAAGTTGACCTGGAAAACTCTGTAGATTGGGAAGTGAAGACAATTACTAGTGCTATGAAGCAGTATCTGCGGTAAGGCTGTCTCTTGTTTATTTGGCTTTTTAGACTATAAATTCTTATTTTAATTCTCCTCTGCAGTGTGTTACGCTGCACTGGTTAGTTTTGCTACATTTTAGACTAAGAGCTCGTTTTGTGCAAATACCATGTTTGTTATTTGTCTTGGGGGAAGCTAAATACTTTAGCAACACTAATATGTTCATACGAGACAAGCCCCCAAACACTTTAGTGTTAGACACAGAAGCATTTTTCTGATGGTTCAGAAACCTGAATTGGTAGTAAACTTGCTGAGAGTCATTACTGAAAGTTAGCTAAGATTATTAAAATTTGTTTCCTTTTTGTGTTTCAGTGTGGTAGAATGAAAAGAGAAAAGTCAGTGAAATTTTTAATATTTTCCTCTTTTCCTTCTGACCCTTGCTCTGATGTTCTGTGTGCAATAGTAATAATATTTTGAGTGTTAAAAATTTTAAATAAGAATTTTAAATCTGTTCCCTATTCAAATGGCTTTGCCAATTCCTGATCGAGCTATTTTACTAAATTGCCTAAGAACATAAAGTGTTGCTGTTTTGTGTATCTCTTGTAGTGTAACACAAACATGGTGCTTTTAATCTGCTATTTTTATTAAATGTTACTATGACCACTATCCACGAATGCTGCAGAACTATTGAAACAAGATACAAATCATACAGAGTATAGAAAAGTTCAAATAAAAAAGGAAAATGTACATGGTGAAGTATTTCTCCCCTACAGTATTTACCATCTGAGTATTTACTCCAATATTTCATGAGCATCAGTAAAGCCAATTTAATAAATGGTTTTAACTCTGGTGGTGGTTGTTGTTAAGACCTTAGTGTCTTTCCAGTAAGGCATTGACTTGAGGTTCTTAGTGTTTAAAAAACACTAGTGAAGAATGAATTTCACACTATTTGTGTACAATCTTCATCTGAGAAACAATCTTGGTGTTAAAATTGGAAAGATATCTTATGATGGACTGGAGGCATCACTTCAGCTCAGGGAAGGTGAATGGATGCATTTAGTCTTATTTTGCTGATGATACCAAGTTTTCCATTTATTCTGGAAGTCATTGAATTCAAAGGCCTCTGTAACAATGGTTACTTCCAGTATGAGGATTATGCTACTGAATGTTAAAAAGGTTTCCTACTTAGAGTAAATGCAGCTGGAAGAAAATACAGTTAAATTTATTATGTCATCCTTGTTTTACAGAAGCCTTCCAGAGCCACTGATGACATACGAATTGCATGAAGAATTCATCGTTCCTGCCAGTAAATACATGACTGTAGTTCAAGTAGAAATCTTTTGTTGTTGTGCTGTTGTGACCTTAGGAGTGCTCTGCAAATGCAATTTCAGAAAAATGCTTCATCCCAGTAAAAATACAGGAACAAGAAATAATAAATTATTTAAAACTATATTTTAATCAGTATTTAGTTCTAGCGTGTGCCACATATAATGCGACTACATAGCACAGTTTTTACTTTTATGGAAAAACTTCTGGCTAGCCATTGTAAACATTTATTCTTATTATCTTAATTGTATAATGATAAGCATCTCCTTAATCTGTGATTTTTTTTTTGCCATCCATTTATAATGAGTTTGAAGCTTAGCAAAAGAAAGTACACTAATTTGAGCTCATTTGAGTCCTTAAAGCACAGCTGCCTGACCCTTGTTTTCAGTGCCTTGCTAGCTCTGAGTGCAGGCTGGCTTGAATATTCCTCATGTATGAGAAGAAAGGAAAGAGCAGGCCAGATTACACTGTGGCAGTTCAAATAGACTTGGAGAAGACACAACAGCATTTGTAGCTCAGTTGTATGGTATCTAGTGTACACGGAATTTTTTTGGAAGAGGATAGAGGGAAACTGTGTAAGAAAATTTTTGGCAAAGTATCAAACAGATATTTAGCTGATTTTCTTTCCAGCCTGTAGCACTTCTGGCAAACTGTGGAAAGCAAAATTAAAATAAACTTTGAGACAATTGCTTTATCATCTTCAGATTGCTATAATGACTTTCCAGGACTGCAGAATGTGTTTTCTTCTGGTCCTTAATTCAAAATGAGAATTAGTTCCGGAAATCTGTTGCCAGAGCACATGCTAGCAGGCAAGTGCTTAAACAAAATTCAACATCCTTACCTTCGTGGTGAGTTTTCACGTTTGTATTGGAAAGTGTTAAAATAATTGCTTGACTTCTGAAGTTTTGCCAGCAGTTTCTCACTTTATTTGTCTTTATTTTATAATCTCTTTCATCAAAGGAATTCAGTTGAAGTTACATGTTTCAGACATTACAGTGTTCATAAGTAGTAAACAGCTCAGTAAAGGAGTTGATTCTGGGGAGGGAAATTTAATCAACATTGCAGATCTGAGTTACAGTATACTCAAAAATAGGTTGTCAGTGTTGTTTCCTATGTTGGCTATAAAAAAACCAACGCTGGAAATAGCAAGGAATATCCTTTTCCCTGAAACTATTGGAGGACGAGCCAAAATTAAAAGGTTTTCTTTCAATTTTGTTCTCTTTATACATATCAGTATGGATTGAAACTATATGAGCTTTGACTGTATCTTGTAAAAAATTGTTTAGCCTTTCTTTAATTAGAATTTGTGATTTCATATATACATAAAATAGTCTCACTTTAAAGAATGCCTATTTTTTCTTTGAGAATTTTGAGTAGCTCACTAGAAGTTAAATGTTTTGGTTTTTGGTAGCCTTTTTTCTTGCAATCTGTGCAGGGGTGTTCACTGAAAAAGAATAAAATACAGCCCTAAAATGTGTAGCAATATGCAAAGAAAAAAGAAAATCTGAAGCAGTATACTGAAAAAATATGGTGGTACTTTACAGGAAATACACTTGGCAAAGTTGCCTTAGAGAAAAATGGGGCCTGAACAGTGGTCCTCATGTCAAAGCTTCTTGCATTCAGAATAGATTCTAAATTTTTCTCATTCTGTATTTTCTAGTAAGTGTTATAGGCAGCAGAAATAGTTCCATTCCTCTTATTATAACCACTACTAAGACGTAATATTGTGATTTAATGCAACTTTGAGAAATAGGAAGATGGTTTATTTTCATCTTTCACAGGTTCTTGTTTTCATCTGTGTACAGTGAAACCTATTAGGGCCAAAATTATGTGATTTTACATGCAACAGACAAAAATAAAAAGCTCTTTACTTATCTTAATTTCTGTACTGTACTAGAGATGCCATTGTTATTCAGAACCTTTGTCATAGTATTCTCAGTAGGTTTTTTTTTTGCATGTTTATTCTTCTGTGTCTTCAGGGGTCATTAGGTTTTCTAAGCATATAGATCTGCACTCAGTTTCCAATGCAAGGTAGCACAAATGCAGTATCATTATCAGCACAGTACCAACAAAACTGAATTCTAATCACGGGGACAATCAGTTAATGATGCTAAAATGGAAAGCAGTACAGTTCCTCTCTGTGGCACCCGGTAACATCACTGCTCACCTTGCAGTGTATTTGTAAGCAGATGAGTCCAATGCAGCAAAACAATAACTGCATCTGTCAGTCTTTAAAAATAGATGAACAAAGGCATCCTTTTGCAGGTGGATTGAAAGATGAGTTCTCAAAATAAGCAAATAAGCTGATAATTCTAGAACAATATTACTTGTGAAAACAAGCACATATGTTCAGTGTTGCTATGTCTGGAGATACATAAGTGGTGAAGGAAAGTGTGTGCAGTATGTTTCCATGCAGGGGTGGGAGAAGGTTTGTGTTTATGTGAATTTTATTTAATTAAATTTTTTTTTTTGAGATTTTTATTTCTGTCCCATAGAAAGTGGGAGTCCTGAGTCTCGAGTCAATGCTGTTCACTTCTTGGTCCACAAACTCCCAGAAAAGAACAAAGAGATGCTGGAAATTTTGGTGAAACATTTAGCGAAGTAAGTGCTATGACCTGCTTTCCTACCTTCTCAGAATTCTTGTCTTTGCCTTTCTTTAACTACAAAGGGCTTTAGTGAAGTGTGGCTGGAGCTGAAGCCCATTTTGATGCTGTCATCCTCAACCCCAAGAACCAAACGTGCAAAAGCAGACAAGACGTTTGACTCATGCTGTGCATATTTTGGCGGGAAAGGCAGAAATCTAAGACGTTAATGAAGCCATAGAAGTATTTACTTTAGCAGTCCTGCCAGCAGCTGAGGGTTTGATTGAAGTGAGAAAGGGAACATTATACTTTCTTTTTGCAAATTCTGGCAAAGGGAATAGTGGAGATCTGTTAGCAAATTTAAGTTGGTTTCACACTTGCCCTGGTCCAAGGCTAAGTGCATTTTATATATTTAAGTTCAGTAAGAGACTGGTTTTGTTTTTAAGTTGCCAGTGGAAGAATGGCTTTTCAGTTTTCCAGAATTTAGTAAGACTTTATTTGAAGAAACTTTGCACAAAACAAACTTCTAAAACATAGATTAAGGAAATGCAATGTTTTCATTTGTAGACTGCAGCTTCCAACAGTAATGGAAATTTTTCATAACTCGTTTCCTGTTTTTTCCTTCAATTCTTTTCAAAAAGTGTTTCAAAGCATGCCAAGAGGAATCTAATGACTGTGGCAAACCTAGGGGTAGTATTTGGACCAACCTTAATGAGGCCACAGGAAGAAACTGTAGCAGCCATCATGGACCTGAAGTTTCAGAATATCGTTGTTGAAATCCTGATAGAAAATCACGAGAAGGTAAGTTTTGCTATGTTTACATGTTTCTGAGCATTGTCTGAAACAACCTGCTAGCCTTAATTGGATTAAGCATGGAATTAAGCATGACAATAAACTAATAGTTTAATTCTAAAGAATATCCTCTTTACACTGTGTGCTTTTGGTTATTTGTCCTTGACAATCATTCCTGTTCATAGGTGAATTGATATTTCGGAATGCATATTTCCTGGCAGTGGTAGTGCTTCTCTGTGTGTATAGTACACCAATAGATTTGCATTATGATATTTGCATTTGCTTTTTTTCTGATCAAAAGTGATACAAAACTGGAAAAGAGAAAGCCTAGGCTCAGTTTTTAGCTATTCCAGTAAGCACTTTGACCAGGGTCTGAATTCATTGTTTTACGTCTTCATTTTATCTCAGAGTTCCTAGAGTAAAAAAGAAGACTTTACTGTACTCTAATTTTTATGTGTAAAAAGCATTATGAGAGAACCAGGTATTAACACTTCCTTTGTTTTCAGCTGACTGTGTGTTATTTTAAGCCTTTGTATTTGAGGTAGTACTGAAAATAGAAGTTGTTGTTGCTGCTATTACTAAAGTTACCAGTTACTAAAGTGCTTCACATGTACAAGGTACTGTCCAGGATATCACTGCATGCAATCTGGGATCTGAAATTAAAAATAGTAAAAAAATCCTTTACTGGTCTCTTTATTTGTGTACTTGTTTGGGAGTCCCTTGTGTCTAAGCTGACTTCTGTAACTGGATGTTTGAGGTACTTTGTACTGAGAGATGGACAGCATCTCCCTCACTCTTACTGTCAAAAAAAAAAGTGCTCTGGAAAAATCCCAAGATGAGCTTTTTCCTCTCTCCTTTCTTAAGCACTCAGAGTGTTGAAATTGTTATTTCCTTTAAAGGTTAACAGTGTTGAAATTGGCTATTTAAGTCAAGTGTTATCTACTCTAAATAATATATGTCTCAAGCTTTTCTGACAATGTAATTACGCTCCCTCCCTGATTGATACAGGCTGGGCAAAGCTGCTGTTGGCATAGCTGTGTCCACACAGTGGGTTTTGTTGGCTTAGTTGACTTAGGGTGTAATGCTGTCCTCACACGCACACTGAGCAGATATGGTATTGTTCTGCTGGAAAAATACTGGGCTGCACATGTGGCTCAAGTTCTAAGCAATAAATATTCCAAGAGCTGTAAGCCGTGGTATTAATTTTGGATCTTAGAAATGAAAGTAAACCTTGCAGTTGAGCTCATGATTTTAAAGCTATTGCGGTGACCACACAAATTAAAGAAAGTTGAGAGAGAGTGAGCAGAGCCAGGGTGTTTTAATAACATATGGAGGTTGAGTTGTGTTTATTCAAATCACCACAGATTAGCACCATCTTATTCTTATGCCAGCTCAGTCACATTTCTTTAAAAACTGGACTTCAATTTTACATTTGAAACATTAGTGGCCTTTCTTGCTCCTCTGCAAATGCAGAGAAGCGAGGAATGGAAAGTACATCAATATAATACTGCATCATTTTCCATAATTCCTTGGTTTTATGCCTTCTTTAGAACTAGAAGGGTATAATTTTTTTTACAGGATTTCTGTCATTTCGCTGCCAGTTCTAGCAGTGAACTTGCCATCAGTGGTCTGCCTGCAGCAACCTCTCCCAGCTAGAGCTGCTTCCAAAATGGAAGGCAGCCCTAAGTGTGACCTCTCTGTGTTTATAACAAAGGCAATGGAGAGGTGTGCTAAGGCATTACAAAAATTTTATAGTCAAACTGAGTGTGCTGCTTTTACAAGTGACCCTTCTTCATTCAGGGCAGACCAAGGACCTACTTTTAAAGGCAAACAAGGTCCTTGCCAGTCTAATGTTCATTTTATATTGTTATTTTAAATTTCTATGCATTTTGGACTTTCTGAGAGTCTTGCATTAGATGTTTTTATTTATAGACCTGGTGAAGTCCTAGGAAAAGTCACCGGCTGTGGGTTAACCAGCAGTTTCTCACTTTATTCATATTTAAAATATTTCATTCGAAGCCACTACTTTGACTCTGCTAATTTTTAGCAGCTTCTGCTGATAGGAACAAAGTTTGGAATTGTAGGAGAGTGATGGAGTTGAGATGGAGGTGCACTGACCCTTTACTCTCGGTGCATGTGTAATTTCCAGCTCTGGTACTCTGCAGAGAGGCATTTCTTTTCCCCTGTAGCAAAGGAAATTACTAAAAAACTTTCCAACTATAGAAGCGGTAGCCATCAGCATTTCTGGTATAAATACAGTAACTTGGTAGGCAAAATGGTAAAAAATGGTTAGGATTCCTCAAATATTTTCAAATTCCATCAATTCCCTTTATGTTTAATGTGGATAGCTTTATTGAACAAGATTCACTGTTCATTTTTAGGAGGAGACATAATTGGGTTACTGGCTTTGAAATCCTGGTGCAGTCTTCTTTCTTCTTTCCAGTATCATCACTTTGCTGGGTTCTAATTAGAGAATTTCTGTGCAATTAATGTGTGGAAACCTGACTACAATGATTTGCCATGAGATAAGAGTATCAGGCTTAGGGAATAAGCTGGTTTTGTTTGGTTTTTGGGGTTTTTTTTTAGGCTTTGTTGATATGTACATTTATTTCCTGCTGGCTAGAAACCAGTCAGTACCACTTCCACGTTGTTTACAGGCTGCTTATGTACATCCAAACCATGTCTGTAAACCAATTACAGCGGGTTGAGGAGGGGATGTTTTGCAAAATGCTGAGATTGGAACACTGAAACTATACCGTGCAGCCTGGTGTGTTGCTTAAATGGCATTAGAATTGCACAGTGATTAAGAGTGGGAAGGGGATAGAAGAGTGTCAGGGAAGGAATTGTTTAGCTTTCGTCAGTTTTAGACAAGTCTCTGCCACGTGGAGTATTTCTCACGGTCCCCACTCAGAAGGTGAGCTGCACAAACAGATCTCTGCTTTGAAAGAAAAAACAAAAACTAGACCCCAGCTGAGACATTTTACTCAGGACCCTCAGAATCACCTGCTGTGGAAGCAAGGCCAATCCAGAGGATAATTAGACCTGTAAATTTTCTTGCTTCTGTCCTATGGCTATGGGGGAAGGACAGCCAGAGAGGGGAAGGATAGCCAGATTCTGTGTCCTGTATCTTTCCCTTCACTAAAGAAGCATCAAGAAATTCATGTTTGTGTCTCATCATTGTTTATTTTGCTTTGAGGTAACAAGCTCAGGACCTGACTGCAGCTTGTACAGTGCCTGGAACAATCTTGGCCTTTAGGTAATCTTCTGATGAAAAGCCTTAGTTAACTTGGCCCCAAAAAAAAGTTTTGATTTCTCTTCTCTGCCTCCTCCAAATGAGTTTCAAGGGTTTAAATTATTTTTTCTTCCCATGGGCTTAACAGACTGGAAATCTTGGACATTTCAGCTCTTCTGGTCTTTTCTTTGACTTGCAGTGAGGAAGAAGGGTGGTCCATGCCACGGCAGTGTCAAGGGCGTGCACATGTTCATCTTGCTGTTTGTTACAATGTTTTGGCATCTTGTTGGAATGAATGTCACTATTCAAAGGGCTTCTTTATTTGCCATTTAGAGATGCCTCAGTGGTAATGTGAGCCATTTTGGTTTCTCAATTCCCTGAACATTATTTTAAGAAGGAAAAAAAAAAGGCACCAGGATAAAAAAAGTCTAAGAAATGAAAGAGGATGAGGGAGGAGGTTGGAATAAAAATCTCAGTGGGACTGGAATATTTAAACCAGCGTATGGGGGAGGAAAGAATAGTGAGTACAAATAGCAAGATTATAAAAACAGAAAGTAGATGAAAATCACAGTGAAAGAAGATTAGAAGGAAAAAAGCGAGGGGCTAGACAGAAGTTCCTTCTGGAGACTGGGAGGCCAGAATCTGCTTGAAAGGGAATAGGCTTCGTAAAAGATACCTTTTTCTAGAATTCAAATAACCTATGGGCAAAATTATCTCAAAGACATTCATGCTGAAAAGCTCAGTAGTTCCTACATATAGGGCAGATACCTTTTCTCTATCAATCTTTTTAAAAAGGGGAAAGATTTTACATATTTTAGACAAAGTGTCTTTGGCTTACCTTTGATTTGCTCAAAACAGTTTTAAGGGGAATTCTTTTAATGAATTTTTTTCCCCCTACTTTGGGCACTTTCATGATTTCTTTTTTAAACTGAAAAGGGAAGAGAAGAATTTAATACTACTGAGCTCTTAAGCCAACATCAACCTCATGTAGTAATCCTTGAAAAATCTTGTCTTAAAACGTATTACAGTGCATAATACATGGAATATTCGTGAGACAGGGGGAATGGAAGCGGGTGAAGTCAGTTGTTTGTTTTAGAGCATGAAGCAGCACAGTCTCCCCTTGGCAACCCAGCAGTTCTGTTGCAGGTAAATGCTTTAGGGTAGAATGCCACGCCATCACGTAAACTTTAGACTATTTTTTGGCAACAGAGCAGATCTTTTGAAGGCCCACTAAAGGGACACGTGAGAAGTACTAAAGAGGGCTTGTGCCAGCTCTCCTGTTGCTTTGCCTTTGGCTGCAAAGGAGGACCAAGAAGCAACGCGGTGTAATTATGGTGGTTTGCTGTGGTGCAGCAATTTGAAACCTCCACAAGCTGAATGTTTCTCAAGTCAACAAACATTGGACTTGGAGGGGGAAAAAATGACATTAAAATATCTCCATTAGCACAGAGTTTGTGGTAAAAACACGTGAGGGTATTCAGGAGGGTATTCAGCACGTGCTTGATTTGAAGCATGTAACTAATCAGAAGTGTCATTGAAACTGTTCCTGAACTTAATTCTAATTACATGCCTTAATCATTGGCTGAGTCTCAAGCAGAAAGGGCAACAGACACAACAAAGAAATTCTGGTGGGAGTAAGAACAGCTCTTTCATTCCACTGTAGTGTGAGCAAACTCTTTAAGTCCTTTCTCTGCCCTCTGGATGGCATAAAGCCCTTCCATGTGAGACACACACACACGGTGTGGTAAATTGACTGCAAATATTTTTTTTTTTGTTTAAAAGACTTCAGTTTTCTAAATGTAGCTTATGTGTAGTAAGAAGACTGAATATCAAATCTCTACTCACGTTTGTGACTGCAGTTGATGGTATTAGAAGCAGTCTGGATCAATACCTGGATTGGTATGCTGCTAGACTGGTCCAAAAGAAACAAAACATGCACTGTGAGAAATCGTATTATATTAATAAAGAAAATAAAACCAAAAGTCGTGATCTCAGGGGTGGAAGAGGCCTACTCAGATGCTATACTGCAAATACATGGCACATAGAAATAGTACATAGACTTCTCACTTCTTGATTTGCCTACCTTATTTACAGTTAATTTGGGGAAACTTCCCTCAACTTCATCCAAAATCATAGAGATCTCATTTTCTGCTGCCCACAAGCAATGTTCTTAACTAAGTAAAGAGAAATGATGATAAAGGAGTGGAATTCAGTTGACTACTATTTGCTTCAGTCTTGATGGTCAGGGTGCTGTGCTTGCATGTATGGAGGAGGAAGAAAAGAAGAAGTCCTTATGGAGACTGCTAAAATTGATGTTCTTAAATAAAATTTTGTTAGTAAAAGAAAATATTCAGTAAAATATTGCAGGGGGCATGGACAGGAGAAAAGTTGTTGCACTTCTTAAGAGTTTAAAAAGAAAATTCTTATGCAGAAACTCTGTGACATAAGAATTGTTTTTTGCCTGTACTCTTTAGAATTTTCTTGCCTTACCAGAAAGGTTAGTGTATTTCAAACCATTAAACAGATTTTTTAATAAAAAATGTGGCAGTCAGATGATAATACTTTTATTTCCAATATTTTCACGTGCATGCTATTTGCACTAATAAAGCATCAATACTTCATTTAGACATACAATAGAACAGTGTGTTCTTTGCCTCCAAAGAGCCTATAGTCATTATGTAAGGTAAAAAATGTATTTTAACAAAAACAATGGGCAGAAAATATTTGAAAAAGCAATGATGATATAAATCCTTGTAATGGCAGCAAGGAAATCTGTGAAAAAGAAAATGCTGGAGAGGCTGCATGGTTGGCTACAGTTGGAATCATGTCATTTGCAAAGATCTTGAAGATCTTGTCATTTCATTCTGATGCTTTGCTCAATGACAGTTTGGTAGGGGGTCAAATGTAGTTTTTTATAGTCAATATATAATTATAGTAATATATAATCTGTTCATAACATCTGTAGTAAAATAGATGTGTATATATGGTGGTTTTGTGTGTATACGCACATGTGTATAAATGTTTATAAATATATATATCTATATTTATTACAAATGAAGGGGAGATCACTGTTATCTGTGCTGTGTTTGTCCATAGTTGTTTTTGCTGGGTATTAGGTTTCCAAGTGCCATCTTTTATCTTCTTAGGACTTCTCACATTCTTCGTAAGAGAAAATACATGCAAACATTCTCCTTCTGCATTATTTTCCTTTGAGGAGTACGTCATGTTTTAGAAATCAAGGTAATTAGATTGACTATTGAATCTTTTAATTTTAAGGCATTTCTCTGCTATTTTAAGTAGTTCCTGTAACTAAACAAGATACACATAGCTATTATGTGTAATAGGGAAAGATAACCTTTTCAGAACACTCTCCTTGGTGTGAGTTAGAGTAGGTGAGCGCAGAAGGGAAGGTGAACCTGCTGTTGCTGCTGGTGCAGTGGACAAACATGGAGGTGTTCCCAGCCTGGTGTGTGGTTAACTCTCTCCTTTCCCTCGATGGCTAAAGCAGCTTGGTTTATAGCTGTGAATGGGCTGCCATCAGGAGTGTTCTTCCCATGAATTGTTAAAAGGGGGAGCGCGATGTGATACGGTGGAAGCTGCAGTCTTTGTATCAGGAGTGCTACTTTTAGAAAGGCTGACTCAACAAACTCATCATTCGTGAGTGATCAAAGGACACACGTTTTTAACCTTGCTATGGTTTTCTTTTTTTTATCTCCTTCGCAGCTGTCCTCCAGACTGTAATGTTGTGTTTTGAAGACTTTTTAGTTTCTTTACATCTCAAAGCTTGAACTGCACAGTTCAAGGCAATCAGGGCAAATGAGTGGCTATTAGAGTCTACTGAAACAGCAGGTTTGTCTGAAACTTCCCTGGGTTCTTCTGTCACTCTTGTAGTTTGCAGATTGTCCAGATCTGTAGTTCTTCTGATATAAGAAGAGCAGATACTCCAGTCAGAAGGAGATTGAGATTCTCAGTGTCCACAAATCCCTATAAGCAAAGTTTCATTTATTTAGGGGTGGTCCGGCTGCCAGGCAGATGTTCCCAGCAAATGATAGCTTTGCAATGAAGAAAAGGCTGTCTTGGATGGATTCAATTTTAATTTATTTGTTTAGAGAGCTTTGTGGTTTGGCTCACAGCCGAGGATGTTTCCTGTTTCTCGTTTTGACTTATACCTGGTTACTTTCCAGGCTGCATCCACTGTTGCACTGTAATTCAACAGTGTGTGCCAGGCAGCACCAAGAGCCTTATTGATGCTTTCTGGTTGGTGGCCCTCTAGAGACTGAGCCACAGGTAGTTTTCAGCTGGATCTGAGTCTAACCCCCACCCCCCAATATAATGATTGTGAATAATGTATAAAGGTATTTTGTGGTTTGTAGTGGAATTCAAGCCTCAAAATCCAAAGCCTCAGAAAATCTGCATCTTGTGCAATCTCATAGAAAGCAGTGCACAGCAAATCATGTTTTACAGCGTATAAATGTTGATGTGCAAGTCAGGATAACTAATTTGAGGCAGGCACACCTGTTTGGGAGTGGACACAATGGTAACCTTGAGGCGGTAAGTTATTTAAGAATTCTGATGAAGGTGTAGATGATTTTTCTTGAAGAATTTTGTAAATGTTTTAAAAGTATTGAATATGAATTTTAGAAGTAACCAACTTTAATCACATTTTGCACACTGAACACAGGTTCTGTTTAGATATCAAGAATTCCTAGTGCATGTAGCTTTTATTTATTAAATCGTGTTTGTGAACAAGAAAATGAAATAGATCATTTTGAATAAAACTGGGAATGAAACAGGTTGATCGAACATTGTCCACAGTAAAGTAAAAATGTGAACCATTAAGAAACTACAATAACAAAGGATCTTTTAAAAAAAGATTTCAGTACTCTGGAAGTTTTATAAAATTGTTAGAATTGGCACAGAAATCAGTTTTGAAATAAAACTTTTGTCCTAGCTCTCTAGAAGTTGACATTTTGTAATTTCTATTATAATTACACTTTTAATAACTCCAATTAGCTTCTGTAATCCCTTCTAATAGAGACTAAAAACCCTAGAACTGTTCATGTTATTGAGTGTGGTTTTTAGTGCTAAAAAACGGATTACAATTAGTGTACAGTTAGTGGTTAGTGGTTATAATTAGTGGCTGAGCTACTGCAGTAGTGTTTTCGGATGCTTATTTTCACCTTGCAATTCCTGAAATGCTTATATCTACAGTAAAATTGTAATTTGATGTAAAAGATGTTGTTGCTTTATGTTTTCAGAAAATGGCAGAAAGGAGAGTGCGACAATTGTTTTCATTATTGTAAGAGAAAAAAAATTTTGAAAATTTATGAGTAAGAGCACGCTGTGAATCACAAAGACAGTTGACCTTTTTTAGTGTTTCTGTCTCTAATATAAATATATGATTTTTGGTTTTGTGCAGATTGCTGGGTTTAACCTGAATTGGGATTGCATTATATTGAAAAGAAGCTAAGTCAAGGAAAGACCATGGTAATAAGCTCCTCTTGCACTATCCCATTAACTGCTAATGGATAAAATATTCTTTGATCAGCATATATTATAGCCAGTTGTCATGGAAATGCAAACAGTACCATAGGGATAAAATGTGTAAGGGGAGAGCAGTACACATGCCATCGCTGGATGGTGTTTTATATTATTCAGTTAACATTAGTTGAAGTGTCTGTGTTTGTATCTTTTATTTAACAGTGGCAAATCAAGTTGGTATTGAAGGGAAATTGCCCAAATGAAAACTTGGTATGTTGTTCTTGAGAAATACTGTCCTCTACAACATACGAAAGTAGTAGTGGCGCCTATCCCATTAGCAGAATTCCAAAGAATTTGGAATGACCTTGCATATTCTAGCCTCCTTTGCATTACACAGTGACTTCTGGTGCTCTGGTTTGCATTTGTATATTCCAAGGAAATAGATGCATGTTCTGGGTGGTTGGTGTTATGGGAGTCATGGGGGTTTTGTCTTGCAACAAAATCGTGGCACAGCTTTAGGCTGGTTTTTTATAAGTTTATCCTCATTAGCTCTATTACTAAGCCTCCAGTTTTTTCTCCCCTCTTTTTCATCCCTCTCTGTCCTTGCTGTTTGCCTCCCACTGATTTTTAGAGGAAATTTTAATTACCCCAGTGAAACAAAGCAGACAGAGATGACCTGATGTCTGGGTCTTTTCCTAAAGTGATTCCTGGCAAACACACTGAAATTCATTAATTAGTTCTGCTTGAGACCAGAACGAACAGATCAGTATTCTCTTGTAGCAGCAGAATCTAATCTACATTTCCATGTACAACTATACATCTAGTCATAAACTCGTGGAATAGGCCAAGTTAAATCCTCCCAGCCATGGGTTTTTTGAATATCTAAAAACGGAGCTAGTAAGAGCTCAGGATCTAGAGTCCAACACTGTTGTTGCAGATTAAGGGGAATCTGGCAAAATTCCTTGGGCTGCTGCCATGTGGATCTGCTGGTAGAATACAGTATGATAATATGTTGAATTTGGCTCATTACTCTCAAGAAATGCTGCCATAGACTTTGTGGGACACAGATTTAGGAATTGGAATGCTTATATGTAGGGATGATCTTGGGCTCACTGCTCTAGACAGAGCTGTTATTAGTGCTGTATGCCCGAGATGGTTTGTGGTTTGTTTAGCCTTGTAAAGCATCCATTTTATACTCCTACATAGAGAGAAATAGGTCAGACTTACCAGAGTTTCATCTTTTTTGTTGTAACTTTTACACTGCAGGTTTGGAGATTCATCCACTGGTTCATTCACTGTGCACTTTGAAATTCTGCTTTCATATAAGATCAGACCTAATGAACCATTTATAACAGTGGATTAACTGTGACTGACTAACAGTGGGATTTGTTGCTTGATTAAAATTTTGAGTGCTACATATATTAGTCTTCTCCCAAGTGTAAATTGTTACACTTAGCTTCAGCATTTACTCCCAGGTAGGACAATAGCAGGATGCCAGTGCTTTTGAGAACTAAATTGTAGAGAACTGATAGTCTATAAATCTCATGCCATTTGGCCACAGTCTCAAAAACCGTGTTAACACTGGATGTGACTGTGAAATCTTCAAACTTTGCGGTTGGCTTAGTATATTTTTATCACTTCTAGAATGATGTAATTTAATGACTATACTTCACTCCTGTCTTTATTACAGGAATTAGTCTAAGCTGTGGTGACTTCTGCAGTCCAGATGAGTGATAGTGGTAGATCTGACTTTGAGGGAGCGTGTTTTTTTCGAGTAGCAAAACAATCATCTCTTAAATAGCACCTTCCAATCTATTCTTCCTTGGGAGAGTTTCCTTCCAATTGGCTATGTGTGGTTGCCTTGCCATGCATCTGATAACAACTGCATCTAGTGCAGGATGGCACTCCTAAACTTGCTCCCCTGTGGTCCCACACTTTTGTGCAACTCAGCCAGCACACAGCAATGTTGGGGCCATTTCACGTGCTCATATTGTGTATGTGATATTGAATTCAGTCTCGTGTGTGTATGCTTTGGGCTTCTGACAACAGGTCACTCACAGCTGGCATCTTTTACTAGCTGTGAAACATTTGTATTTCATTTATACTCTATTTAAATAGTTAATAAGGTTAGAAGCAAATTTGAATAAAACCAAACCCAACTTTTCTCCCCACAGCTGAAATAAAGCAGGTCTTCATCTCCTCGTCCTCAGACAGACCTAACAGTGCTTCTGTCAGTGCAGCAGAGAAATATCCTAGGCATGATGAAAAGCATTTATCTATTTAAGTGAAAATAAAGCAAGAAAGAGAAGCTGAATGCTGTATGTGCACTTCTGAAGGCAGAGGTTGATGTTCTGCTTGCTTTTCAGATGCTCACCTTTGCAAAAGGTACTACTACCTTTGTAGTATGAGCTGAGGCTTTGGCCTGCAACAGAAAGATTGCTGCTGTTGGAAAAAAAATCTAATTAGGGCTGGGCTGGACTGGATTTTATTTTCCTACTAAAAAGACCAAAAAAAAAATACCAAAGTAAGGATGAACACAACTATGAACTGCTTGAAAGGGCAAAAACTCTTTTTGCCTTTGTGACTTAGTTCCTCATGCTAATAGTTTTGGAAGAGTATATTGCAATATTTGTGAGAGACAAGTAAAAAAACACTGAAGATCTTCACTGCAACCTGTGCAAGTCACCTAGAAGCATAAAATAAAGCTCACCTCTAATGAAGTACTCCTGGGGAATACTTGTTCTTCTCACCATCACTAATTTCAGCAGAGATCCCTGGATAAGGCTGCACAAATAAACACAGCTGTGGAATGTGACATAGTAAACAACATGCTGAAACCTCTTGGCAGAGAGCTGTTTGCCAGAGAGCCCAAATGTAATACTTAGTCCACGGAAAAGATGGCATTTCAAGTTTTGGTACCTTTGAATTTTTCAGAAGCAAATATTTATCCCTAAACCTGCTCAATCTAGCCTTGTATTTACACATAAGGGGGCAGTGTGGTACTGTTAGCCAAGTGCCATGGAGGTGCACTTTAGATTTCATTATTATATATTGCATCATGTTTTAAGAAATGGCTTTAGAACTCTGAGCACAACTAAAGCTCTGTCACTGCCTGAGAGTGCTGCTGTGTCTGTAGTGGGGAGAACCAGGTTGGACAGTTTCCTCTCTCCTTTGTAAACATTTTGTTTTTAGAGAGTTGCTATTTTGGCGCTCTCTCGTAGTCCCTTGTTCGTAGGCATGTGAAGGAGGGGGAGACAGTTTTCCTAACTCTGGGATGGGGAACTTCAAATGACTGCATTTTTACCTCCCCCACAGCAACACTCACTTACTGGGAAGGAAGGTAATGTTTCCACTGGAGCTTTCCTGTGCACACCAGTGGGCTCCTGGCCCACTGCTGTCCAGTTTTGGAAATATGATCATTTTTTCACTGCTTTTGTGGAATATACCATTTCTTGATTATTTTGTACCAGCACAGTCTTCCACCTGCCAGTACAAAAGTGATGACTTAGTGGCTGTAAGGCAATGTATACATGGGGTCTTGGGTCCTCTTCTTCCTACATGTTAATATTCAGGGTTAGCAGGCCAGGATATGGTGGCATTTAGGGTTTCTAGTACTTTTAACATGATGTTTTGAGTCCCTTACTACAGGATGCTTATGGCATTATTTCTCACCTGTCTGGCTTTTAGCATCATACTGCACCTGACATGTGCTATTATTATCCAAAAATGTGTTATCAGTGTTGTCCCTTTATAGTTTCTGCATGAATTTCTACTTCATAAAAAGCTTTCCCCGCAAATATTGATTACAACTCTCCTCTTTGCCACATATCCTTATAGTAAATATTATAAAGTTGCAGAGTATAAGACCATCATGCACTGTTTCATTATATCTTGTTATATCACTGTGTTGTATTGCTGTGAGGTGCTGTACAGACACAGGACTTTTCTTACACAGCTTCTGTTTGTGTTTTTCTTTATCTGCTGCTTTGTCTTTGCTGAAATACTTATGAAGCCAATTTGTTCATGCCATGATCACTTGTAAAAGGCTGCTGTTAAACTGCACATCAGCACACTGATAATTTTCTAGAAGTAAATCAGCACTGTTAGACTGTCCCCTTTGTGTGACAGTTAAAGTGCTATCAGGTACAGCAAATCTATGTTGCTGGTTAATTCAGAGAGAAATTACATGGTATTCTGTGTGGAGTGGTGATATGCTGATGGTCATGACTCAAAAGGTAAAATGATGACAGGAAATGCAATCCTTTTTATATGCATCTTTGTGAATGTCAGTATTTAATATAAAATTGTCTCAAGATGCAATAGTTCACAGAATAGATTCTCACGTGGTTTGTTACTATGGTATTTTTCACTAAAAACCCCTGCTCACAAAATTTTCCCCTTGCTCTTTTCAAGAGTGTGGTGTTTCTTTAATTAAAGTGGCTGATATTTTGATATCTCAAGCTTTGAAAATTAAAACGGATCTTCTGGAAAAACTACAGGTTCTAGCTAAAGCTATAAAGCATTTTGGTTACTGGTTCCTAAAGTTAGTATCCTTCTTTTTCTCCCTACCCTCCATCCTAGCTGGTAACTGTGGCTGCAAATGTTTTGTGTTTGAATTAACTGATTGGCAGCTTGGTTAATGTGTAGACAGTGCTTTTGGTTGTTTCCATATTATATGTATCTATTTATTTATTTATTTATTTTTAAAGCTCTCATTAAAAACCCACGGCATACTCCCAAACTTGAAGGAATGGATTTTTTGGCTCCTGTCTGCTTTGAATGAAATCCAAAACAAATGTTGTTTGATAATGGTTTACAGTTGCATTGCACAGGTTGCTCTTCATGATAAATAATTAACACCCTTTGTGTTCTTGATTGCAGATTTTCAAAACCCTGCCTGATGCTGCTTTCCCTGAGCCAATCTCTATGTCAGTATCTCCTCCAAATGCCCCACCAAGGCAGTCAAGAAGACAAGGACAGCGTATTAAGAGGCCTCTGGCTGTTTACAATCTCTGCCTGGAGTTGGATGATGGTAAGATGTTAGTAATAATTTCAGTCCTTGCATCAGATGGGCTGTGTATCCTATCTCCAGGAGGTGTTTTCATTTCATGTTTCATTTGTATACATGTGTGGATGCACATGCACGCTGGCTCAATTGCTTTGGAACATGCAAAGAAGCAAGGAGAGCTACAGAGAAAGGACAGCAGGGAGTACTGTCCTGTGACTTAGGTTTAAAAGTAGGACGGACTGTCTTAAATATGCTTTTCTCCTCTAAAAAAGAAGCAGCTCCTGTTTCTTTGGGGAAATCTCTTTGACCTCTACTGAAGATTACACAGCCATAAGATAAATGGAGAGAGAACTAAAATTAAAGCAAATCTTTTATGAGAAGAGCTAATGCACTTTACAGTTAAATTCATCTGGATTAAAGGCTCAGGTCACCACTGCACTGGAGAATACCACTACTTCACTTGAATCTTTAATACCTTGCTGTAACTAGCAGTAAATACTTGTCAACTTGCCTTACTGCTGAAAAGCAATGGAAAAAATAAAAAGAAAAGTCTTGCTTTTGCAGGGAGTCTGCAGTAGCAACATACAGTGAGGAAAAGGATGTATAATATCTTATATATTCTGACTGTTGGCCAGAAACATAATCATTTTCCTGAAATTTCATGGCTTGGGGGTACCTACAGTACTGAGGAGGCAAGTCAGGGCTCATTTTGTGTTACAGTTTTTCTCCACCCTGTTCCTTTTCTCTCTCCTAATGTTTTTAGTCAATTGTCTTTTCACATGAAGAGCCATGGGATCAGGGCACAGAGTCCAGTTACAGCAAGTGAAAATAAACAGGAAGGTTTTGAACTCATGCAGTAGTAAGAGATTTGCTGGTGAATTGTCACTAAATTGGTGGTTAACAGTGGTTGATTTCATGAGGCAAGAACACAAATACCTGCAACAGCTGTTAAGTGCAGGTTTTAGAAATAAACTCAGGACTGTTTATAGTCTCAAAGCCAGTTTTGCAAAGAGTCAGCAAGAAACTCAGCATTCCTGCCATCGGATTTGATTCACCAGAGAGATACATAATCTGTGCCTTTCTTTTCTTGCATCAAATGTGAAACTAAATGCCTAGACTAGAAGATGTTTAAGGTGTATCTGCTTAAAAAGCTTAAGCTGTGTTGATTTGAATAATATTCTGCCAAAAGCTGAGAAACCTCTCGAGCTACATCTGCAGTAATAAATTTATCCTCATTTGAAAAACAAAACAAAATTGAAGCCACTCACAGAGCTGTTGACATCTCATTTTGAATATGAATCGTAGCAGGATGCAAGAAGTACCACAACTTCTCCAATTCCATGGAGCAAGGTGTACAATGAAGAGTTGACTTTGACCCAAACAGTAGACAGAAAGCACTTGGTGGGTTGGTTTTATTCTAAGAGCCAAAAATAGAGTGTTACTGTTGAAAACTGTTGTAAAGATTCAATTTTGCCTAAATGCAGTCCGTATTCTTGTCTAATTTGGGCTCCTTGGCAAAGAGCTGGGATTGTTAAAGGCTATAATAATTATATATCATACAGAGCTCTGGTACTTGTCTGGGAGTTGTAGTGGGGTGAACTGCAGAAGAGCCTATTACATCACCCTACATATTAAAACCGTGTTGAAGGCTGAACTGCTGCAGGTGGAATTTTGGTGGGATCTGACAATAACATTCCCCCTTGTAACTGCTAAAAAAATGCCTTCTGTGGTCTGTAAAGCCACTACCAAAGGCAGCAGGATGCTCAGGCTGTTGGTGGCTGCTGCCCACGTGCTAGTGGGTGTTTTCCTAGTGTTCAGCTGTGTCAGGACAGTGGTCAGTGCTTGGGACAATGGCTCTCGGGCACGTGTGCCGTGCACATGCAGCACCTCCAGCCTGGCTGCATCACTGCACGCTCCCAGCAGCTGCCCCAGTGGCTGCAGGGTGTGTGCACCAGCCAGGCTCATGAATTATCTATTCCCTGAGCAGAGCTCAGTGCCTCCAAATACGCTCCCTGGCCTTCAGTCGCTTTCTTCTTTGAAGAGGGGTGAAGGAATAAAAGTGAGCCTGGGCTTCATTCCATATTTACCTAGTTTCTTGGCTAACAAATGCATGTTTTATAACTGCTCTTTGGAAGATTTTATCCTGTGTGTGTTTTTAACAGGAAATTAAACATTAAACCCCTTCNATTAAACATTAACCCCCTTCCCTCCCCCCCCGCCCCCCCTTATTCACAATGGCATGAGTTAAGCACCAGGCACAAGCCAGTGTTTTGTATTTCCTGGATATGGCAAAATTATCATAATCTTGTTTTAAACAAGCAGCTGAAACACATTTATATGTAAATATATTTGTAGACAAATATATCTCTAAAGTTATTGTAATTATGTATAAATGTTCTCTATGCCTTGAAACTAGAGCTGTGTTGGAGACGAAATCTCTCTGCGCTGGAAAACTTCTTGAGTGTGTTTCTTTTAGGATTGTTATGCAAACCAGGAAATTGTTAGAAAAGCGGAAACAAGTCTTTAGCTATCAGCTGCTCCAGGGAGTTAACAGGCTTCAGAATCCACTGCTTGAATTGGAAATGCAGCGTTCGGGCCAGGTTTCTTTTTAAAAGCACGTTTGCAGTCGAGAAGCTTCTTGACTGCACACAAAATGTATGCAGCAACCACCCAGAAAGGGCTGTAAGATATATAAATATTGATAGCTATAATAGCTGAAGAACACACACTGCGTTTGATAAAAATCTTTATTTTGCCTTCTAGTAATTAGCTGTACTGAATTCTGATAGTGCATAGATTTTCCTTCCTTGTACATGGCAATTAGATGATTAAAGCTATTTGCAAACAATTCAAGGATTATATTTACTACTGTGAGGATCTTTGTTTCCTGAAAGACCAACTTAAGTCACAGATGATACTGTCTTTCAACTTCTTTCAACTTCTTTCTTCTTTCCTCTGTGGTAAACCAGTTACTAAATTTTCACTCTGAAGTTTTTTGACATCCTAGTGTCTCAAGAAGACCTGGACCTAATGGGGAACTCTGAGCCGCTTTCATATGTAGCCTAGACCCAAAGTTCTTGTTTCAGCAAAATGCAGATTTGTCTGAGATTTACATTAGGACCATTTCCAGAGTTTTCTAGCCTTCTAAAATGAAGATTAGGGATTTGTTTTTGGTGGTGGTTTTTTTGGTTGTTCTTTTTGTTTGTTTGTTTTTTAAATCTATGGAAATTGCTTTATCTTTCACCCTCACTCTCTGAATGAATTTTAGTGTGAATAGTAGTGCAGACACCCATGTGGCTTACATCTATGTGATGTGATGTACATAGATGAGCCCATGTGGCTCATCTATGTACAAATGACTTTTCATCATCTCTGTGTCTCTCTATGCACAGAGGGAAAGACTGTTAGCTAATGAGGAGTTGTTTATCCTGTTCTTCTAAAAATGTCATTGGGTCTTTATTTTCCATTTGGACAGTCAGTATATATCAGAAGAGATCTCTGTTTACATTTCTTCTAGAGGGCAATGCAGATTTAAATTTTCGTTCTCTTACAATTTTATTTAGATTTTTATATACCTTTCTTGTCTTGTAGCAAAATCAGCAGGTTTGGGGTTCCTCATTTGTTTGTTTCATTCTTTTTTTTTCCCCAGTGCCAGGGACTTTGAGATTATTAAACTGTTTTGCAGGGCTATTAGAGCAATGTGGGGAGAAAAGTCCTGTGTAAGGTAGGCAGTGTAATGCAGTCCATCCAGGAGGAGCAGAGAATCAGCACAAATTGCATAAGTCACACCTGGAGTCAAGAAATGGGTCATGCGTAGCACTTTGTCCAACTACAGAACAACTTGTTTCCTAAACAAACCAGAATATACATCTTAAACCACAGGGCCTGCTGATGCCTTATTCTGTTTGAATACCCTCGAGGTGCCAAAATTTCTCCCTGGCACATGCATGGACATAGCACATTAGTGTCAAAGGGGGGCTGCATTGTTCTTTTTTTAGGGCATTTGTGTCCTATCCCCCCACTCTGGAACTCATACGGGCTGTTTCTGATAGCTTTCTGCTTTAGCTGCTGTTGTAAACTAAATACTCTATTCATAGTGATTTAGAAAACAGATTCTTCTAGAGAATTGTAAAAGAAATAAAAATTAGAACTGCTACTTAACCCTTGGAAACTTTGTGCTAACTTATACTGCCCTTTGAAGTGTTTAGGGAAGCTATAGTTTATGAATGGTATGTTACTGCTGAATAGGAGTAGCTGGTTATGATTTTTTTTGTGGGGATTGGAGTGAGACAGCATCTTAATTTGGGCGATAAATTAATTTGCATGAATTACTGTGGCATTCAATTTAATTACTTTATCAGAGTAAAATGTGATTTGTGTAATGGCCACATAGCAATATTGCCTCTCCCTGCTCCCCCCATCCCTTCCTGCCCAAAACACAGAAGTAAAAAAATCATAAACTTCATTTGGAATTACTGAACAGAAAATTTTAGAGGATGTTAGAGGAAGCCTTGGATTTGTAATGAGACTGGTCTTCAGGGCTGGAACAGCCCAGAACTGCAAGGTTGCAGGTGTGAAACCTGGCCTTGAACTCTTTCTATTTCTGAATCTGCTGCTTGGAAGTGTTTCTGTAACCTGGCACATAGTAGGGGAAATGGAAAGAAAAGCAGCTACATAGGCATATCAAAAAGCCATAAGGCCCCACAACACTTGCTTACAAAGCTATTGTTAACAGCTGAGCAGAACACAGCTATGCTGTCACAAAATAAGTGCACCAAAGTTAGTCATGAGGGGAGGATCAGGATGACTGCTGTTTGCCATGTGGAATTTCAGACAGTTTGTATTGTATCTTGCTGCAAGAATAGCTCCTGCAATTCTGTGTGATCCATTACGGCTTTTTCCACCTGATGGCTACAAGTAGGAGTGTGCCACACAAAGTTAAAAGTCTTTTTGAGCTACTGCCAGTGAAGGTAAAGCTTTTTCTTATGTAGTTGTGGGTCCTACTTTCCTATCAGAGAGTTTACTTCTGTTTGGAAAGATTTGGGTCCATGGAAGGTGCTTATTTTTTTTATTTTGGAGATACAGAATAATTTTGTTCCATACTTTACATACACAATATACCTTGTCTGGCCATTTTTTCCCTGTGAGTGATCTACTTGCTACAGACTACTTGCTGCACTGTTACCAAAAATCCAATTTGTGTCATGATGTAGTAAACATCTCCTAACTTTTGCATCTTTTTGAACGAGGTGTATCAGATCTTCATGGCTGGTGTGAGAATTGCCTTAGTATCATTGCCAGTGCTTGTCTGCTTTCAGTGTAAGAAATCTAGAGGCTGTGGAAATGTTCAAAGTAAACACATCCACGTGTTCACACACATGCATACAACAGGAGTTGGGGGCAGGGGAAGGGAACTTCAGTAGACTTAAAACTAGAATCTGAATTTAAAGAAGGAATGGGGAGTTCAGGAGAATGGGTCAGTCTTTCCTTGAGGCCAGACATTATTAAAAATCTCTGATCTCCTGTAATAATCCTTCATCTCTTTAATTCTCTACCTTCTGCACACAGACATGCAGGGGCACATAATGCTGTAAGAAAGCCAGTTTGGCATGCTAAAAGCCATTAATCCCGGGCATGGAAGTCACTGACGTATCTTTGCTCCGTGCCAGCTGTGCCCTGGCCAACCTCTGTTGGTAAAAGTAAATTCTCTCCCGGCACACAAGAGTATAAGTAGAACAAAGACTTGTAGCTGTTCAGCTCTTCAGTCACCTTCCTATGGATGAGAATGTGCATTTCACTGAATTAGGGATTTCCTCACATGGGATGCTCTTGCTTCTCTTGACTGGTGACCAGGATAGCAGAGATCTTGCAGGGGAGAGCTGGTGGACTTTCTATAAGGCTGATTTGCAAGTTAGAAAATACTCGTCTTCTTGTTTTGCTTGCACTCCCTGTGTTTTTCGTTAGGTCAGAAAAAGATGTATTCTTGTTTGCTTGTTAGCTCCTGGAAGCCTTTGTCCTATTTGCTCTTCTTTTTCTCTCTAATTTTCTGCTTTCTGCCTTTGAAAGTTGCACTTAGTGCAAGGTGAATTACATTACTGTCACTTCTTCCCTTCCCAGCTGTTCTTGCCACTTGCTGAACCAACAGGGAGATTGAAGGTGTTCTTAGGGGAGATCAACAAACCTGTCACCTGGATGTTCAATTGAAACGACTGACAAAACTTCCCCTAAGGGATGCTTATCTTGTTTTCAGTAGCTTTTTAAATAAGTAATAGGTATCCCTCTTGATCCATTCCTCTACTGAAGTCACTGTTAGGGCTAAAGGAGAGAGGTGAACAAAATGAGGAAGGAGGCACAGCCGAGTGTCAGCAGCATAGTGAAAATATTTCAGAGTGGCTTTTTTGTGAGTAGACCCATCACATACACAATGTTGTAGCAGTTAGTCTTTGTCATTGGCCAAGTTATGGAATCATTGATGAGAAACTTCTTTTAAGAAGTCAGAGGAAGTAATTGCAAGTGAAGCAAGCTAAATAGCAAGAGAAAAGGAGACAACAGCATGATGTTATCTCTGTTTGACAGCTCAGGGAAAGAGCTTGTAAACACATTACCTTTTAGGGGTGGAAGGACCCTTACAGACACATCTTCCAGCTGATTGGTGCCTGAATTGCCAGCAAAACAGAAAAGGAAACATGGAAGAATATTTTCATGGACTTAGAGTTTTTGCTGGTATTTAAGAAGTGCTTCTGACTTAGGGAACTTTAGGCCTGCTGGTTGTACCCCTTTTTGATCTGCTCTGGTTTTCCTCAGTTCTCATTCTCATGGATGAGACTAGAGCTGTTCTGTTGTAGGTTTCAATACAGGGCTGGACCATAGGTTAATGTTGGCTGGACTGGTGGAAACCCAAGCTCAGTGCTACCAAAAAACTGTGAAAGCAGTGGGAAAGTCTATTTATCTTACTATTTGTCAGGGTTTTCAGGAAGTGGCTTCAGCTCATCATTGCATTTTTCAGCCATGAAATTGGTTGGCATCTGGCCAGCCTGGTAAGGCTGGAGATCGTGAGTGGTTTCCTGCCAAGCCAGCTCTGGTAAAAATGACTAATCTTTGAGTTTAGATATTGCTCTTGTTATCATGGTGTACACAAATCAAAAGAGGAACCCCTCTGCAGGCTTGTATCTGATTTCTGTTATGTTTCAAATTTAATTATGTGATATAATTAACATCCCAATGTTGTATCTGTGCCTCTGTCTTGAACTGTTTTTCCACAGTTTGAGGAAGAAATTTGGATTCTTTACCCATTTTAGTTTTAGCTTGCTCAGCAAAAGGCTATGTGTCTTTGGGATTTTATTGATGTAAAGTAATCCAAGCAGTTTCTCTTGAATTTTGAGATGACCTGCAGTAAGGGGGATATTTATTGAAATAATTGCCTATTTTTTACTGGTTAATTGTTTAATGATACTGGGTAAGTGTATCTGTAGAAAGATGCTTGTTTAGAATTTAATTTTGCGTTTTAAAAATGGACAAAAAAATATCAAAAAGGAGGAGGCCAGGATAGGATGATGGTCCCCAAACTCCACTTGCCCCTAAGTAATTTGCAGATGTGCACGTTTTGTTCCCTTTCCTAGCCCCAACTCAAACATCTTGTGGCCTTTTTGGCTACAGTTCTTGAGCTGCATCATCCAGTCTTGAGGCAAATTCTGTCTAGCACAGCTTCCTCCTTTTTCTGACGTATTTGAACCATTATGGAGTTGGGAAAAACAACCTTTCTACGGGAAAGCTACTTCGTGCCTAAGGTGCACATGCTGCTACATGCACACATTTGAAAAATATATCAAAGTTGGTATTTATCTAGGAAAAACTGTAGTCAGCTTGAATAATTGTGTTAATTATTTTGTCTGAGGAAAAAAGGTAGCTGGCGCAGGGATCTGATTCTTGCTGCCTGTGTTCTGGGTGACAGCATGGAACTGATGGGAATGTGGGTTGTCTGCTGTCCATTTGCTCTGCTGGCTTTAGGCTGGATTAATCTATGATGTCTAAATTTATGTAAGAACTAACTCCATACCAGGGCAGTGCTGCAGTGTACAGGATTTGTTACATGCTGGGGATATTAATGGGTACTTTTGGATAATGGAATGTGGTAATACAAATCTATTTTTCTGAGCGTTTACAAGAATCTGACCTCCAAAATACCCATTATTCAGGAGCAGTGAAATAACTCTCTTGTTTAGTTTTAGCATTCACTATGATTTACTTTTTTAACCAAACAATAAGTCACTATTAGCTTTCACTCAAGCTTTCACCTTGATTTGGAATCGTGTTTAAAAAGCACAGTTTCTGTGGTCTGGAGGTGAGTAATAAACAATTGACCAGTTTTAGTGGCATGACAAATAAAAGTACACAATTTCTGCATTTACTCAGAAACAGATGACTTGGCTTCATTAATTCAGAAAACTTTAAAAAAAACCTGAAGAAGTAGGATGTCTGAGTTCATCTGGTATTTGGTGTGATTTACCACAGGATGAGTGGTACTGTGAATAATGAATAAAGGGGGCAGCTCTGCATCTTAAAAAAAGGCTTTTTTTGACTGTAGAGTCCTCTGATCACTATCACAGAAAACTTTCTTCAATGGAGTTACTTCTGGCTTTCCAGGAATGACAGATTCCTTTCCAGAGTAGTTGGTACCTTGTTTCATGGGATCATTTAAAGATTTATTAACTGTATGAGGCAACTTTGGTTGTGTATTTTGTGTCTGTTTTCTGTAGATGCTGGAGATCTAACACTTGAAACTAAGTACTTCCTTGATCAAGGATATGTATGATACCAATATTTCTTTTCTATCCCCGATCTATGAGATTCCTGTTAAAATGAAAGCGTAGTACATACCCCCAAATTAACATAAGAGCAAAGCTACTTTCTACTTGGATGAACTTCTGTATTATTGTGGGAAGTTAGCTATTTATGGGGAACGAATGTTTGTTATCTCAGAGGGGGATGCAGCTGTGATGCTGATGGGGGAGGATGGGTGGCTGCACAGCAGTGCAGCTGCTGCTTCCCCACCTTGTGATGCAGAAAATGTCAGACTTGGAGGTAGCAACAGGGATTTTGCAGCATCTTTAACCTACTCTCCTCAATAATTCTTCCCATCATCCCTTGCCTATGACTCAGCCTGTTTGTGTCAACATTAATAAGATGGATTTTTATCCCCTTATTTTACCGCGACTTGCCTATGCAATGACCACTTAAAACATACATGACAGTTCTGTTTGGCCTGTTCTGTGTATCTCAACAGAAACAGCCACATATTCCTCATTTACTCCAAAAAATTCTCTTTCATAATCTGTTTTCATTCTCTGGTTACCCTTAAACTATAGGCATTGGTTGTACTGTTGACATTAAAGATCAGTCTTGCTTTTAACATTAAGGCATGTAATTATTCAGTTTACTTAAGCTGAAGTTGGAAGAAAACTGTCACTTAAGCAAGTAACTGATAGTGTTAACTCTCTGCTTTTCATGGTTCTTAATACAAATGCTTTTTTCTTATTTAGAATTCTCAGAGTAAAGTAAGGATCTGATTATTGACACTGCCAAAGTATTTCAGGTTTTTTTTTTCAACTTTGGTTGCCAACAAAAAATATTCTTAGTCTACCCAGATGGAAAAAGGAGAAAAAAAGGCAGTGGGGAGACATGTCATGCTCAGTTAGGTAGAAGCTGAGTTCAGATTTCTGGTGAGGAGGGTCTGAGAGCCTTTACTATCCGACACTGCTCCAGATAAAAGGCAAAAGGAATTGAGGGTTTATGTATTTGCTAGAGAAAAGCTGGGTGAGGTAGGTCTTAATCTGTGCAGGTACTTTGTGGGTATCTGTCATGAAAAAGGGTGACATGAGGCAGGGAAGGGGGGAAGGAGGAAGGATATTTGGGTTAGAAACTGAAGGGTAAATAGTACCAGCTAGATACAGCAGTAAACTGTTAGGATCAGCCTAAAATATTTGTTATTTTCTAGATGGGGCTGGTCTGAGCTATGAACAGCCATAAAGGCAAAGCAGAGGGTGTCTGTTGCAGAGGCACAGTGAAAGCTCAAAGGCTTGGATGAGTGTTGTGATTAGATCAGTGAAACAAGAAGATAATTTACATGACAGTTTAAAAGGATCCAAGCAGTCAAAAAATTTAAATAGTATGCAAAAGGTGGTGAGAATGTGAAACAAGTTTTTAACTCTCTTGAGAGTAAAATTGGATCTTAGGCCTATTTGCGTAGGATGGGGACGTGAATTGTAGAAGCAGCTTGATGGCAGCTCTAGAAAGATGGCCAAGCTGAAGGCACTCAGAGCCTTCCCACAAATATGACGAAGGAAAGGTGAAGAGTTGATGGCTGGAATGTTGACAGAAATTTGTGAGATGTCATACAGACTTACTGCTTTTGTACTGAGAACCCTCATGTCCTTCATCTGCTCAGGCGCTCATTGGCACCTAAAAATGAGTATAATAGGAGAGAAAAAGGAGGGGGATTGACATTTTTAGAAGGAGAAGGTGAAGACACCGAGAACACCAAGCTGTATACTCGAAGAATAATATAAATGAGCTTTAAAGGAAATCACATCTTGCATGTTTTATAAGGTAAGAGCTCACAGGAATTCAAGTGGTAGGAAAGAAGTTAGGAAGTTTCTGGAGCTCCTCTTCGAAAGGAGCTGTCAGTCCAATGTGGCAGTCAGCCTTTTCCTAGGAGTGGGAGACCTGACAATGCTGCTCACTGGAGAGCAATGCTGGAGATAAAGAGGAGTGAGAGAAGAGGAGAGGAGCAGTAAAAAATACTAGACCATCAATATTAGGAGCACCTGACTTCTGAGGTAAAAGGAAACCCATAAAGCTGATTCAGTTTCAGCAATGTCCTTGACACACACTTGAAGAAACAAACCATGTCAAAACTTAAAAGACAGCTTTCCCTTGGGTCTTTACTGGTTCTACAAAGCAAAATACAGGAAAAGGGCATGGGGTTGGGAAAAGAGGAAATAGCTAAAAGTCAATGTATGTTATAAATTTTGAAGAAGTGTCAAAAAGAACTTAGTTATGATAATCAATGTGTGATCAACCAGAAATGCTCACAGGTATGCCTGTTGCTAGGTGAATATTTTGAATAATGCAAAGTCACCTAACTTGTCTGAAAAAAGGTCTCTGGTCATGGGGTTGTATAGCTTGGCAGTGTTGATTTTTAAAACATCCTGTAGCTTGCAGAGGAAGTTTGAATCAACAGGAGGAATGCTAATGGAGTAGCAGTATTTAGAAAGGTAAATACAAATCTTTGACGATGTATTTGCACATGGGACAAAGTTAGGAGAATTGCAAATAATGACAGGCAATAGGAGTTGTGGTTGTGTGCTAAGCTGCACCCATTCAAACACAATAAACGTGGTTGCATTGAGAAACAAATGTACAGATTTTAGAGGGCAAAATGTAGCCCGAAGTTACAGAATGGAGCACATCCTTAGAAACAATGACTCTGCTAAGTCTGTTGGTCACAGAGGGCAATCAGCTCAGCATATTATTAATTTAAAGCCATGGCAAAAACAAGTGCCAGCCCTGGATGTACAAAAGGGATTGATGAGTAGGAGTAAGCGGTGGAATTAATGCTTAATGTCGTTCTGATGGAACCACAACAAAACCCCACAGAATCACAGCTGACGTAGCCTCTTCTGAGAGAACACTGGGAAATGGTAACAGCTTTATGAAACAGGTGATCCCAAAGCTGCAAAAGTAAGAGATTCAGTGTTAAACTTCAAAAGGAGATCATTGAAATACTGTCACACAGCACAAAAACATGTTATGAGAGGTAATACACTAATTAGTAGTGCCTATTACATGGGTCATGCCTGCAAATAAGGCCTAACAAAGTGAAAGTACATGCACTGATTGGCAAGTATGTTAATTAGTAAGCAATTGATTCTTCATTCCCTTTATCATCTACTGATGTTTTCAGACAATGACCATTTGGAAGATGAAGTTTGACCCCAATGTGAGATGGGCATTAATCAAAAGCAGGTTATTAAGCTGAATAAAGAGATAATGAGGCACAGTTCTATGGCCTCTGCCATGTACAGGAGTTACTATAATTTCTGAAGTTAGCAGAACTTTTGGCACTGACATAGAGGGTGAGATCTTTGTGCTGTTGAAATCATAGCAATGACCCTATAGTTTGAAGACTTAGGTTTGGAGCATATATTTTTTTTAATCATGAAAATGTGCTAGATGGTCATTAGTCATCTGTATTTGCAGTTACACAGAATTGCCTCTTCCTGAATAAAAATATTGTTTTACTTTACAAAAGGGGATAATTGAAGACATCAGAAATGCAAAGTGTCTTTGAACATGTTTTTAGAGGGTTTTTACTTAATCCCATAGAATTTAGCAGGCATTTTCCTGTTTAAATACCTGATTTGTTTTTAGTGTTCAAAACCCAGTCTTAGTTTTGGGAGTTCAGTGCAGTACAGACTGTGAGAAAACACTGGCTCAGGAAGGAAGAAGTAAAATTTGAGGAAAGATTTAACACACAGTTTAATTTATGATAATGTCAAACATAATTGCCTGTATACTGCAGTCTCCAAAGTTGACTCTGCTGTGCGTGACTGAAGTGTTTAGTGGCTTTTTTTTTTTTTTTTTTTTTTTTTTTTTTTTTTTTTTTACTTTTTCTATGTGTTCTGAGAAACAATTCAACAGAATATCCTCCACTTTC
Source organism: Daphoenositta chrysoptera (assembly GCA_013397915.1). NCBI lineage: Eukaryota > Metazoa > Chordata > Aves > Passeriformes > Daphoenositta > Daphoenositta chrysoptera. The sequence goes on along the minus strand of VZRO01001107.1, from coordinate 216,827 downwards.
TGTAGGGAGGTGCTGTGAGTTGGTTGTATTTGCAATATTAAAAAAACAGATAGATATTCCTTTCAACTGTGCTTTAGTAATTCCGAGTGAATGGTTGAGGTAAATGTGGCCTTCTAATATGGTGTATATAGTTTAATAATCTGGGTTGTGCTGCTACTACTACTACTACTTTGAAAAAAAATTGTGATGGGTTAAAAGGACTAAAGTCTAGTTCTAGGGAGTTTGTAAAGTAAGGTTGCAGTACCACTGTCGGATCTCTCAGGTGTTTATCACTGTGACACATAGATCTGCAAATGAAATGTAATTAGTTCGTTTTTACCTGACACTCCTGTGATTCTCATGTTATGTAAATGTTAAGCAGCAGCAGCACCGTGGCCTTGGTGCAGCGGGGAGGTGCCAGGTCAGCAGGATTGGGCCACAGTGCAAGTGACTCACTTTCCCAGGTTAATGTTCTCCTCCTCAGAGCATGTCACACTTTGGTGCTACAGGCTCATTTAGATCCTTAAATTAGCAGCTGCTTGGGGAGAAATTTCCAGATGATCACTTTTATCATTTCACTGTTTTCACTTGTATGTCATTTTACTCTCTAGGGAAGTTGTTCTCTGAGAGCTGCTGGGAGGGGGTGAGGATGAGATGGCTGGGGAAGCAGCTGAGGGCTTTGCTAACTTCAAGCTTTTGTAGCAGAAGGAATTGAGCTGGCTGAGGCTGTAATAGGATTGTGAGAAGGATTTTATCCAGCGAGGGTGGCTTTTCATTGTCCACATTTTTTTGTTGCGGTGTTGCACTTTTAGTCAATTAGGGAAAAAATCATAAATGAAAGAAATCATTGCAGCAGTATTGCTTAGCTTGAGGGAATAGAAATAAGCTCAGTTGTTCCCTGAGCAGATGTTAATTCATTTAGACTTAGAAAGTAATGTTGTACAGGACTTCATCTTGCATATTACTGTATATAGGAGATATAGCTTGTCAAGCAAGCACAATATTTTAACAGCTTTTGATTAGTGTTAGGACTTAGTGTTTAATTTTTTTCCCCAAAAACTTTTGGCTACAAAAGAGCAGAACTCTTTTACAAAGACTATGGGGGCAGCGGTATCTAATCCGCTCTAGACTTTTCTGGTGGTGTTTTTTGTGTTCACAAGTGCTACTGGGAGTAGGATGGATGGAGGAAAGGATTCTGGGAGCCTTGTAGAGGGTGGCTGGAATAGATCCTTATTACTGTTAAATATTAATATATCGAAAACAGCTATAGGCCCCATTTGAGACTGCTGGCTTAGCTGTGGTGGATACTTTAATGTTTGCAAACATTCTCATTTCATGCACCTCCTTTAGAATTTATGAAATGTACAGCTGGTGTTTAAGAAAGTAAAGATTGAAAGGGAAAAGCTATGTGAGTGAAGGTTAGCTTTTCAGTGAAGAGCGTGCTGTTTGGCTTGATGTATCAGCACCGTTTGCGGTGACTGCTGTGACACATTGGTAACTTTATCTTGCTGTCCTTAGGATAGGAATGGTGTTCCTTTAATGTTTTCCTAATCAATCATATCTGAATATGTTGCCTCTCGAGTGATATCCAAAGAGTAGCCTATGAAAATAAATAGTAGATCAGAATACAATAAGCTCTCTTGAAAATAACACCATTAAAAAGGAGTAATAAAAGTAACATTCTTGGGTATTGTGTGTTTGTTAGAGATCTCTTGCTTATTCTGACCTTTCTAAATGTCATTGTTTCATGTTTGGGAAGACTGTGCTTATTGTATTTGAGAGCAATAATTTCCTCAAATGTGTGTTAAATTGTTTTTAGGAAGACAATGTTTTTAGGAAGACGTGCAAATGTGCATATCCTAAACTATTTTCTTATATGAAGTGATGCCTTTGTCGAAAAATACCTCCCCAAAATTTAGCATTTCATTCACATAAAGCACATACTGAAATGGGGATTGAGAATATGTTGTACGTGAAGAAAGCCTTGAGAGAAGCATGGGGGAAATTGTGCAATGATGCCTTTTGGGGAAATACTGTGAGATTGATTGTCCTCCAAAATACCCAATGGAGATGGGACAAAAAGGTTTCTTCTCTTACACATTTCAGGGCATTATCTCCAAGGCAGATTCTTTTGCTTTATGCGATGATTCCTTGAGTATCCTCCTGACTTGTGCTCTCTTTTCTAGCTGACTGTCACAGCTCTCCCAGAGAAGACACCCCAACTGGGAGCATGGATTCTCTTTCTTCCCAGTCTCCAACACCTGCCTTCTCCAGCAGCCCCCCGGGGCTCTTGGATGGAAATCACCTTATCATGGACAGTGGAGATCTTGCAGGCTGGACAACACATCTGTAAGTAACTGAGTATTAAGTAAGGGTGCTTCCACTAGTATGATTGTGAAACACATTTCCTTTTTCAGATTGGTGAGAAGTGATTTTCAGAAATTGCATATAATTGTGTTTGTTTTCTTCTGCTACAAAAAGATGTGTTTGATGTTGTGGTGGAGTTTAGAGCCCACTTGAATACTTGAAGGAAAGGAATGTTCTTGTTCTATTGAAACCTAGTTCATTTTCCTGTAACCTGTTATAAAATTTTAAATGGTTTCAAAATCTTTTTTCTTTAAGCAGTGAATATATAAGTTTTTCTCTATATGAGGCATTGCCCTAGTTTTATTTCCAAAAAAGCACTATCTACACTTAGATGCCATATTATTAAGATTTTGGGCCCAATTTTTGGTTTGGATAAACGCACTGCAATGAGTGTGTGCTCAGATGCAATTGTCTAAGAACATTATCATTTTTAATCTCTTCTTAACAAATTCAATGCCTAGTTTCCAATGAAAGTGCAGTCTGTCACTTTCAGTAGATGCTGTAAATGTTCAGTTTTTGAGCATGACTTAAATTTAGCAAAAATTGACATTGAAATGTTAGTCCTATCTCTCTAATACGTATTCCTGTTTGATACCCAAAAAGCTGACCATACCTTGTTTTTGAATCAGATTTGAACTTGAATTGAATTATCTGGTTAGCTATTCATTCAGACTTTAACCACTATCAAGACAAAGTTTTCCACCCTTTAGTGCCAAGAAAAGTGGAAGGAGTAGGTCTGGAGAAAAGATCTGTTACAAGTATTTTCCATAATGACATTCTGAGTAGCCTGCTCTGGTGATGAAACAAATGTAAAATATATGTGTAGATGTATGTAACACATGAGAATATATAGATAGTCATGGAATAATTAATAAAAATCAACTGCTGACTTGAGAATTTATTAACCAAAACAATTTTTTTCTCTCACATGTATTGAAAGAATTCCAGATTTATAGGTATTTTCCATAAATGCTGTTTCTTCAGGAGAGGTCTGAAGTTACTCTTCCCTTATCCTCTTGTACTATCTTCTAGAAGTGGGTAGAATTACCAATAGGTTGTACTTGGCAAAGAGAGGTACATGTATGGAAAAGATGTTGTTGCTGGTATAAAACTGGAACTGTTAGTGAAAACTAATTAAGGAGCACAGGGTTAGCAGAACAGTGATAATGTCACTTCAGAGAATAAAAGAAGGAATGTTGGTTTTATCCAGAGAGTTTGGGAACTTCAGGTATTTGAAGGAACATTGCATCTTTTTTTGCGTTCATTAATTTTCATTAAAAATTATAGTGCACTGCTGTTTTGGAAACCTGACTTGATGGCTTGAGGTTTTCTGCTCAGTTGGAAACAGTACTTTGAGTTCTATTTGGAAGGGAAGAAAATAAAGGTGCATGGTATGTGCATTTAGATTATTTGTCAAAAGTAGTTTCTTTCTTCCACTTGCCTGTCTGTGAAGTTTGCTTAAGAGCTACCTCTGTAACAAGCCTGGACAGTGACAGAGTAGTCTGTGTACGTTACATTCTTTCTTTCCTCTACTTTCTCACCCTAAATTGGCTTCTCTTCCCCTTCTAGTTTGGATGACTCAGAGGGCCCTGCCTTAACAAATAAAACCCAAACCAAAACACAGAGCAGCCCCTGTGTAATAATGGCAGAATGTAGCTCTGGTGGCTCTCACAGCTCTGGGAAATGTAGCACTGGCTGTTGGTTGTGCACTGTGCTCATAAACTGGACCAAGCCTTAGAGTTAGGTGAAGAACAATCCTTTCTGTTTGTGAAGGATTTCAAAATGTTTTGTATTTTGAGCCAAACTGGGACAAAATAAATTCTTAAAGCCGCAGTATTGTCTCTCAAATGGTATTGCAGGTGTTCACTGAGCTACAGCAAATGCCATACTGAGTCTAGGGGAGATGGAATTATACCAGAGGATCCGGTTTCTCAGGTTTCTGCTGATGTTTATAACACGTGGGTGTTACTTGTAGGAGATCGATCACTCTGGAGTTATGCAGTCAACAAGGTGATGGTGACTTCTGTGTGGCAGAAGAGTTGCTTGCAGTGCTTCCCAGGGGAGGGATGTTGCACTGTGGGTCAAGATGTGTCAGATATTCCAAGAGCTGGTTTACACCAGTAGTTTGCTTTAAGCGGGAGTACGTGATGGGTAGCAAGAATACTTCTTGTGGTATTTGTTTTCAAGAAAGAAGAAGCTTGTTTTTTCCAGAATGATAGCTGTTGTCACCATGATGTTTCCTGGCAGAGATTTTTGTGATGCATGCCCTTTCCTTGTACCACCTTTCGAAACAAAAGGAGCTACAGCTTCCAGCATGGTGAGGTGAGCACCAAATGGAGGCAAATACACCCTCACCACCTGATGGGCTCTAGGAGGGGCTTCATGGCCAGAGTGGCGAAAGAAGCTAAGAGAGCAAGGGCTTTGCCTCCAATCTGAAATATCTCACAAAGCCCCGACTGCTCAATTGTCATGTCAGTATTTAAAGATGTGCTGTGCATACGGTGTAACTCGAAGGTGATGTTTCACATATGTGCCATTTTGAAGCCCCGTTAAGCTGTTGGTTTTCATGTCTGTAAGTGTGTGTCTGCCTGATGCTAGATTTTCTCTGAAAGATCTGTGTGGATCAGACATATGTCCTGTGTTGTCATGTGCTGCTGTAGGGGTGAGTAGAGACTTGGGTGATGCTTGGCAGGGGTGGTTCTCAGTGAAGACCTGAGTTTGCTGCTTTAAGACTATCGTGCACCCTAAACTTTTTTTAACCTTTTTCCTGAAGTTATTTTTATCTTCACACTTCCATCTAGAGCCAAATACTAAAAATAAATATGTTATATTTTTACATACACTCAATGGTAGAACATAGCTTTTTTATTTCCCTGTCAATCACAAAGTTACAGAGTAGTTTTTGTAGACACAGGATTCAAACTCCAAATACCCTAGGATGGGCAAATTACTACTTCTACTCGATGGAGCACTGTCATAAACATGTACTGTTTAAAAATACCTTCTCTCCAGGGATGCTTTGCACAAGGTGATCTCAAACACAAACTCATAATTAGAGTTGTGAGCTGGGTAAAGGATTGCTCTCCACTAGTATGGACATTTTTTTCCCTTTAAGGTAGAGCAGCAACAGCAATCTCAGTTTAATGTTAACCACAGATTTGCATTCTTCCTTTTTTCCTCTCTGATTTAAGTGTCCGTACAGACTCTGTCCTACAGAGTTTCTGGTTTTTCTATTGCATTTGCCCAAAAAGTAAGTAAGTCTGCCACATCTCTTCTTTAAGAGGCTTGATAGCTTTTTGCTGGAGGATGTGACCCCGACATTATTTTCAGTGCCTTCCTGATTGGCACTGAAAAATATGCACTTTAGTCACTCAGATTTTTATTCTCATGGTGTATGAAACTCAAATTTTTAATAGTTCAAAATGTGTTGTTTCCTACGAGGAGTTCAGGACTTCAGATACTAAGAGGCTGGATAGCCTTTCTAAGCTAGTCCCCAAACTGTTTTGAGAATAGTGATGGTCTTGGGTTTGGAAATATGGATTAGAAGGGGTTATGGGTAGCTCTTAAACTGCATTTGAACTGTGGAGCAATAGTCAATCTTCCCTTTTACCTGCAGTTGAAAGTTAGTGGTACAAAGTTTGACTTTCACCCTATTGCACTATGGCTTTGCACGTGCAAAAGATAACAGTGATAGCTAAACTGGTTGTATTCACTTTGGTGACCAATAAATATACCTAAGCAAGTAAAGACAAAGTGTAATTTCAAGTCCTCTTCTAGTGAAGGAAGTGGTATTGCCAAAGTTGCAGTATCAGATATGGAGTGATGTATTTAATTTAGAAAAGGGTGAGGGAAACTTTTTTTTGCAGCTGTTGTGGTTTGTTCATAGAATTTACTTACAGAATCATTTATTGATGTGAGGCCTGTCCTATTCAGCCTTTCCCAGAGTTCTGGCTGTGATGGCAGCTCACCTCTGATGGATTAGTGCAGATTTCTCTTATTGCAATGACTGATTTGTCAAAAGGTGGATTACAAGTCATGTCCTAAAATACTGTGGGCTGCCTTATGTCTGTTTTCACTTGAACTCAGAATGAACCAAAAAAGCTGAACACTTGGTATTCTCTGGACTTGCTATGTGTTGTAATTAATCTTTCTGAGGACCTCTTTCTGATAAGGAAAGATTTGTTGCTGTAACTGGCCCCTTGTTGTCACGAGATTTCTTTGTGCTTACAGTACAATGCCCTGTGCCAGGGCTTATCTACAGACCTTACAGACTTACCCCTCACAGTGCTGGGTTTTCAGAATTGGGTCAGTCTTCCCTTTTTTGTTGGAAGCCCCCTACACTTACTGCATGATCACTTCTTCATTCAAAACATGAAAACTAATGTCTTGTTCCTCAGCTGGAGAGTTCATTTTTGGGATTTGAGACTGCAGGGTGTTTGGGTTTCCCAGGGAGCTGGAACGTGGTGACTTTTGATGGTTGTTCTGGATGAAGTTATAATGCAGGATATGGAGTAGCCTTCCTCAAGATTATACTGTCTGTTTATCTTGCCTGTTCTTCTTTCCCTCTCTAAGCCTTTAGGATTTTGCAGTTGGAGGGGATGGAAAGCATTCCTGTCCCCCAAGCATTTTAATTAGTGGGTGGGTGGGTGCAGGGCTTATTAAAGCAATTACATTTCTGGGCTAAGAATGGGAAGATTCATAGTTTCCAAACTGAATGCCACCTTGGATGCTTCTATAGGAGCATGCAAGGTACAGTCCTGACAGTCCAAATACCAAAGGTGCTCAAAGCCCAGAGGAAAAATGGAAGCACCAATGTAAACAGATTTTTAGGAACATGCAAGGAAGTAATGGGAGATTAAATGATTCACTTTTTTTTTCATTTCTTATGAATTTTTCTTAATTGGTTCTCCTAACAGTAAAATATTCTGTATAGCTCAATGGTATATAAGTGCTACACTGTGGGCCTAGTTTTGGGGTCTTTAATATCCACAGAGGCTTCCAAAATTGTGACAAGATCTGTGCAGTGCAGCATCCAGGGTCTTTGTGACCAGGCTGGGAAGAAGTTACTCATTTTTCATGAGATCTCAAGCTGTTCAAATTGCTGGTGAGCAAACTGATGTTAAAAGAGCCATCAGATGGCAAGGGCGGGCAGAGATAGTGGTGTTCTGCACATAACAGAAGCCTTGGAGATAATTATTAATTTTGTTTGACTGCTGAATGAATTCCCATCAGCCTTGTTATATCTACATCAGTAGACTGCATGTCTAGTCTCCTTCAAATGGTAATACTTTCTTTTTTGTACTTTTTGGCAGTGGTGTGAATTTGCAGTTTTACATAAATGATGAGTGACTTCGGTTTCACTGTCTTGAAAACTTCGTATAATATCTAATGTCATCATCATATTTTATTAAAAGAAGGTGCTCTAGCAGCTGTTGGGTCATTGTGCTTATTCTGCACTTTGTTTTTGTTTCAGCTGCCACCTCTCCAGTGACTCAGCACTTTGAGAGTGGGTTTAGCAGAGCAGGCACTTCTTTTTGTACCCTTTCGTTATGCAAGCAGAGCAAGAGCCCTCATTTTGCAGCTTCTTTGAGACAGGCATAATATAACTTAGTCATGTGGCTCGTACAAAACAGACCTTGCCATCTCCTTGGCTGCCAGTGAGCTTGACAGCAGCACTGCTGTGTGAGCACAGGGTAAGTGGTGTGTGTGCTCAGGGCAGGGAGAGGTGTGGATGCAACCACTGGGATGAGCTAAAGTTTCCTTTTTGAATTTTCTTTCTCTTTTTTTTTTTTTTTTTTTTTTTTTTTTTTTTTTTCTCCAGGGAACCACCGCCCCCCTTTTTTTTTTTTTTTTTTTTTTTCTTTTTTTTTTTTTTTTTTTTTTTTTTTGCATGCTTCCAGGGAACACAGCCCCCTCATTTTTATTTCTTTTTTCTGAACAGAACAGTGGTGAGCTCTAAGCTTATAGATGCAAATACTTCACTTTTGCTTTGTCTGAATTATCATTTAAAAATGCTTTAACTTGGGACAGCTGCTGTAGACATTAGCTTTGGATTTACCAGGCTGGCGTGAAAGATCATTTCACTAATGTGTTAGCTGCTTCACTGAGACTTCACCAGCCAAGTTAACAAAACCTCTATTTCAGTGCTGACTGATGTGCTCTGTGTAAATGAGGGTTCAGGAATGCTGTGTGCATGTCACATACTTTAAATTTTGAGGATGGAGTTTCTTTTCAGGGGGAACACAGATGGGGAAATTCTGGCTTTCTGTTTGTCTCCAGCTTTGCTGCAGCTATGACAATTTCTAGAATTTTGGCCGTGTATTTTTCTGCTCCCCAAGGCACAGGGGTTTTTAACGAGCAGGAAGACGTGGTGGTGGTCACTACTGGATTGCATAGAGAATCAGAAATAGCCAACACCCTTAGATACACACTGTCATCTTGTAATGAAACCTTTCAAGAACGCTTTCATTGAGTTTGTCAGCCAGACACTGTGATACGACAGCCGCGGCGCTGCCAAACTTGTCTATGAAACAACCCTTTTTTTTCTCAAGAGTTGCAGTGTAGGTTCTTTTCACAGACTCTCTTCCTTGCTCTCAAGATAAGAGGCTGCTCTTTAGCTGTGTTACCTTAGGAACCAGCCAGATAAACATCCAATAAAATTTTGTTTTCAGAAGTTTCTTTCTGAATATCAGTACCAAATCTCTAGGTTATTTTCAGTAAAGCCATTCCCCCCTCCTCCCCTTTCCCATCGTTCACTATGCTAGACAATAGCATTTTTTCCTAAAAAGAGAGATGGTTATGTCAGACTTTTTGGGTATTTTTTCCTACCCACAGGAAATGCATTGCCTTCATTTTAGCCTCAGGAGAAAGGATTTCTTCAACACGCCTTCTTAAAGTTGAGATGCTGTGTGATAACATGTGCAATACTTTCTAATATATCATCATCTTGATAAACAAGGTGTACAAAGCTTTATAGCAAGGTAGCCTTGCTATGACAAGAACCTTTTCAAGGATAAAACAATAAAATCTAACCTTTTGTTGCTTACACATGGCAACATTGGAAATTATTTTTCTTATTGAGTAAAACCTTCTGTTTCAATAACAAAAATTAAGTGGTTCCTGAGGTAACCAAGTACAGTAAATAAAAAAGAACCCCTCACAACTAAATCCATAAATTCTAGAATGTGCTTAAGAGTTAAAGCTATCAACTTTTTTTTTTTCTTTCTTCTTAACGTGGTGAAACCATTGCTATTGAAAAATGTGTTGGTTTTTTTTGTCTCCTGGATCGTAGAGCATGATCTCTTGCTGGGTAACCAGCAGCCTAAAGTGACAGGCAAATTCTGCTGCAGTGTTTTCCCTACAGCTGAAAAGTATTAAGGGAATTTGTCAAAAAAGTGGGGGAGGGAGCAGCCCAGCACTCCACATACCTGTACTTCTGGAGTGTTTTTCCACTAGAACTGTTGGAGCGGCTCAGAATTTGTAGAAAACCTGCCAATTTTAAAATGCTTTTATATAATCCTGTCTGGTAAAGGACAGTGTAGTCTTACTTGGTGATAGATTACGCTTCTTGTTGAGTCTCTGTAACTTGAGAAATTAACATGCCATGGCATGGAGCTGAACATTTTATTTCATCTTCTGTTCCTTTATGTGCACACCTTTTCCCTTTTTTTTCCCCCCTCTTTCTTTCCTCTCCAAGTCTCAGCAAGAAACCATCTGGTATTTATTCCGAGTATTCTTATGAATGACCAATGCTTCCCTGGGTCAGAGGGTTCCTTTTGTGTCCTCTCTGTTCTGAGCACGGCTTTGAAGTCAGTAATTCTGTGCCTGAGGTGCAGGTGGTGTGTGTTGTTCTAGAGCTGATTGAGTAAATTGCAGAGATTAATGTGATGCATCTATCAATGAAATATTTAATAAATGCAAGGTTTAATAATCACTTGTTGAAAAGCAAAGCACACATCTGAGGTGTGCACTAGAGAAGACCATTTGGTAGAATAGTCTTGAATTAAAAATAGTTTGCATTAAAGATGTTTTAATTTTCCTGTGGCAATATGCTTGGAGTGTTATTTTTCTATTTTCAGTAGTTTTACAGGTTTCAGAAATGAGCCTAACACCAAGCTTAATCACATAATCATGGAATTGCTTGGGTTGGAAGGGACCTTAAAGATCATCTCATTCCAACCCCCCTGCCATGAGACTGATTTGAATTTAATAAATAGGAGCACAAGGAAAATGTTTTTTCTCTAAGTCTCAGGATTGTTTTAAGTAGAAGAGTTTAGTCTATGCAAGTAGGATACTTTTTTAAAATTCACTTTTGAAAAACTTTTGTCTTGTGTTCACCTGCTGAGTTAAAATTAATTCTGCATGTAGACATTATGAGTGGGGAATGAAGAAGAAATAATTTGCTTTCTGGCAAACTTTATAAACTTTACAATACCACTGAGAATTGTTTTATCCTCAGTATTTAGAGAAAATGATCCAAATGCTGGTGTTTATTTTTTTGGTTTGTCTCTGAATGAAGTCATTTTAGCTGAAGGTTTTTGTTTTATTTGAGGAAAATTTTTCAATTATTAGGTAAAAATGGGAGGAAGAGGACAAGTTCAAGTAAAAGAAAACCCCAAAATTATATAGATGCTATTCCTAAATGTTGTCATTATTGGAAGATGTAAAAAATTGTGCAGGGGAAGATTCCCATGCAGAAAAGACGACTGGATATCCTCTTCCCAAAGTTAAGCATGAAATATGTTTCTAGTCAGCATAATCCAGCTCATCATTCACTTTAATACATATGATTCCTTCCCTTATTTGGTAAATGTGATAATTTTTAAAAGCAGAGCATGTTTTGATAAACCCTTCTGGTTAGGGTTCCAGCATGGTTAAGTTTCATTTTTCCTAGTGGAATTAATTGTAGAATGCTGTTTTATAAACTGTGAATTCCAGTTTTTATTCAAATGCTGTCTGACACATTTCCAAAGGAAAAGCCATTGTCTTGTAATAAGGAATGTGACATTCACCCTTCTGTAATATACTAAATTTAAAAATTAATAATCAAAGTAAATGCCTGCTTAACTATGTAATTGCTAGAATGTCTATGAGATATATTGGCTATGAGAACAACTTTGTAAAAGTTGAATTTGATTGGAAATCATGTTATGCAAACCAACAAATAGGGATAATTTCTTCCAGAAATTAAATATCCTAGTGTACAATAAGATTAAAATCAGCTATCTAAGTTACTTTTCCTGCTTTCTTTTATTAATTTTCAATTATAACTGGGCTGATTGTTGATCCCTCTCTTTGCTTGTGGTCAATCCATCTTGATTAGACTCCCACAAAAACCCTCTTGACTGGATTCTTAGATTTTGGTGGTACTTTGCAGATTTATGCTATCTAAGAGGTTAATCTTGGAGTAAGACAAAGTCATAAATGCTGTATTGGGAATTCTGTACTTCTGAGTGACGATTGCTGTGTGTGAGTGACTTTAATTCTGTTTCTGCTTAGAAACTGCTTGAAGTCCAGCTCTTTTTTTGTCTGACAGTCAGAGTTTGGACTATTTGTTGTTTTGTCCATGCACTGAAAGAAAGCCTTTCAGTGCTGGAACGCTTTAGTTCTTTAAGGTGCGAAATTAGAAATGTCCTTTATGTTGGGGACAATTTTGTATGTTTACTAATAAAGGTTTTAAATTTTGCCTGCTACTTCTTCTCCTCTTGTGGCAACTTCGTGTTCAGCCATTAACTTTGTGTGTATTTGAGCAGTGTGTTGGTGAGGGCAGCCACTGAGGCAGTGTTTGCACAGCTCCATGAAGGAGATCTCAATCCAGAGCCAGCATCGTGATCCCAATGTTGTAATAGCTGCAGCCTCTTTAGAAATCTTCCCAGTCATACATGCCTTGGTACAGCACTGAGAAGAATTTTAAATAGATTCATCAAAACTTGTAAAGGCAGAGTGGCAGCTCAAATAATAGCCTGCTCGATGAAGTTTCACTTTGTCTGTCTTTATTAGATAAGGAATGGGGAATTTTGCCTTTTTATTGCTTATGTCATGCATCTCAGGTAATTCTTCTTAGCTTAGGATGTAGGGCATGCAGGAGAAAGATTTCCAAGGAGGAATGCAGAATCATACCATGGCCATTTCTGCAAAATCCAGCTTGACAATATGATTTGGTTTGAAGATCTAACAGGTTGTCCAGCTATAAAGATTCCAATATTGTGGTACAATAAGAAATTTTATTCCCATTGTTAATTCTGCCTTCAATACATTTCCTCTTAGCCCCGCTCAAAGCCGCCCGTCGATGGTCTCTTGGATGAACATTCCATCTGCCAACCCGGCTGCCACAAATGCTGCACTGCCCACCTTCTTCTTCCCCAACCCTGCCACTGGGAGTGACAGAGCAGTGGAAAGGTATGGTATGCACTTCAATTTTGCTGGCTATTTATTTGCCTCCTGTTTCTGTATCTTTGTAAAAGTAGTCTCCCATGGCAGGTGAATGATTGTCTCAAACTGGGAAACGCAACCGTAGCGATTCTGACAGAATAAAATAACTGTCTACTTCATCTTATTTTTCCTTTTAACTCCTTCCTTGGTGGAAGGCACACAGGTTGAGCCAGTGGCTTGTTGGTTAATACAGGAGGGCTTTGTTTTGGGTGGACAATTCATAGTGTTTCTCTTAGAGTCTTTTAAAATACAGATTCTTCCACCTTTGCTAAATTTAAGTTTCTCATCCTAGCCTTCTTGCCTCTGAAAGACTTTGCTCTGTCTTTACCTTTCTCTGTGGTTTCATTCTTTTCTTTCACTCTTTTGTCCAGCTTTCCTTCCATTCTGTTTCTGCTTCCTTCCATGTTGTCTTCCATGTCTTAAAGTATTTTGAGTTTTTTCTTTGAAGGTCTTCACCATCTTAGCTTTTTCCTTCAAGTTTTGTAATATTTGCTTTTCTAATTAAAGTAGTTGGGTATATTCACAAATTCTTCCCAACACTTGATAGCAAAATCCTATTTCTTATTATGGTTGAATTTTTGAAGTATAGTATGCTCTGCCTGTTACTGAGTTCATTGCTGACTGGCACTTGAAAAAAATTTAACTGTAGTTGAAAGTCGAGTTTGTCATAAAAATAAGTGTGCAGAAAGTTGGGAGTATGATATTCAGAAATGCCAACAGTAAGCTGTGAAGCTTCAGCTTTGGCTGTGTGCATGAATTATAAGCCTGTAATGATGCATGTGAGATTGTGTTTAAAGTTTTAGTCATCTCCAAATGTGAATGGAGAGAGAATGGTTGAGAGAGTGTCTTCATAATAGTAAAAAGTTGCTATAATTCATAATTTCATTTTTCAGTGTTGCCCACCGAAAAGCAAGAGCAGTTTATCCATGTGAAGCAGAACACAGCTCTGAATTGTCATTTCAGATAGGAGCAATATTTGAAGATGGTAAGTACTGCTTGAGTAAATATAAAGCAATGAAAAACAAATTGACAAAACTGCTAAAATGGCTTTGGATAAAAATACAAGCCTGACTGCTTTTCTGCCAACATTGCTGATGGCACACAGTTGGTGATGGAGATATTTTCTGGTATGAAGAAGCTACTTAACATATCCTTAGCACTGTGAGGCAATGCTTTGGATTTTTGGGTGAATAGACTCTTCCAATTGGTGTAATTTTCCAGCATCATTTAAATGTGTTGTAGTACCAAAAAAACCGTTATTCAGTAATAGAAGAGAACACCTTGGCCTATGAAACTGTATTTTTTAAAATGTGAACTCTGGTTGTAAAATAACAAATGGGTTTTCATTCAAAGAAAAAAAAATCTGTTTAAGGATTTTCAAGCAAACAGTACAAGGTAAATCAGGTGAACAATGGAGGAAAAAGACAGTGTTTTTACTGATTTAGATCAAGGTTTGCATTAGTGTGTGCATGTACCTGTAGAAAAAGAAATATTCACTGAGGTGCAGAATGAAGGCCTGTGTTTAATGATTTTTACGGATCCAAATATAGCACTACATATGAACATCCAGAAGGTGATTCCCGTGCTCAAGACTGTGTTCTCAGTGAGCTTCCATGGATCTACCCCTCAGCAAATGCACAGGGACTTCAAACTGATAGGAAAGGTTTTAGTTTTTAAACCTTTTGCCAGTGACTACTGTAATACAAATTCTGAAGATGCCGCATGGGAAGCTCAGCAAAATCATCTTTTTTTTTTTTTTTTAAATAGTATGTATAATAGGATATTCCTGTCCTGTTTCCTCCCAAACAAGTAAACAGCAAGTCTGGTCCAGACTTCAGTTCTGCTTTTTTTTTTTCAACATAAAATTTTCTGGGGTCCCCACTAGGTTCTTCCCTACCAGCACCCACTTTACAAAATCATTCTTGATGTTTCCTATTAGAGCTGCCTTGCAGGCAAATCATGTCTGAATCAAGTTAGGTGGGAAACCTTTTAAAGATGAATTAGCTAAGTGATTGCTCTTTTTAAAGTCCTTCACATCAGCTATTTTAATTTAAGTTTTTTAAAACATGACTGATAGGGATCTTCAGCAGACATAAAACTGTGTACAGGAAAGAAAATCTAGTGCATGGTGGAAAAGGTTTGATGTCTGGGAGAGGCATTTCTGATGCAGAACAGCAAGGGTTGTGTTGTTATGGGGCAAGAAAGTCTTCCAAGAAGCAGTTCCTTGTGTGTTGTGTTTTTTGTGTGAGGGCAATGTTAAGATTCTCTCCTTGTATAAAGAGAACTCAAGAACTGGTGGCAAAGCCCCCATGATTTGGTGCAATGCAGCCTCGGTTGAGTTTTTCAGCTGGAGAGTTGGATTGTCCCAGAACAAGTACGGAATTTGACTCTGGCATCTGTGGAGAAATGTTTCAACTGTAACTTCTTCCATGTCTCAGACAAGTAAGGTTTGAAGCTTGGGAAGAAGGTTGCACGGATTGCATTTGGAAAACCTAATTGCAGATTTCCAGTGGGAAAGCTCACATTCCCTTAAACACATCTGTTTTGATTTGTTCCGCTGTATCCTGGTTATTTCACAGGCGTTGTCCGTGCCCTGCAGGGCTCTCACCCTCAGGTAGGCTGTGGATTGGCAGAAAAAATGGGGAGAGCTTGCAAGTAATAAGGCAGTAACTGGATGTATGTAGGAACCTAATGGTCATTTCATAACTTTTCCCAGTGGGTTGTGTCAGGGATGGCTCTTTTCATGCCAAGTGCAGAGCAGTCTCCACATCTGAAACCTCTGTGCTGCCTCGACATGGGCCTTTTCTTTTTGTATCAGGCACCTCTGTGTCTGAGCTGAAATCAGATTCCAGTGAATCAATTCAGGTTCTTTAGTTACTCAATTTAAATTCCCATATGCCCTAATAAAGCCCCCAAATGAAGAATTAAAGTAATAATACATCAATTCTGCAGCTCTACCAATAACCTTAACTATCAAAGTGACAACGCATCAATCAAGTTGACATACAGCTAGTATCAACCATTAAAGTAACTGTTAAATTAATGTCTACTAAAAAGTGCTGCTTCCATTAGTGAAGGTTTTATCTGTCTCTCCTTTCTCCACCTGGCCTGTCTCGCTTTCTAATCCTGTCTCTTTTCTTCCCTTTTTCTTTCCTCTCTTTTCTGCTTTGTTTCCTTTTTCCTGTTTCCTTCCCTGTTCCTGGTGTGTCTCTCTTGGCCCATAGATGTTGACTGTTATTATTTTGGATGAACCTTTCTGGCTGTTCCAGCCTTAGACAGGATAATGGCATTTAGGGAAGTAGTCTTGCACCTGTCATAGCTGCTAAATGTAATATTGGTGCAAGAAGGTGAGTTTAGCCTTTGCTCCCATCTCCATTTCCTGTTTCAGGTGGGGGGAAAAAATCTGTCTCAGTCTGCCCAGGTTAAATTTGCTAATATTTTAAGTTAAGCTTTGCATCACCTGATACGAATCTGTATAGAACCTTAGCATTTTCACATTCAGGGGTTTTCACTAGTGCATGTGTATTGTGCTTCCCCAAATCCCAGAGTCTTTCCATTAAAGTGCCATAGAATATAAATGCTAAGGCACCATCTGGTAAGTTAAAAAGAAAAGGCGAAGTTTTCTATTTAATTGAATTGTGTAAGAAAATGAATAATGTAATCTGAACAATATCCACTGGATTTCTTTTTTTTTTTTAATCTTCAATTCAATTTGCCTTAGGCTGTGCCAATATTTTTATTTCCCAGTTGTTACAGGCTATATTATTGACAGCACATAACAATATAATTCAAGTGGTTGGAGGCAAAGCTTGAAGAGTTTGCAGCTGGATAAGGGTACATATGGGAAGAAGCAGAGTAGGATCTGAGATTGAGAGAGACATATGCTGGCTGTGTATGTCTGTTGTTGTTGAGGCAGATATTCCCAATAACCAGGGAAAGAATAATCAGACTGCCTGGCATTGAAATTTTGCCAGTCTTGGAGCCAAGTGTTATTAAATTTCTGGTTCTTGAAAGAGACTGCTTAAAAGTCAGTAAATGGGAATTTCACTTGGGAGAAGTGTTTCAGATAGGTTAAATGGTGTTTACACAATAAAAATTCCTTGGCAGTACTGCTAGCAGAAAGGCTTCCTGAAAACTTGTCAAGATAGCTCTTATCAAGACTTATTACAATTTTTAAAACCCGATTTTAGGGGAGAGAAAACATGAGGAAAACTGAGAGAGTGTTTTGTTCCTCAAGAAAAGTGGGGCACCCATTGTCCCCACCAAGTATAAAAGGAACACAAAAAGCCACATTCACACAGCCCTTGTCATCCTCATCTCTCTCTCCCACTGTAGCTAAGTGTGCCAGCCTTAGCTAATGTCCCTGGTTTTTTGACTCCAAGGCACTCTCTGCCCTGTAATTCATGCTGTGGCTTCTGGGCTGTCTTTCTTTATGGTCCTGACCAATCAAGGATTTACATCAAAGAGAAGTGGTACTCCCAAAATATTGTATTGCACTGTATGTGCAAATGGTTCTTTTGCTGAGGTAAAAATGGGGATAGAGCTACTTTACACCTTTCATCTGTGGTTTTCAGAGCACTTGGAAACATTCATGGGGAGAAGATTCCCTGACTCTTAGCCCTGTGTTCTGTCCACAAGATCATTCTGCTTCTCACAGCATAATTAAGGGAAACAGCAAGTCTTGAAATTTCAGATTTCAGGCTAACCTTAAGCATGCTAAATGTTTCTGTATTTCTGCGATCAACTCAGCCCACTGGGATTGTTACAAAAACCCAGAGGGATTTCTAAACACAGAGGGCTTGCAAGCACATTTGGTTGCTTTAACTGAATTTCCTGATGAAAAATTGGCCAGTATCATTGAGTTCTGTGGAAGTGAGTTCTGGAGCTGTAGTGGTTTTAGCAGTGAGAGTTCCGTTGCCCTCAGTAATCCTCATTTATGTTCCTTTTTGAGGTTTTTACTCTGATTGACAGTCCATGAGAAAGGGAGACCCTCTTGTGCCAGGTACCATGTAGGTTAGATTTGCTCCCAAAACAGCCAGTTTCCACAAAGATGTGGAAATCAGTGTGTATCAGTGTCTGATTCAGTCTTGCTGAAGTTAGTGGCACCCAGGCAATGAACTACTACTGCTGAGGAAGTGAGTCTTGCACTCATTGTGGTTGAGACCTGTGAAACTTTTGAGCTGCCAGAGCAGAGCAAAGTCTGCTTATGGCATTGGGTCTCTGGGAAGAGCTGCTTGTAAATTTTATGTATTTGCAGTTAGAAAATAATAACATTGGCAATATCAAAGCTATTTCCTATGGAGAATACAGAAAAGTAAGAGCTAATGCTGCAAATGCCAAGTTAACCTGATGGTGTTTCTTGATTAGAAATCAGAAGATCTTGCTGCAAGTTCTAAGTCTGCAGATTTTGCTGGTCCATTTGGGCTGGGGTGGTTGTTCCACAGCATTTGCTGTGGTACTGATGCTCAGACATCCTCCTTCCCTGCACTTTGCCTCCACTAGAGTGAGACTGCTGAAAAGGCCTTGCAGCAGGTACTGAGGAAGTCACTGTCCCACTCTGAGCTCTCAACTTGGCTGCTATTTGCACTGTCCTAAGGGGTGACAGCTTTTAGTGGTGGTTCTGTGGCTGGTCTTGTTGTGCAGTCTTGCTATACACTGATTAAATCTTGCTGAAGATATTTAATGTTTAGTTCTCTGCTCTGTATCTTATATACTACAAATATTTTCCTCTCCTGTCCCTTGCCAAGAGGAGCCTTAGTCCTATGGGATGATTGCTCTAGTAATGGGTTGTAGTTTTAAGGCCAAGTGTGTAGTTTCTGCAGCAAGGTATTTTTAAATGAGGCAGGCCTGGGAAAGTGCTAAGAACTGTAATCGTTGTTGACTAAGAAGAAATGACAGAAAGGGGACACTAGAGAAGTCTTCTCTTGAGCAGGGTATTTTTTCAGAAGCAGGCTGTGTCCTGTGTTTAAGAAGAGCTGTGCATCATAGGGGAATGGGGTTTGTGTGGTTAAGTGGTTTTGATTTTAAAGGAATGCATGCTGTTGTGTGCTGTACTTCAGAAATGGATTAGCAAAGAAAACAGGATCACTGCAGCTTAAAGCAGCTTTACATTTGGCTGGCACCCTCTTTAATATCATTTATCTACAGAAGCAGTCAGTGATGTACACAGGTATCTTAACCCTTCTTGCACAAGGTGATTGGAGTGGGGGCAGAAGCCTTCCCTGCTGTGACAGTCACCACAGCTGCTGAACATAAAGAATTACTTTTTTTCTGTATTATTTTTTTTTAAAACAAAATGTTTTAAAACATCTCTAGAAATGGTGGCCTTAGGTGGAATTGAGTGATAATTCCTTCTTCAGTCTTCCTAGAGTCTAAAAGAACTGTCTGCCAACAAATGAGGCCCTGAGCTGTGTATAATGTACACGTGCAATATTTAATTTCCCAAGCCCAGTTGTACCAGCTGTCTCTCCTCTCCTGGGGTGAAAATGGTGTTTGCCACTCAAACCCAACTTGTGGGACATGAATGTGCTGCAGGGTGCCGAGTTCACTGTTATCTCATCAAACTTGTTTAGAAAATATTTCTTTGGAAGTTTGCTGTTGTGTTGAGTGATGATGATTCAGCACAGTTTGAGCATTTCCTCCCCTGGGTAAATTTTAGGTAAATTTTAATTGCAGTGTGATTCCCTCAGATGAGGGCTCCCCTCAGTTTGAACAGGCCTTTGATTTGTAGACACTCACATGCCAGTGGTATCTACCATCTTTCTAATGGAAATCAAGGGTAAGCACCAGAGGACAGGTAGAAATTTCCTACTTCCAGGTTTTCTAGTTGTTTTTCTTCCTAATCTGTCTTTTTTTTTTTTTTTTTGGAGTTTGTTTCCTCTAATACAGGTGTGCTCCGTAGGTATGGGAGACCTCAGGGAGGGGTTTGGCTGCCTGCTGGTGTGTTTGCTGGAAATGTAGAATTACAGCTTCTGGAGGGAGGTTTGTGGTGGTGTCAGCCATGCAGTTTCAAATGCATGTGTACTCTGTAATTGTGGAATAGAAATGACAAAGGGAGAGGAGGGCTTGCTAATTACTAATGGTAATGTAAGTTACTGTGTGAGCACAGATCCTAAAAGGTAATTTTCTATGCATGTTTTTCCTTTGGAATCTTTCTGTTGAACACATTTATTACAAACATAAGCCCAGACTTCTGTGCTGAATGGAAATCTATTTGAAAGGAGTTTTGTTTTCTGGGTTCCTTGGAGTTATAGCTGTTGTTTAAAGCATGGTTTCTGAGCACAGCTGTCTGACAATAATAGGACTCAAGGAAAAAACTGAGGGAAAGTAGGATTTTAAGTCCTCAAATATAGAGCCTTACAATGCTTTTGGAAGTGAGACGTAACATGTTGCTCTCTCTTAACTGTTATTTCTCTGATATGTAGAAGGCTACAAATATCACATTCCCCAATGTGTTAATGTGTTTTAAATAAAGCACTGACATGGCTGGCAGCATGTTTCAGCATTTGTCTGATGTCTTCCCTAAATACTGTCTGTCTCAGAAGCACTGTGAGGATAAATTAATACGGTAGAGAATGTCGTAGGTTGCTAAAAAGTGTGGGATTTTACAGTTACATAGGTAAATAGGTATCAGTATTATATCCTTAAAAGACACCTCAGAGGGGAATTTGAGGACTTTTTAGTCTGTTTTCCAAAGAAAGGAGGCTTATGCTTCTTTTTTAAGTTCCTGTCAAATGTGGTCAAAATATATATACAGGAAGTCAGATTTCATTAGTTCTGTTGCTCACAGAGTAACTTCTGGGGCATTGAGAGTCCAAGCTGAAATATTTCTTATTTTAGATTCATGGATACTCCTGAAACTTTGGGATCAGCAGTGGCAAACACTTAGGATGGCACAAGGAGCTGTTCAAGCCTTTGTTTTGTGAATTGCACTATGGATTTGAATTTCAGAGAGAGGATTTAATCAGAAGAATGATTCAGATTTTGTCCACTGGTCACTTCTAATAGCAGCTCTATTCTGAAGAGATGATACTTGGAGTGACATCTGGCTCATTTCTGTTTCCCCCATAATTCTTCCCATGCTTACTTTTCATGCCAAGTAAGGTCCTGTGCTGTGCTTCTGTGGCTCTGAGCTTCCAGATTCATCACCTCTGCTCAGGACAGGTGTTTGCTCTTGTTTTGCTCCACCTACTGAAAGTGTTTTCCACTGTTTGATACGAATTCTGACTTTTCCCCTAAGGCACAGATTTTTCTATTTTATAAATCTGTCCTAAGCTCCATTAACCATTTCCTTAATGAAGTCTCCTGCTCCTAAAAACTATTTCACCATGTATGCTTTGCAGAAGTATATTATGAAGTATTTAAGTCAAGTTAATAATCCTCTTTATCTTTCCTAGCCAGATTCTTAAACTGGTCATTGCAGATGATGGGACGTTTTTATGGATGCTTTGCCTGGTGTCGTGGAGCTAAAGCTGAAAAGTACTAATTCAAACATAAAAAAGTGCAGTAATTTTCTCTCCTTTTCTTTTGCAGTGCAATTTTCCAGAGAGCCAGGATGGCTAGAAGGCACGTTAAATGGCAAGAGAGGACTTATTCCACAAAATTATGTTCAGTTTTTATAGCTTTGTGCATTGAACGCCAAGAAGGTGTACATGGTATCCATGGATTTTTGTTCTAGTCACTTGTCTCTACTTTTGTGACAGCTTTTAATCAATGAAGAGCTGGACTATGGATTGAAGATCCTAATCTGTATAAAGACATTAAGTGTTGCCAAATATGAATTACAAAAAAAAAAAGATTCTTTGAGGGGTGGAATGGGTGGGGGGGACAAGGAGGAGGGATGGGAGGGATAGGGTAATTTTTTAATAGGGTGCTTTTTTTTCCCAGTTGTAAAGAGCAGTAGTAGTATGTTTGTTTGCAAGATAAATAGCTTTTGAAGCCAAGTATTTGGCTGATCTGTGACTCAGTTTAGTATTGTGGAGATTATGCTTTGATAACCAGCATTTTTAACAGAATGTGAGGGTGGTGAGGCACAGGCACAGGTTACCCAGAGCAGCTGTGGCTGCCCCAGCCCTGGAAGTGTTCAAGGCCAGGCTGGATGGGGCTCTGAGCAACCTGGTCTAGTGGAAGGTGTTCCTGCCCATGGCAGGGGGTTGGAACAAAAAGATTTTTAAGGTCTCTCCCTACCAAATCCATTCTATGATTATATGATTATTTTATGTTTGGAAGATACTGATGGATAATAAAAGCTATCATGCTGACAATTAAATTATATTTCAGAGTGGAATAGCCAGTGCAGAACAGACATCAGTAAGTAAAATAATAGTTCTTAAGACATGACATTTTTCAAATGTCTTCAAAGAGCACATTTGTTTATGTTGCGTGTATGATTTCATTTATTTTATAAAGATAAGACACATGAACTTTTATTACAGGCTCCTATATGTCATGGTTCCTTTGCTACTCAAAAATATCACTGTAAATGAAATAAAATGTTATTTGTTATTTGACTTGTCATTCCTATGTTGCAGAGTATTTTGCTCTGGTTCTGGAAGTTGTGGCATGAAATGATTATTGGCAGCTCTATGCAGTCAGCCTCAAGCAGGCTCCAAAATGGACGGGGAGCTTTCCTCACTCAAAACAGACAACTCTGGAAGTTCAAGCCAAAAGGGAAAAGAGAATCTCTGGCTAGGATGCTTTTGCATCCTGGAGAATTCTGCATTTTATCTGTTGTATGTCTGTCTTAGCTGCTCGTTCACCTTGCCTGTCTTCCTTCCCTCTAATTGTCAACTGCAAGGTCTTATTGATGCCTCAAAATCTGTAGAACTTTGAAAAAGTTGCATGCAGTTTATCACTAATCTTTCTATTTTTCTCTCCTTCAAGTTCAACTCTCTGAGAGGCAGTGGGGAGAATGCAGGAAAGTGTGACAGGATGACATGCTAATAGAGCTCATTTATTTGTTAAATTGGACTCCATGGATTTTGAGTCTTTTACTGCAGCTCTACTTAGCTTGCAAGTTTTTCTAACAAATATGATTAGTAAACCAGTTAATGGTTAATACTGCCTTGAGGTTGGGATGGCTTTTTTCCCCCCTGAGGATTTAACTCCATGCCATTAATTTGTTCCTTTGCCCAGACTGCACAGACCACTGGAGTATGCACAAATCGCTTCCAGATGGAGCAATGGTGGGCCAAGCCAGTACAGCTCTCACTGACCCTCATTGCTTGGAGGAGTTTCATTTGGTGAATTCTTGGTATTGGAGACTTTGGAGACGATTGAAATTGTGACTCTCTGCCATAAAGCTTTTAGGCAGTTCTTGTCTTGGCTAAGTGACCCAAGCACTGGAAATGACTTCTGACTGAAGGAGATCAAGTTCTATAATGTGCTCCTTGATTCAGTGTTAAGGAAACAGTTGCACCAGTACTTGCAGCAACAGCTTGCAGGTTTCCTTGCTCAGATTTGTTCATGTGGCAGAGCTCTGTTCTGGCTGGGTCTCCTGTTGCCTGGGCCCACAGCTCTATCAACTCATCTGTGGCTTTAAAGATTCATTCCTGAGGCAGGATGGTATTTGTGTGCCAAACTCAGTTTTCACGGCTACCAGTTGGTAGAAAATGTTGAAAGAAGAGGGAGAATATAAATCTTTGGTGTTAGCCTTGCAGGTGTGGCAGCTAGGTATGCTGGCTTGTCGGATGGTGAAGCTCTGATAACTTGAAGCTTACAAGCTTTGGAAGTTGCTTGCATTTGGTTTGTTGTTGTTTTAAACCTGCAGTGCATGTTTGGTCTTGTTCTGGCTACTGTCTTCCAAGATTCTCAATGTGTTTCTCGGCTCTAGCTCTGTGTGGTGGGGCTTTTTTCCCTTTTAACTGAGGTTGTTTAAAAAGGCCGATATATAGAGAAGGAATAATAGTGTCTCTTCCATCCAGTCCTGTGACCGTGTTTCAACTTTAGGTGAGATGTTTTGAGACTCCTGTTACTCCTGGAGCCACGCAGAACCCAAACAAGAAGAAAACTTTTCTACTGAGAAGTGATACACTGAACAGAGGTAACACTAATCCAAACTTTCTCACGTCCCAGCCGTTGTCTGAAGGCAGTGGTGTGAGCTGAGCCAGATCAGATCTGGCTTTCAGGCTAACCACACTGCCTCTGAGGAATTCAGTTGTGGGAACTGCTACCCACCAGATGGGTTTCCACATCAGCCCAGTTACACCAGTGCCAAGTACAGACTTGCACAGCCCAGTAGCCATGGGACAGCTCGTTCTTCATCCTCGCTGCTGAGCAGGGCTGTAAACGATACCCTCAGTACTGACTGCTTGGAAGGGAAGATGAAAAGATGCTGAAAATTAAAAAAAAATAAAACAAAGAAAGAAGTCAGGCATTTGAGATTGCTGGCTCTCCTGAAGGTGGCCATTAGGGCATGCCTCTTGTCTGTCTTATCCATGGCTTGGTAGATTTTGCAGGAGTGCAGTAACGTGCTGGTGAGACAGGAAGGAAGACAGGGAGTCCATTCTGGAGAAAGCTGGTTGCAGGATCCTTCTCTTGGCCTGGCAGCAGGAGAGGTCATTCTCCAGGGGTGTGGCCTCTGTCCTCTTGTCTGGAACTGCTCTCCTGTCATAGCTGTGGGCACAATTGAATTAATCCTCGGGTTGGGTTTCCTTCCCTTGCTCTGTGCTGGTTGCTGTGGGCAGGGGCATGGACTTGTCAGTATTCAAAAGCTGAGGCTGCTGGTAGTGAATGCATGACATGGGCTGAAATTAAAGTGTGAATTAGGGAAAAAAAAACCAAATGTGCTTTTTATTCAAAATGGCATTGGCCTTGCCATCACTGTGGGCCCAGAGATTGAATCCCTCAGCCTGGGGATTAAGGTCGAATGTGTTTGCTGAATAATTAATGGCCAAGCTGAGACTCCTGCCTAGCTGGGCTCAGCAGAAATTTATAGCCTGTGTTAGTCACTGGCCAGGGTGCAGCTCTGCTTCTTGGCCAGCAGCACTTTCACTCTGCTGGGTGAAAAGCCCTGGGGTTTTCAGGCTGCTGAAGGTTGTTAAGCATTGTCCCAGCTGATCTTCGTGGCAGGTTTCCTTCTGATGCCGTCTTTTGTGAAGAGTGAAAGAAAAATCTCATTAGCTGATTTATCTGTCCTGTGATGAAAATACATGTTCTTGCCACACTGCTTGCAGCTTTTGCTACCCAAGCCTCTGTAATTGTGTCACAGAAGAGACTTGGGCAGAAACTTGCCTTCCTCAATACTCTGTTCCTTGTTCTCTTAACCCATTTCACAATTCTTACCTGGTTTGCAGTTTAAGGAGAAAAGTTGCTGACAAAGGGCCTGTGTAGGCTGTAAATACACCAGTGCTAAACTGGGTTTCACTCAAAGTCTTCGCTGGAGTTTCATCTCTTAAGCTGAATGTGCCTTGGACATTGTTTTCTACATCAGAGTCCAACAGTCTGCCCTCATCTGTCCTTGCAGTAGCCACAGGTAAGTGCCAAATAAACTTCATCCTGTCAACAATTGAAGTAAGAACACCTCAAAACCCTTATGGCAGGGCATGTCTTACCAAGCAAAATCTGTGATAGGAAAGGGTATTTTTTCCACCCCTTTCTTAGTAATATTGTACTCCTCTTGAACTCCCAGTCTCTGCAGATACCTGAGTGCCCCAGCTTGAGGTCAGGTTACAAGTTTCATTATGGTTTTAAGTAGTGATAGCGTCGTCTTATTTCTAGAACAGCATATGACAGATGCATCTGCTTGTAAACATATGGGAAATTTTTCTTTACACTGCTGATCCCCTACTATTCTTTCCTTCTGACAATTCAGCAAACAGAAAGCAGGTGCAAGGACTTTTTGGCAATAAAAAAGATTATGTAACTTGTTATTAAAAGGCCAAAATGTAATTAAATGGTGGTCTTGGTGGTGAATTTTGGAGAGTGCCCAGACCAAATCAAGATAGTTAGAAGGGAAAATAAAACTCCTGCTATCTTACTGTAATTACAACTGGAAAAGGTCTGCAGGCAGGGTCACTGGGGAGACCTTGTGTGCATAAAATAGAATTTTTCTCAGGGCAAGAGGGATTCACTAACTTTGGTCAACGAGTGCAGCAGCAGGAGGTGAACAGAAACTGGAGCCCAGACTGGTCTGGCTACTGAAGGTTTGTTCCTTCCAGTGGGATGTAGCTTGTGCCCAGAACACTGTCAGCACATGGTTTGTGGAGCACAGGGACCCAGGGGAAGTGCACACCTTCCTCAGTGCTGGACATTCCTTGTTTTACAGCCCGAGGAGCTGCTCCCTGGCCGAAGCCACCGCACACCCAGCGTGATGGAGCTTGCTGGAACCAACACTCCAGCTGTCTGAAGAAAGAAGTTATAATGCATTTTGAATTATGAAGTGTTCATGTCCAGGTTAAATGGGGCTCTGAGCACCTGGTCCAGTGGGAGGTGTCCCTGCCCATGGCTGGAGGTTGGAACTGGATGATCTTTAAGGTCCCTTCCAACCCCACCCACTCTCTGGTTCTATATTGTTCCTAGATGAACAGAAGGCTTGTCTATAAGGATATCACTGCACCAGCAGCTAGCTGAGATTAAAATGCAAGAAATACTTGCAATCAAACCAGTTTAATTCATGTATATTTGTACAATTTTTATAAAAAAAAAAGAAAAAAAAAGAAAAATAGGTACTTGCAGACATTAACATAAAGACCAAACAATATTTTCTATTTATTTAAAAAGCTTTAAACATACAGAAGCAAACCCCTAATTATAAATGCATCATTATGCATAGATTTTACTGTTTACACCATACTGCTGGCTGCTTTTATTTTTCATCCAGGAATCTATTTAAACTCCAAGAATTCTTAAACATTCCTCTGAGCTTCCTGGCCTCAGAACTGCTGTCTGTCTTATCAAGTCATTGACCTCCAGCTGAAAACATTGCTCTAAAAAAAGTCAAATCTTTAATAAACAATTAAAAGTGCATTAACTGTAGAATTTTTAAATTTCATAAATGTTTAAACAAGTCAGTGAAAAACACCACCCTGTGAATTAGCTTTTTGCATTATTGATTGTAAAGTATCTTTTTAATAAGATTTTGATATTGCAAACTTTAGTCTTTTCTATTTTACTCTGTGCAACTGCTCTGTTGCACGGTGTGTAGTAATCCTGAAATACCCACTGCAGTACATTACACTATTTTACATTTTAACTGTGTATACAATGCTCTTGCTGCATATCCCTGTTCCTTCTTACAACAAAATAATTTAGCTCAATGAACAAAAGCCCACTTTCTAAAAGCTGTTATAGTTTGTCTTGTATTTTGCAGGAGACAAATGCCTATTTCATTCTAAACAAATTCAAAAGAACGTAAAGAACTTCCCGGTAGCTAAAAACTAGGGTTGGGTTTATGTGGTTTCTTTTTTTTTTTTTTTCTGTACACAGGTTTAGATTAAAAAAGTGATGGCTATTCTGCTTAAGTGTCCTTGATAAGAGAATACTGCCTCTTACAACATCTATATCCAATTGTATCTATTACTTCAGTGATCTCTAGCAAAAAAATAATAATCAATGAATGGTTTCATAAACAACAGGTGATTAAAGTAAAGGATTTATTATAATCTGCTTACAGTTGTTTGCAAAGACAGACATACGTTTTTGCATAAAGATATAAATTGCTTTTTAAAACTAATTTAGTGTGTTTAATTATATGAAGTTTCTGTGAATTATGAATTGTACCAAACCAAGATTAAAAGTAATAAGGTACAAAAATAGGAGCAAACAGACAACAATTTGGACTGGGACAGGCATTTAACAGTGAAGTGTAGAATATGGCTTTGCTATTTTAGTCAAGCAAAGTTACTCTGAGACAGAAAAGGAGGCAGTAACTTTGTTAATATAAAAAGCTGCTGCAGACTGTATTCACCCAGAACCTGGCTTTGATATCTTCTATTTTAGACTTTTAAAAAAAAAGTAAATTAAAAGATGGATGTATGACTGTGTCTTTACTGTAAACAACCAGTCTGCATGCTGTATATCTCACATTGGAAGTTTGGCTTTCATATTGCTGTGCAGGTCAGTATTTAAAGATCTGCCTATGAATTAGACTTCCAAAATGCAAATAATATAAGTATGTATATATTTATATATAAAAAAACCTCTCTGAATACAGTCTTTACAGATTACCCATTGCATAAGGCAGGTGTCATTTAAAAAGACAAGTAGCGCTGACTGTCTTCAGTGCACCACAGTGCACCTCAAAATTTGGGTTCAGAAAGGGTGTAGAATTCTTAATTCGACCACCATTGACAAGAAATGCTACATTCCGACCGGCCAAGGGACACACTATAGCTCAAAAATACCAGTGGCACCCAGAGAGAACACTACAGATTAGGACTCTGAAAAACTATTCTATTTAAACATGAGCATATGGTAGCAACAGTTGAGCCTCAGAAAAGTTCACCTGTCCTCTATTCTACTCCAAAATTTTGTAGTTGCTTATAAACTGTGAAATAGTGAAAATCACCTCAAAAATTCTTTTCTTTGCAGTCTTATTCTAGAGAAAACATTTTTTGAGACAAAATCAGATCAACTGAGTTGAACTTGTAGTGTGAACATTTGTCTTCTCGGATGTATCCCGATTATTACAAAAATGCTTACAAAATTACAGATGCTTTTAGTTTATCACTAAAAATTCTACTCAGCTTATCTGCCCTTATCATCCCTCACCATCCCTCTCACCAATACAAATCTCTTTGATATACTTACTGTAATGATCTGCATGTTCCCTTCAGCATAACCAGAAATCGCTCTCCCCCACCTGAAATAATAATCTGACCTTTTAAGATGTTTCAGATATCCAGTATTCAAAGGAAAAAAAAAAAAAAACCAAACCCAAACAATCTGGGAAACCTTAATAAAAATAGGAAAATCATTCAACATGTTGCTCACCCCCATTCCCCTGAGAGAGAAAGGGAACAGAGGGCAAGAACTCACTAGATCATTAAGCTGGCAAAAGCTTTGGAGAGAGACCATAATTTGTCTTGTTAAATGAAACCTTGGTAAAGTGGCAAACACAACAATGTGTAGTTTCCTACAGATATATGAAGCAGGAGTTCTAAGATGTGCTCAAGTCACACACGCTTGCAAGAGAGACAAAAGGGGAGGAAAATAGAGAGAGAAATAGAAAGGCTTAGAACACAACTGAAAAGGTTAAGCGTGGTTATTTACAACAGATACTGTAGGATGGTAAATTAGATATGATGCTAAAAAAGGCACAGCTTTCCCTTTCTTAAATACACTGTAAACGGTTCATTATGCATGCAGAACATTTCACTTTACAAAAAAATTACCTTGTTTGTTTAGACAAAGATAGTACTTAAATAGTCTCCAGCAAAATAGAGTTCTTTCAAAAATACTTTCCCGTTCATCCTATTAACCATTAAAGATTTTTTTTGTCTCATTTACAAAAGTTCCTTACACCTTATTTCAGGTCCTTCACAATTTATACATACAGCAATGTACAGTACAGCAAAAGACTGCAAAAAATTATTTGTAAAGCCAGCACAATAGATACTATAAATTGATACCAGGGCATTTGTTTTTCACATCTTATCCTTTTGAATTAAATAGTAAATGGACACTTAACACAGTGTATATCACCTATGATGGGATAACATGGGATAACAAATGCCACAGGTGGGGATAACAGTATTCCACACCAAATGTTCTGTTATTACTTTACACGTTAGGGTTTGTGTGTGTGTATATATGTGTGTATATATATATAGTTTTTGTTTGTTTTTTCTTTTTTTTTTTTTACAAGAAAAGAATATTAATGCCCCATATTGACTTTACGTTTTATGTGCAAACCAAGGGTAAGCTTTAAAAAGTTCTCATTAGTTCTCGAACCCTTTTAAAACAAGCAAACAATACCAGAAACTACATGGCATATTTAAAACTCCATCTGTTAAAATATCAAAATCAAAGAGTTATTGACTAGATATGGCTTTTCATCCAGAGGAACAGGAACATTTTCTAAGTGTTTTAGGGTTATGGGGTAATTTCCAAACATCTAGGTCTTGCCAAATCCGAGCCAACTGCTTTCCATTCCCCCAAACCCTTCATATGATTTTAGACTATTCAGAGACTGCTGAACAAGTGTAAAGAGCATGTTTAAAATATGGTTTCTTGGGTCCTTCATGGGTGTGGAATAACACAGGGAAACTTAAGGCAAAGTTCTTCCATTTAAGACATTTTCTATCACTTCCTGTGAAAGTACAGGGGCTTGGCATTCCCAGATTCCACCTTTGGTAGCTGGTCACTGATGATTTCCACCAGCATGGCTGGAAACTCTACTTTCAGTGCCTGAGACTCTCGGAAGGTGTAGAAGCAGAATTCCAATAAGTCACTAACAAGCTGAAATACAGAAAGAAACACTTCTTAGGAAAAACACCAAAATTATTGCATGCAAGCAACAGCTTACCGATAATTGATTATTTCCAAGAAATAACATCTTACTCTGACCCGACAGTCCATTTACAAGGGTTATAAAGCAAACAAAAGAACTCAAATGCCAAAGGGCTACTTGACTCATTAAAAATCAGCAAACTAGGAAAACCCAAGAGACCACAGATTTGATTTTTCAGCCTAGCTGCACTCTTCCTTTCACTAACAGCAACTGGCCACCACAAAAACTACAGGTCTACAAAAATAAAGCCTTCTGCCCAGAGGGAAAAGATCAGCCATAAACTATTGTATCTCTCAACTTCAGCTGGATACACATTCATTAAATCAAGTTATTTGGTTAACTTCAGTGCATTCTCCAGGGCCCGTGACCTACAACTGCCAGAGCAGCTGATGTTTGCAGCTCAACAACACGACTGCTGTGTCACACGGTGCCATTTCAGGTTTTACAGTGACACAATCTACAGGTTTTTTGGTGGCTGTGACCTAAATGCATCTCCTAAAGCCTTACAGTATGTTGGACCCTTCCCAATCTTTGAGAAATGTGAAGGAATGAAGCACATCCGGGTTTCAGTGAGTGTGTGAACTTCATGCAGTTCACCAAATCAGTGTTGAGTGACTGAAGGAAAGAGCCTCTGCTGTTTAAAAATTCAAGTGTTAAACACAGCTTAATTTTGGCACCTCATGTCCTTGCGAAGGACTTAAAGCACTGCTGCTTGTGTCATTTATCATACACAAGTTTGTAATTTCAATTCTTACCATGTAGAATTGCACTCTGCTATAAAGCCCCTGTTAAAGATAGAGCAAATAAAAGTGGACTTATGGAAGGCAGAAAAGGAAATGAATAAAAAAATACGGGCAGCAACATTTCCATCCTGTAGCACCATACCTTATTGCTCATTTTCAGGACTTTCACAGCTGTTCTTGCAAACGTGTAAGCAGTTTATGAACATCCCAGAGAAGTGCTGAGATCACTCAAACACATGACTTGCTGCTATTGAGCACTAGATGAATCTGTTTGCTGGGGCTTAGGTCATTGGCATGTCATGAAGCAACACTAATTAATTAAACAGATGCATGCTAAATGAGTAGCATAGACATAATCTGGTTTTCAGGGGAAAAAAATGCTGATGTTCAAAGGTTTACTTTACCCATTAGGGGGAGGTTGTTACTGCATATACTGTGTGCCAAAAATACTCCAAACAGCACAAAACCACAGTGAAGGAAACTGTGTCTTGGT
Organism: Daphoenositta chrysoptera; assembly: GCA_013397915.1. NCBI lineage: Eukaryota > Metazoa > Chordata > Aves > Passeriformes > Daphoenositta > Daphoenositta chrysoptera. Next base: position 185,365 of record VZRO01001107.1, on the reverse strand, counting down.
GTGATCCCTCCTCCCTGCCTCTGGCACCAAACACCAGCCCTAAGCAAAGTAAGCGTTGCACCCCAGCAGAGCCTTGACAATGACCCTGTGAATGTGCTCCTTTTCCTAAACTCTTTTCACATCACTGAACGTGAGAGGGGGTTGGGGTCACCTCTGTCCCAATGCCTTCTGTGCAGCTCCAGTGAATTCCTGCCTCGTCACACCCGTGTGGAGCCCCTGGATTCAGTGAGACAGGTCACAGGAAATCCTACCTAGAAACTACTAATTGTAACTTCTTTACAAGCTTTTAGTAGTACCAAGTACACATATATGTCTGGTGAATATGCAGACAAGGGGAAATGAAAAATAACACTAATGAAGGAAGCATAATCTACTCTATTCAATAAACAAGTCAGCAGTCCAGTGAGTGAAAACCAGGATGTGGGAATGGATACGATCACAGCACAGCACACTATGAATCTCACCACAGAGGATAAATTTGCACAACAGTTGAAAAGAAAATCCCTAGAACCCTCCTATCACGTCACACTTGGGTTTGACGCCCTAAGGATAATGTATTTTCTATACCTATTTAATCTGCTAAAACTTTTGTTCCTCTTTCTTAAGCTATCAGCTTTAACATACTTGACAATAACACCACATAAAGAAAAGGGGAGGACTGGGAAGCATGTGTGTCACACATGTGACCCCATGTGCCACCAGGAACACAGGGTTGCAGTCAGGAACTTTTTAACTCCAGCCTCGAAAGCTGCATGGCTTTTTGGGACTGGGGAAGCATTAATTTAAAATAAAGAGGAACAAATGTGGCAGAATTGAAGGCCAGCTCAGAAGTACTGAAATGTAAACGCTGTGCTAAGGTCAGACAGATAAAGCTGTGAGACCAAGAGCTGAGCCACGAGCACTGCTCTTTTCTGAAGGTGTCTTCCCATCCATTTTCAAAGGTACCACCTCCCTGCCAGCCCAGCAGCCTTGGCATGAGGATGCACTACAGGGATGAAAATCTCAGGTTCCACAGGCAATATTAATTTTGAAATTTAAATCCTTGCCTCTGCATCCCAAACATTGTTCTGATAAAGTTTTGGTTAGTAACTTGTAAATAATTTAGATGATCTTTTGCTTTAGAAGATTAGTTCCCTCTTCAGTAAGGATATCAAAAAGTTTGTTTTCTCTTGGAACACACAGGCTCTGTCTTTGCAGTGACTGAGGCACTGTAGGTGACAAGAAAGGTAACATGAGCTATCCAGCACATCTGAATGTGCCTTACGAATTTCCTAGATCAAATATACTCCTGGTTCTTCTTTAAAGCCTTGTAAAATCCCTGTGCTCTGAGAACTCCTGACTACACTTTACCTGACCACTTCTACCCTCTACTTCTGGTGCTTTACACTGGAAAAGCTGAGAGCTCCCCCAGTCCAGCAGTGTGAAAGACAACTCCAATTTAGCAGTGAGAGTGAAGGCACCACTGTTTCCACAGGCAGTGCAATGGGGAGTAGGAACATCTTTGCTTCTACAATCTCAGTTATTTCAGATACTGAAGCACACTTCTGAAGAGTTAGAGCTTGGCAGTGCAGTTAAGGCCACAACTAAAACAATTCCCAATTCTCTCACCAGTACCCTGCAGAGCGTGCTGCACTGGAAACATTTTCAAGGCTACAGCAGTCTTAGCAATTCTGAGATTTTTACCTAATCAATTTTTGCATTTGTATGCTGTATTGAGCACCTCTGAGAAATAGGAGTATTAAACAAATGTAATTTTCTGTTATTAGGGTGGAGTTTCCATAAAATGGACTTTTTCACCCACACTGTTCTTCATAATTAAAAAAAAATGAATCCTTTAATGAAGTCCCTGAAGTTAATACAGTTATAGTGACCTTCAAGCACTTGCCCCATTTTTACAGCAGAAGGAATTTATTTTAGTTTGGAAATCTCACCATGCCTTTGCATTTCCAGAAATGGTAAGAACTGTTGGACTTGCAAGGGTGCACATTTCTGTGCTTAGCTTTCTCCAAATTTTCTCAGAGTCTCTGAGTGTGGTATAAAAGCCCACAGTCACTTCTCTATCAGGAGCATCTCTGTGATTAAGCCTACTGAGACAGCAATTAAGACAGCAGTAGGGTAACAACACAATGCTGAGTAATTTCTTCCTATTATTAGCTACAGCTATTACTGTCAGAAACTTCAGTGTTCTCCTATATCAAAAAAAAAAAAAAAAAAAAAGACACTCCAAAACCTCTCTCTGTCCCTTTCAGGAATGGGTCTCTGCTCACCCAGCTCTTTCCTCACCCCGCAAAGAACCCTTGGTGAGTTTGGGACTATTGTCACTTCCTGCTTTTTCCACTTCAGTCAATGGATGCAAAACTCCTGCTCCAACAAGCAGTAAGGCTAAGGAAAAGCACTGCCAACCAGGTCTCGATTATTCCATTACTACTCTATTATTTTTTACTCCCACTCCTATGAAAATCCCGTGACATAAATTAATATCCCTCTGAGAGCTCAGGAAGAATTCCCTGTGGGATGGCTCACAGGCAGGTTCTTGGAGGTCCATGTGTCTTTTGGTGACCCACAGTGGCCAATTCCTAGCTGCCTAGGAAATCCCAAACTCTAACCCGAGAGTAAAACCTTCCACAAACACAGGGAACACAAGGGAAGACCAAGGGATGGAGCCTCTGGTTATACCTATGCAGAGTATTTGCCTCATGCTAGTAAGGAGTAAAAGGTGCATAAAATCCATATGAATTAGGCACTAACAGTATCTGACAGAACAAACATGGACCCAGGTTCTGCCTGGACAGCTGCATTTATCTGACTGAGGAACTGCACTCATTGCCTCAGGTTTCCTTCATGACCACGTGCACACCCAAACCACAGCGATCACAGCCTGGACAGGCCATGGAAGAGCCTGAGCTGAACTCATGTTCTGTGCCTGGAGGATGCACCCACAGCATCACACACCAGTGGAGCATCCTCAGCCCTTGGCCAGCACAAATTTTGAGCCAAGTCTCCCTTGCTGTTCTTCCAACAGCAGCAGGGTTCTGCCCTTCCCCAACAAACACCTATTAACATGAAGAAAAAGAGATCCAACTATCACAAACTGAGCAAGATGACTCTCAGAGTAGCTTCTGTCTACATTAGGGAGCTGGGAATCAATTTCTCACTTGGCAGATGCATATTAGCTCCTGCAACACACACCTAGCACACTCCCACATCGCTGCTGCTCTGGGAGTAGAGGCTGAGAATATCCTCTGAATAAACAGAGAAAATGCTCGCCTTGAGAATTCAGGCACCAGGACTCAAACGAGGCTCCAAACTGCTCATCGTCTGTGGGACACAACTTGGGCAGATCAGTAGCAGAAGTAAGTGTACCCAAAGGTGTTGGTGACAGCTGAGGGGCTCATCTGCAGCTTCGTATCTGCAGGATTAGGAACCGGCAGAGGCACATTTGCATCCAGCACAGCATCCCTTGCAACCCTGCCCCCGGAGGATCCGTGCCCTTATTCCCACTGTCAGCTTTTTCAGTGAGTGAAATCCTGGCGCTCTCAGCCTATGGAAAGATCCACCTCAGCTATAAAGTATTCCCTTCAGGAACCATAAAAAATTAATTATTCAGGAGCATGAGCCTTAAAGAATTTATTTTTGTTTGGCAGAAAATGTCAACAAGCAAATGACAGCGCAGGCCGCTGCCTTGCCAAGAAAAGGGGAAGGTTCACATTAGGGTTTAATGTCATGGCATCGAAACAAAAGCCCTCTTCACTCAAAGCCTGTTTAGTATCAGCCAGATTGAAACCAAATTCAGCTTTTGTTCTGCAAACTGCCTAACCATACACTACAGTCTCTATAAGAAACGAGGCCTGCCATGCAAGATACAGCCCTTCCTGCCAAAGCCAACAGGAGATGCCGAGGAGGATCCAAATGAAGTTTTTGATACCATGTGCAGGACATCTGTTTCTAATGTTCCTCAGGGCGTTTTTCAGGCACTTCACCTCCATCCAAGTGCTGCATGTGCATCTCTCCCCGAAATGCCCCCGGCCATTCACGGGCACAAGACCAAAACCTTTGAGTTCTAGTAGAAAGGGGGGCTGTCCTTGCTACACTGTGGTTCTTCAGGAAATGATGCACGTGAGCTACACAATCCCTACAAGAAGGAAATACGGGATCACAGAATCATTAAGGTTGGAAAAGACCTTTTAAGATCATTGAGTCCAACTGTTAACCCAGCACTGCCACGTCCAGCACTGACCCACGTCCTGCTGCCTCAGCACTGCAGCTCCCACACGGCACCGTGCAAGTACAGAGCATTTAGTGCACAGCACAGCGATGCAGGGGACAGGGCTGGCTGCAGGCAGGCTCCTGAGGCCGAGCACAGGTGTGCACAAGCACAAAACCCTGTTCATCTTGTCTGCCCGGGATGGGTTTCCATCTCTTATTTTTCAGGTGCTTTGAGGCTTTATGGATCATTAAATAAAGTTGCTGATGTTTTTAAATATTTAAGCGCCTGCCCGGCCTTCTTGAAATTTCTTTTTTGCCTCAGCTCGGCACTTTTCTACCTGCACATATGTTTGCTGTGTGGATGAATGATTTAGCATACTGAGCAATGTAAAACCATCTTGTTTGGGTTTTTTTTTTCCTTCCTCATATTATATAAGCCAAGCATACTGTAATTTGATACTTCCATGCACTCTATTTCATATATTCCTCAGACAGAGGACTTAAAAATGAGGTTGATGAAAGCAAATCTGGAGGTGCAAAGGAACAGGGTCTTTTATTGCTTGCCTCTACACTCAGGTAAAGTGAATTCCACAAGTGATGAGATGCTGCTCTGCTCAGATGGACAAGCTGGATACAGCAGGAGGGCTGAACAAGCACGAATTCTGCACCAGTCCCTTCAGGCTTGCACTGCAAATGCCAATGCTGAGACTACAGCAGCATGTAAACGTGGGGCCTCAGCTCCAGCTGGACTGCCCAGCACCAAATATATTCTGATCCTCTAAAGTTATAATGGAGTAAGTTAAAAATACATAGGTGACAGCTGAAAAAGTGTTCCTCCTAGACTAAGGAACCGAGCAGAAAATTTGCATTCACATCAACTGAACAGAGAAATTCTGCACTAACAGGCAATGGGGAGAGAATATTAATTCTCACTTCTCATTAATATTATCACCACTCTAAATTTATTCTGATGGGTTTCAAAAACCAAAATGCAAAAAAAGAAAACAGTTAAAGAGAAAAAATAAACAAGTGCCCTTGTTGAACAAGTCTCCAGTATCATCTCTGAAAGGAAGCACTGTTGTGGAGACAACCGGCCTTTCTAACAGAGATTGCTGACAATGGGACTTTCTTTAAAAAGTCCTTTGAAAGAAAGTGCTCTATTAAAACAAAAGTAATGCAAAAATAGCTTAATTAAAAATTAAATAAAATGCAAGAGCAGCCTGTTTCCTCTGGTTAGCTCAGCTCCCAATGGTTAATGCTGTGTTTTGGAAAATGTCTGTAGGACATGGGAGCGCTCTCAGTAAGCGCGAGCCTGTCATCCAGTCACCTTAACCACACAAACACTCCCATTTCAGCAGCAAATCACAGACACTGCCTATCCTGAAGAGGATTAGAAAACTCCATAAATGCAGGGGTTTGTTATGCTGCCTCGAGGTTCAGATGTGAATCCCTGCAAATGATTTTATCACCCATCCCTTTTCTTTCCACTAAAACACTACAACTTCCTTTGCTGGCACTGAGCAAGTGAAACCTGATCTCTGAAGAATGAGCTATTACTGCAGTACTAATAATACTCTCCCTGCCTCCCACTAAGATCTGCAATGTTTTAATGAACAACAGAACAATATTTGAAAAATAATTCCATATGTACATTCTGTAAACAGACCTCAGGCTCTTACACCGATTTGACCTGAAGTGCACTGTACTGTACCGTCTCTGCAAAATGAAATTTAAGTCGAGTACAAAGACGTGCATTTATATGCAGGCTCTAAAAGCAAGTGCTGTAGCTTCTTCATGCAGCAAAGATCCTTCCCTGCCCACCCAGGATGGAGTAGGGCAGTTTTCTCCTTTGCTGCAGTTTGCCAGATTTTACTGGGAGAGTGATGAGCATGCTGAGAGCCCTCCTCTCCTGTACCCAAACAGGACTAAAGGTCACTCTTGCTGTCCCCAGGAGTCTCCCATTGCTGCTGCACTGTGGCACAGCTTCAGAGAGGATGGGTGCCAGCCTTGGCTGGTCCCCAGGAATGCCCAGGGGGCACTAGGAAAACCCTCAACTTGAGGAGACTTTAACAGCTGGGTCACGCTTCCTCTGTGGGTGCTGCAGGCTCCCTCACAGAAAGTTAACAGAGATACAGCCCTGCTGCTGCAGAGGTAAATCTTTGCACTTACCATTGCACTGGCTAGAACCAGGTCGCTCCCAGCTAAACAGCTCAACATTATGGACACCCCTTCTGGAATCTACCACACCTACCACAACCACTGTCACTCTGGCATCAGCAGAGGCATCAACAGAGAGACCAAACTTTTAGTTTCCTGTGTCGTTCATTACATCTCACACCTGACCCAGGCAAAACACCTCGTGCTGGAATAAGGCAGGGTGGCAGAAACAACCCAACACGGAATCTTCTACTTGAAAAGCTCAAATTAAGCTTCAAACACCCAGGATGGCTCCAAGGTCTCAATACATCTTTTGAAGTCATCATTATTACAAACCCAGCTGTGAAAGATCGCTGAATTAATTCCATGCATATCGGGCATGTTGGATGTGTAACACACTAAACCTGCACCTTTCCCCTTAATGACTTCTACTTTCTTATTTAACTTGTCCTTAAATTCATCTAACAACTTCTCTCAGATGTCCTTTTAAAAAGAATATTTTTTTTTGTCTTCCTCTCAGTTAACACAATTAAAATAATTTGTTTACCTTAATGGAGAGATTTTTTGCTTAACTTTTCTGCACTCCCTGAGGAGTTATACTTACATCATGCATGGAGTCAAGAAGTTTAGTCAGTTGGTAGAATCTCTGCCAGCTTTGCCCAGAGTTACTTGGACATTTAGTTACCATCTTCTTTAGTTCTTTAATGTAATTTGCCCTCATTTCTTCAAATGCAGCTTGGCTTTTGAGACCATCCTTGGGAACTGTCATTGAAAAGACAGTCTTGAATTAGTATTAACTGCATTGCTTATTCTTTTGATGTGCACACTTAAACAGTTACACCAGTTAACGGATGAAGGAATTAAACCTTTAAGCAAAGTCCATAATTTTACAGACACTGGTGAGGGATCAACAACATCACACAGATTCTCAAGCGATTCAGGCATCCTCTCCAGATGTGTGATTGGAGAAGCTGTGGCAGAGGACAAGATAACATCTCAGAAACACGACACATGCTAACCTCATGTCCAAACTGCTTTCAATACAATCCAACCACATTAAAACCAGGCAGATGGATCAAGGGGACTTTGTTAGAAGTTGAAGATGTGATTTATCATTCTTGAATGATTCCCCACACTTGGCGGAGGAGAAGAAGGTACAGAATCACAGCTGTTATCTGCAGAAATGCTAGACCAAGTGACACATTTTTATGCCATCAAGCAAGATCTAAAATTTCTTTGAATGTTAGCAAGCATCTGCATGGCATCCAGAACAAACAGAGCCATTATTCTGCATGGAACAGAAGACTGTTTTCCAAACAGGCATCCTGACCCAGTGCTTGACCATGACAGACAGTTGCAAGCATTTCTAGTGTCCTGTTGAAGTTTCCATCTGCCAGAGGGAGATGGAATCATGATCATGGAATCCTCATTTTATAAATGGGCTAAAAGTAGAGTTTTCTTACACTTTTTACTGTGACTGATATCAGCAAGGCTGATTACAAAAGCAAACACCCTGGTTTCTTTACAGACTGCAAATACCCTTGCACTCCTGCAGGTTCTGCCCCAAACAGGAATGGCTTATTAGGATCAGATCCCTATGAAAACTCCATAGAGGTTATTAATAACATTACTCAAAATATTCTGAGGTTCAATATCTGAATTGGTTGAACACTGCTTAACCATCAAATGTTTTTTCCTCTGTATCTCTTAGTCATAGTCCACAGAAGGAAAATAAAATACTGGGCTGTACATGAGTGAGTTTATTTCCTAGGCAAGCTAGAAAACTATGTCAGAGTAAGCTAAATGGGAATACTAAAAAGAGAAAGAAAAAAAAGGTGACCTTCCAATTTAGCTTATCCTGACTTAAGATCTTGAAAGAAACTGTCTTGCTCATCCATTCCCTTCTCTTCTAAACCCTCCCAACTACCCTCTATCCCACTGAAATCCCATCATAAGCATGTAACAACTGCCCCAAATGGCTCCAGAGTAGAAGCTTTAAGAAAAAGCATCAGTATCTACTGAGCAATTTAGCAATGGGAAACAAGGAGGAGCTGTACCACCACAGGAGCAGCAAGGACTTGAAGCTACCAAGTACTGGAAGGGGGCACAAGGAAGAATCTTTAGAAAAAGCCTAGGAGGGGAGACACCAACCTGCCTGCTGCTTGGTAAATATTATAAATTTATATTACAAAATCATAACATAAATATCATATGTTCATTTAATTTTCAACTTGTAGATGCAAACTCTCTCAGTCAGCTGACAGATAAATGAAAATGTCTGGAACAAATCTACAAATTCAGTTCAAGGTGAATGAACACAGAGGCACCAATCAAGATAAGTAAAGCCACCAGAGCATGTTGTGGCCCTCACATAAAATGCACAGGCTTTACAGCTCCTTTAATATTTACAGGCCTGTATTCCTACATGCTGCTTACAGACTGTTAGAGTCACTCTTTCTTTGTCTACTGCTATGTATTTTACTGTACTGTCTGAAAATTATTATACTATCACCCCAGCCAGATTATTAAGGAAGAAAGAAAGACCACAAATAAAGAGAACTCAAGCAAAACATGAAATTCTGGAGGTTTGCCCAGTGTTTCTGATTTTACTTATTAAATGCAGCAATACTGTTGGCAAGCTCCCAAAATCTATGGTCTGTGGAAAGCAAGAAAACAACTGAGTTGTAATGTGTGGTTTCTTCCACATGTAAATGGAGTGAAACTTCCTTGATGTGGTCACCATGAAAGTTTCAGAATAACTTGTACTCTGCTCGTCACATGATTCAATAAAAGAATTTAAATGAAAACAAACCTGGTGTTTTCTGTCGTAAGACTATACCAAGGTGCAATCACTCAAAACCAGGTTTGCTGCCCTTCACTTGACACTCTCTGGGTTTTATCACCACCTTCATTTCCATTTCGCTCTCCTTTTTCTCTCTCTAATGTAAATATCCCGATTCTCCCAAAACAAACTATTTTTAGCAGGTTTTCTAGTGACTGTGGTGTGTGTTTCAAAGGAACCCAGCTCTCTGAAGTTAATTGGTCAGACTGATCTCACCTAACAAATTCTTGCAATAACTCATTAGTTTACACTCTTGAGAGGGTAGAATAATAAATACCTGGCTTAAAGACATTTTGCTGTGTTTTTAGAACGCCTTCAGGTTCCTTTTCTAAAGATTCTTCCCCTTTAGGGCTGATTAAAATGCTGCAGAGGCAGACCTCCAATCCAGACACTCTGAAGCCTATTTTGGGAGCCAAACCCTCATTTTTGGGAGCACATCCACGTCAAGTCGCTCCTGGGAAGACCAGGAGTGACAACCTTCAAAGAAAGCCCATTTACCCCTCAGGGCAAGCCTGGAGCACATCCCCTGCCCACTGTTCCAGGTTCACTGGCTGACCACCTCCAGCCCTTGGTGGAGTGGGACCTGGGGTCAGACTCTGCAGGCCAGGACACAAAGGGCTCCCCAAAGAGCAGTGTCTCTCCCCATCCCAGCAAGCTGGAACAGATTCAATCGGAAGGAGGGAGGGAGACAGCCAAGTCCAAAAAACTTATAGCCCCAGGAGGTTTCTGTTAGAGGATCCAAACCTCTCTAGCCCTGACAGGAACTGCAACCTCATGTCCCCCCTCAAAGGCAGGTGCTTTAAGCACAGAGCTGGCTTGTCATGATGTCACCAAGTTGTTCCACACAAAAAGGAGCAGGATTCCCCAGAATAACGTTTGTTTACAGGTTTACAGGCAGTTACTGATGGAAAAGTAATGTACAAACTGCCTGTGTATTTACACAATTGCACTGGGACAGGGGATTTTCAATATTTTCAGTAAGACAAGATCAAGAGATGTGCTAATTACTTCACAGTGCTGTAACAAGCACCAAGATGTAATTTTGTTTCTTAAAACTCAAAGCATGATGCTCAAGAGAAAAACAAAGTATACGCTGTCATTTATTAAACTTTCAGAAGCCTGTAAAAGGGCTTTCCATTCTGAAGTCACTTGGCATTACAAAATCACCTGGTCTGCAGTACAGGCAATGCACACCTTTTGATCCTGAAGGTCGTGTTAAATCAGCCAAACCCTGGTGGCTTGGAATGTCGCGCAGGGATTTTCCCTCAATCCCCCAGAGCTGTGGCACCTTCATGGCATGTCTGTTGGTGTGGTTCCCCTATGGGAAGGGGGGCCAAAGTCCCGTGTCTGGCCACTCCTGGCCCTCCAGTGCACATGCCACACTCAAATTGCAAAGACACTTCCCGTGCTAACTGCAGATAAACTCCAGGCTTATTCCTGCAGCCCAGCCGGAAACAGTTTGGCTCCTCTGTCACGTTGCTTAAAACCACCGCATCTCTTTGTGAACTGGAATATTTTCAAGCATTCCTACACAACCACAGACCCAACTCACCTGTGCTTAAGAGCAGCAGCACTTTCATGATAGTGTACTCCTCAAAGCTGAGCTGCAGGCGGACGAACTGCAGGCTGATCTGGTGCATGCCCTGGCACAGCTCGAACATCGCCGACTGCCGCATCCGCTCCCTGCAGAGACAGGGAACAACATCCACGGGGTAAACACGGGGGAGCACAACCTGCAGGGGGGTCCCCCGGGCATCACCCTGCTCCTGCACCACCTGCAGTGCATGGCTGAGCTCACCTCGCTACCCGGCAGACCACGGGAAAGGAACGGCTACGAAAGTCATCTGAGTTTTGTACACTGATGGTGTTAATGAAGTGGCAAAAGCATTTCAAAACGTATTTGAATTGTCTGTGTTTTTTCAGCTCTGCCCTGGCTAGTGGAAATGTGCCTGCTGAAGGGGTCAGAGCTGGTGCAACAGGGGAACCTACACCCACTGAATGCATGCTCTAGATGACAAACTCCCCCATCAGCTGACATCTCCTGTTCAAGCACTGAAATATCCAAAAAGCATGTGTTTTTTCCCCCAAAATAGTAATCTAAAATAATCTAGAATAAAGGAGTATATAAAACAAGGAACTCATTCATTAACACAGACTTCTGCCTGTTAAATCGTAAAATAGCTAGGAGACATGACTTGTACCCAGATAATTTTTTTTCTTTAAATATACTTTCATAAATTTAACTTCAGACCTTCTCTCTCTTCTCTGAAGTATTCCTAGGCTAACCAATCCTGCCCAAGCTTCACACAGAATTAGTCAGAATTTTGCTGAACTTCCGAAGCTGCCATCCCAAACCACAACAGCTACAGCAGTCATCAAGAGCTGCCTGTCTCCACAGAAGCTGTGATATATGTGTGTGTGTATTTGCAGGTATGTAGACAAGGTCCTATAATTGTTCAGTGACCACTACTTTTCTTTTTTCTTTAGTTGCTCAAAACCAATTGTCTGTATTTCTTCTAACATTTTTTCGCATAATTGGGGAATCGGAGGGAATTGGATGAAGTTCAGCTCATTATTTTAACCAAGCAACTGCTTTTTCAAATCTACAAATTGGCTGGTGAAAGAGAAGAATCATACTGTGTGCAAACAAAGACTGACATAATCTTCCTGGTGTTTTATTTCACTACTGCCAGAGCAATTTTATTTTCCTCCTTAATACTAATAAAGTGGACTCCCCATTGTTAGATGGGCTCTGCACTTTTCCCCTGCTCCACCCTCTTTTCTTGAGACTAAGAACTTCCAGCTTCTTTTTTTTTTAAATTAAATTTAATAGTAGGAGTAATGCCGTATGTATTTGTTTTTATTATGCATCATGGACCGCTCCCAGAAGGCTCTGAGGGATACACACTGAAGTCAAAAGATGAATGATTAATAAAGGACATTTGTATTTTAAAAAACTATGTTAAAGTATATCTCAGACAGCCAGAGACAGCAGCACTCGAAGTAAGAGCAGTCTATGACATCCATCATTACTTTTGCAGGATACCAAGGTTTGTTTCTCCAGCCTCAGTATATAAAGGCACTTGCACCAGCCCTGCCTGTGTTTGACCTCTACAGAGAAGTGAAAGATTTTTCATCAAATAACACAAACCACACAGCAAATAGAATAAAACATTATGAGGTTTTGTCTCAGGTTTCTTATACTTTTTTGGGTTTGGTTTTTTTTTTTTGGGTGGCAAAACACCCTCTGTGTGAGTTAACATAGAAGTATTCTGACCTAAAAACTCAATTTTTTATGTTGCATTGCACTTTTTGTGACATCCAAATTTTTCTGTCTTTTGTTTTTCTTTGTACTTGTTTTGTTAATATATGATCGCCTAAATAGAATAACTTCAGTTATAGTCAGGGCTTTTTGGTTAGTTATTTCTTCCTGTCTTTTAAATATTCATTCTTTTATCTACTTACAAATATTGATCTCTAGCTTACCCTCAAGGAAAACCTGATGGCATTGTTTGTAGTGAGATAAAATTATATACAGAACGAGTTACTGAGTGGTTTGTTTAACATTCAGCAAACTCGTCATTTCAAATCAATTTGCCACCTGAAAAATCAATTAGGTTGGTTTATTACTTATTTACAAAGTATTACTAACTAAAAATTATGTTAGTCAATTCATGACTCTGTTTAATGAAAGATAAGCATTTTGTGGGAGTATTCAACTTTGTATTTGGTTTTCAACCCACACTGTGTAGAATAAGAGGGTACAAAGCTTTTGAAAAATTCAGATGCTGACATCACAGATATCCAATACCTTGAGAGCAACAACAAAACAAAGCAATAGAAATATGATAAAAGTGAAGAGGCACAGAGAAATTAAGGCATGTCAGCATAACATGAACAAAGTTATTTTTTTCCTTGCCAAACACATCAGCTAAGAATAAATGCCATCAAGTCATCACAAATGCCTTTACCATAATGAGAAAAAATTTAAACAAACTTTTATGTTAAAAAAAAGAAAGGAGGGATTAAAAAAAAAGGCAAATTCCAACCAATCAAACCCAGCCCCACCTCTGACAGAGCATCTGAACCTCTCAACATAGCAAATGGAGGATATGAAGATCTGGAATATAAGGGCACACCTCTTTATGGGGACATTTAAGAAAGTAAGTACATTTAAGTAATAAAAGGCGTGGAGCCAAAGCTCTGAATCCGCTATTTGGACACGCATTCAGAAGTGGTGTCATTAGCTCAGTTTAGCTTAATCCTCCTTCATAATAATACTCTTTAAACTTTACACCTTAAGTTAATCCATCTTAAGTTCCCTGAGTGTCTCCTTACAGGCTTAATGTAATGCCCGGCTCACATTCTGTCTGACCTTTCCCACAGCCCTGGGGACGGGCAGGGCATCCAGCCATTCCCACTGCTGCCACCAGCCATTCCCACTGCTGCCACCAGCCATTCCCACTGCTCTGCTCAATTCCCACCTGCTCCTGCACAGCCTCTTTTGCCCCTGGTCACTGATTTGCCCATCGTATCCCCATTGGAAATGAACTGCCGCTGCATTTTCCTCCTTTGCTTTGGGAAGAGACAGCTCCTTTTCCCACTTCTGCTGGGAAAGCCTGGCACCTCCACTGTCTCGGTGGGAAGAGAGGCTTTGCTCCTGCTGTTGGGTTTCTCTAAATGAAGTGCAGCAGACAGAAATGATGACCCACATCACCCAGCTACAACAGATATGTACGATTTGACCAGTCACCCCAGGAGAGCAGGGATGGTTTGAGGAAACTATTTAAGACAAAGCATCCCAAATACCAAACCAGTCACATATCTCTTAATAAATACCCTTATGCGATGTCCACAGAAACCAAGCAGCCACATCAAAAACTACGAAACTACAGGCACGCTGAACAGAAACAGCTTGTTATGAATAAGTAACTCATCATTTGTGAAGTCATCATAAAGCCTAGTATCGTAAATCTCCTCGCCGAGGATGGAAACTGCACCTCTACTGACCGTAACCAAAAAGAGGAACCCACGCAGCAAGAAATATTCACTGACAGGCAAAACTCAGCCCCAAACCAAACCTGATACCACGTTTTATTTACTTTCTCATGGGTACTATTCAAAGCTGCAGCACAAGACATCTTCCTAAATTAGACCAGGAAGTGAAGAAAGGGAAAGCTGTGGTGGGTGTGTTGAGGTTTCATCAGGACTTAAGTGACTTGCTGATAATTCCACAGAAAAATTGGCCAAGGCATCCCATTTCACAGCACCTCAGAGGAACAAAAATGCACCTGACTTAGTCCCTAGGCCTCTTCAGCCCAGAAAATATGTAGGAAAAGGCCAAGAAAGATTTGAAGCAAAACGTTGATGTCAAAGATAGTTTTTGTGTCTTCTGATTTCACACGTTTTACCACTCTAAGAACCATTTCCAGTTTTATAACCAAGAGCCTTTCCCTTGCCAGACCAAAACATGTATCCATTTGAAGGTTGTCCACCAATTAAATTGATTTCAGGGACCTTCAGAAAGCACCTTACACTGTAACAAAACCAAACCAAACAACCACTCAAACAAATGCAGCCCAACAAGAAAACCTGCCAAAGGCCTGAAAGTCAAAACCTGTTTGGAAGCCTCCAAAAACAAGGCATGCTTTCCCTCATGCCAAAAGAAGTCAGTTTGAACTTGACAGAGAGAGGAGTAAAAACATCACCAGACACCTTGAGGGCAAGGCAGAGATGCTGTGGATAAAGAGGGAAAAAGACCAGGACGTGGGATTACAGAAGCCCTTGCTCAGTGGCTTACCAAATCTCATCAGAAAAGCCCTTGGCCTGAATTATCTCACCTGCCTTAGGAGGGCTTTCTTGACTGGAAAAAAGTTTCGAGGTTCTTGGGCAAAGAAAAAAATAAACATATTATTGTCACAACAATTAACTGTCTCTGAGGGAATATTCGACTCCAACAGCTCCAACAGTGGTGACAGAATGACACTACCTGAACCAATTCTTCCGTGCACAGGGGCAGGAAGCACTGTGCATCCCTCTGCTCAATGGACTGCACCCAGACACCCGTGTCCCCTCTTGAAGCCATTAAAAATGCCATCGAAGTCACCTGTACTGAAGCAGCCTCATTAGGTTAACCCACTGATCAAAATCCAAGCCAAAATACAGGCAGGATTCAGGCAAAATTCAGTTGTGACTTTTCATTCAGTACTTCCATTTTATTCAGCACTTTCTGATCTCTGCTTACTCTGCAAGCCACAGCAGAAAGTGAATTATCTCACTCCCTTCAACACTTTGCCTTCAACTCCTAAAGCAAAGCTTTAAAGTCATCTCCTTCCAGGAGGACAAAAATACCTGTTACCTTGCACCAATGGCCAATTTGGGCACTGCCAAACCCAGGACCAAGCAGGGATTGGACTCAGGACCATCAGTGGTGAACGGTGATAATGAGACAAGGAAGATAATTTCACATTAAACAGATCTACAGAAATTAAGCTGGTATTTTGTGGCCTTCAGCCACCCAGGCAATTGGCAATTTTTAAATTCAGCTTGGCAATTTTAAACTGAACTTACAGAAGTCAAGTCTCAAAATTAGTTTTCTCACAAGAAAATCGTCATGGTGACCCTAGAGAATACCATCCCAGATAAGTGCAATGAAGAAATTTAGAGCTGCTTTAAAAGTTCCAGCCAAGTGTCCCTCTGTTATATGCCTATCAACAAAGGAATTGGCAACAGCCCATGGATAATGATTGCCAAAAGAGAGTTTCAGCTCTCAATCACTAACAGAGAACTTGTGATAAAATCCAACTTAATAATCACCCAGTTATGTAACCCAAAAATCCCAAGCACATCAATAGCAAAAAACCCCAAGTATATGCTGGTATTAACAGTTAATTATGCACTTAGCAGAATGCTGATACCAAATACTCTCTTTTGGTTTGCATTTGCATTTCAAAAGAGACAAATCACAGTTTAAATGAGAAAATACATAATTATGCCTTTACCAAAATGCTTTTTCAATAACACATTCAATAATAAGTTATGAGAATGTACACATGACAATAAATACCCCGTTTAAAAGTTCATCAGAGAAAGGTACTGAGAGCCAGAAAAGGTGCCCATTAGGTATTGTTTTATACATCCATTCTGCCAGGGCTCATTGTCACTTGCAGTGGTTCATCAACAAAATTACTGCTATATTCCACATGCAGCAGCAATTCTCCTTTTATGCAAACAAGACCCCAAAAATTAAGATTTTGCTTGTGCTGTCATGCAAAGCCTGGCATTTTCTGGAAGTCAACTGAGGCACGTCTTCCTCTCACGCCAGTTTAGGAAAAAGACTTCCTAATTTTTCTTTCACTCATATTTAACTCTACAGGGGAAGCAGAAGAAAGCACTGTGCATGTGAAAGGCATTTGGAGATGCCAGCACACAGCTCATTAACGTGCAGGAACATTAAAGCAGCACCACATTCAGACACTTGCAAGGAACAAGCCTCTATTCTAAGACCTTGAGAGAAGTGAGAAGAAACCCTCACAAAATGCTTGTTGATGCCCCAAAGTCATGCTGAGACAATACCAGGAGAGCATAATTATGGTCTGTGCTAAATGTAAAGTCACTGGGCAAGTCTTTATATTAAACTCGTAAAAACTAACAGTCAAATCCTTTTGAACGCATCACAAGCTGGAAACCTGCCGGAACATCCACTGGGCCAACTGATGAGCAAGATGAAAATGAAGCGTTTGAGAAAGATCAGAAAAGTTAAATAAAATCTTTGCATCAGTGCTCTCTGTAGAGGAGCCCAGTATGGCTCTGCACCACTCTCCCTTTTCAGTAAGCAAGCGTGAGAAATGGTTTCAGATTCAAGTGCGAGTAGAAGAGGGTTGAGAAAGCAAAAAAAAAAAATACAGTAAAATGAATAGTAATAAATCACCAAGACCAGATGGCATCCATCCACGAGCTGTAAAGCAACTTAAATACGGAATTGCTGAACTACTAACTGTGCTGTGCAGCTTATTGCTTAAATTGCCCTTATAAAAGTCGTGGAAGGCGACAAACGTGACTGATTTCTTAAAACGGGTCTGAGAGTGGGAAGGGAGCACTCGAGAGACCAGAGGCTAGTAAGCTCCAGTTCTATATCGAGCAAAACCATTGAAAGAGGAGCCTGAATTGATAAATAAACATGCTGTAAGGGAAGGAAAGTCAGCACAACTTTGGCAGAGAGAGGTCACGTCTCACGAATGTGTGAGGGCACTCTGATGATAGCACAAGGACATTCTGGTGGATGCAGGCGACGTCTGCACGACGGAAACGCTTTGCACATGCCAGGTCTAGCTGCATCCCACAGCCATATGGGGTGAGACCTCAGCAAACACCAACCCTCTCCTCCTCCTCCTCCTCTCCCCTGCCCTGGTTTCCACACAAAGGAAACTGGGGCATGCAGCTTGGGTATGGGCTCTAATAAATTCTGTCAGCGTGCCAGCGTGGGTAATTACTGGTCTAGGACCTGCACGCTGCCTTGCATCAGGAGGTATGGGAGGATGCAATCGCGGCAGGGTTGGATTTTAAAGCTATTAAAAAGATCTCCTGGAAGCTCTTAAAGAGAGCTTAGGGATAAGGAGGTCGTCTCTTTGTGGATTATTAGCAGCTTAAAAATAGGAGACCATGGGTAATAACAAATGGACATCTCTCACAAGTAATGCAGGGAAGTCTCACAGAGCTCCATGCTGGAGCCTGGACTGAGAGCTGTGCTCATACATCATGTGAGAAAAATCAGACCTCTGGAGGTGACAGAGCTCGCTGGTGACTCCAGACGATGAAATCAAGAGCTGCCAGTGAAAGACTGCTGAAAAATCCTGCAAGTCTGTGTGGCTGGCTGACAAAATGCAAGATGAAAATCACTAACTGGACAATGCAGACAGTATAACCATCTCCCACCATACACACAAAATAACTGGATTAACAAACGCACAATGAAGAGTCCTAGGTGTGACTTGAGACAGGGTTTTTGAGCTTCTGCCTTTTGAAAATGCTTGCTCAGTGTTCATCAAAAAAAGCAAAGATGTGAGAGAAGAGTCGAGAGCAAGACAGAAATTGTAGTTTTGCTGTTGCATCCACTGTGCTCTGAACCCAACGTGTCAGTATGGTCTCCTCCCAAAATTAATACAAAGCATGAGGGGAGGAGCTGAGGATGGCCAGGGATAGCAGACAACTGATATACAAGGGGAGGTCAAATTGACTCACTGATTCTTCAGCTCACAGAAGAAACAACAGGGCTTGATGGAGATCTAAGTGATAAATGGCATGCAGGGGATGAGAAGGATTATATCCACTGCTACTGCAAACACAGGAATGAAGTGGCACTCCATTAAATTATCAACCACCTGCTTTAGAAACATCTCCAACAAACAAATATGCATAATTAAATTGCAGAAGCAACTGCCACAGAAAATTTTAGATATCAAGATTATAAATGTATTCAAAGAGTAACAGGTAAATTCACAGAGAAAGATGCAGAAGGTATATTTGGGTATTTCGGACAACTGTCCACTCACATTCAGAAAGTAGATAAATCATCACTAGAATGGGCAAGTGAAGAAGCCCCTTGTCCTGATCTTTAACTTTCTTTGGCTAATTTAAAGGATGACAAACTGTGCTAGAGGGACAGTTTCTGACATTTCCCCATTCTTACAGATCTTCTTAAAACTACTGTATCTCCTGTTTTCCTTTACAGCTTCCCCGTTTGAACCAAAACACTCTAGAAATTTAAGAATCATTTAGAGACAGAGGCATTAAAAGGCAAAGCCTTTAGAAATTTATGTAAAGAAACTAAAACTATTACTTTGCCCAACCAATGACCTGTTCACAAAGAAAAAAAGCCCAAAATAAAGACTTGGAAAATCTAGCCTGAAGCATGTTACATCTATTATGAACAGGTATGACAGCAGTTTTCCAAAATTTCATTTTCTGTCTGCACTGCTGTGGGATGGGCATATAACAAAATCCCTTTATGTACTTCTCTGGATGGGAACTGAGCCACACTTTATGAAAAAGTAAATAGTAGTAACAATGTATATAAAAAAATTTACTGATGAGGATCTTCACTTCCCACTGCACTGACACTTTGCATGAATGCAGTATTCCTCACCAAAATAATACATGCAAGCAAAATCCAGGCAGGGAGGATCACCAAGGAGCGCTTGCTGACCTTTTAGCAAGACCAGCAATCGCACACAGGATTTATCAGCAAAGAACGAACACTGACAACTCCTACCAACTCTCATTGTGGCAGTAATAATTAAAAATGAGGGATTTGGAGACTGCCAGATGATGGAAATTACAAAAATGTACCTAAATTTAGAAACTGCAGGATTAACAGATTGCAAGAGGAGACAAAAGGGTTAACAGCCATCATCCTGCCAAACGTAAAAGCAAAAAAGTAATCATTTAAACAATAAGAGAAGTTACTTATTGGCTTTATCACCATTCACAGATGATCTAACTAATTATCCCCCCCAAGCCCTGAGGTATATGAGGTTAAAAAAAGAAAAAAAAAATGTGTTTTTAATTATTCACCTTATTTTATTACGTTTATCTTCCTGCTGTTACCATAGAAATCAGAATACCAGGAAGACTTACAGGCTTCAGCACTGAAAGGGCACAGAGAGGCTGCTGCATCCTTGCACTGCCTTACGCAACACCAAATCCTAATGGTCCCAGCTTCCACAAGCATATTATGAGGGGATTTAGGAACGTAATGAAAATGTTATTTACTAATATAATATACATAATTATTAAATGCAGATTTTTAATACAATCTTAGCTGTTCAGCTGAGCTACGTCTTAATTCTTAATTTAATTTCACGGCTTTCCTCAATGTTACAAAATCCTCTGCCCATCCACACCCCATGACAACACTAGCACAGAAACTTCCTAGAAATCCCCGTGTACTGAAGCTGTTTTTCCTGTCCCCCTGTACCTAATTTGCTCTCCCTCAACTTTCTCGTTTGGAAAATGTATTCTCTATTGTTCATCTATTGCCAATATTAACCTCTGTCTCCTTCTAAATTTTAAAACTTCATACTTGGGGCAATTACCAAAGGCATAGCATGAAAGATGCTTGCAATACTGCATTTTTATTTTACTGGGAGCTAAATCTTGCACTCTAAAGAACGTGTTTATGCTAATTTGTAGTAA
The DNA here is from genome assembly GCA_013397915.1 of Daphoenositta chrysoptera. Classification (NCBI taxonomy): domain Eukaryota; kingdom Metazoa; phylum Chordata; class Aves; order Passeriformes; genus Daphoenositta; species Daphoenositta chrysoptera. Next base: position 164,967 of record VZRO01001107.1, on the reverse strand, counting down.
ACTTTGTTAGTGTGCTAAAACCACATTAGATACATAGTGCGTACTTAAAAAAATTTTTTTTAAATATACATATATATACACATCCATCAGTATATTCTGCTCTGAATGTTTTGTACATATATTTCAGTAAAGTGCAGCTTCTACTGAAACCTTTTTACTGTAAGGACTGAGCTGCATATGATCTCATACAATAATTTCTGAGATGGAAAAATGACCTAACTGATCCAAATGCTTGTGAAAACTGGCCCCAGTTTTTTAGACTCAGTTTTTCAAGTTCAGTAATTTTGGGTACCTCACGCACTGCCTAGAGCTGGTTTTTATTAGGCAAACCCTCAAGTCCTTGACTAGGGTAAAAAACCTACGACAGAATGAAGTGCAATGGCCAGGAAATTTGGAACCTGCACACTTCTGCACCTTTGATTTATTCTTTGTGCAGCAGATGACAAACTGAGAAAAATCAAAGGAGCAAGAAAACACACAGCACATTAGTCATGCAGTGCATTTGCAAAATACTGTTGAAATATTGATGCAGTACTTTAATGTACTAAAGAGTCTCCACACCGTGTGTCTCAGCATCACTGAACTCTCTCAGTATCCCACATCACTGCTATTTTACAGCCAGGTAAGGCTGGAATGGTAAATAAGGTAATTTGGGTAAATTTGCTAAAAATAGGAAATGATTTTGAAATCTTGAGTCTTTTCAGAAGTCCCTGCGGATTCAGAAATCTACAAAGAGACCATGTTAAACCTAAAAGCAAAAAATAAATCAAGACCTGTGGGGGAATTCCATGGTTGGGCCGTCCCTCAGGTGTTTTTATGCCAGCACAAACCAATATACAGAGGAGGAGCAGGGCTTGAGTTTTAATATTCATCATCAATGCCATCAGCTGGGTTTTTGCCTTAAGGAGAAATAAGAAGCCACCATGCATCTTCCTTAGGGGAAGGCATGGATAAGCAGTACAGCTTGCCATGAGGGATCCTTCCAGCTGGGAGGAGATGTGCTGGGAGCACGAGCCATGGCCCCAAAGGCAGCCCATGTCCCACCGCTCCCACTGGTTTCCCACGTTGTGTGAGTGAGGATCCCTGCTATTCCGTGTCTTGGCTCCTGCTGGGTTTCTGTTGGCAGTGCTGCACTTGTAAATGCTTTTTATTCCTTCCTGAGCCTCTGAAAGGTTGCCAGCCAATGCCCTGATTTAATGTATGGGTGGAAGCAGATACCTGGGATGTTGTCACCGGTAGCCGGCGGGACAGCAACTGCCTGAGCCCGTTAAAACCTGAGCGAGAAGGAGCATCCCTTGCCTTTCTCTGGAATTTCGGCATCTGACTCCAGCACTGCAAAGACATTAACTCCTACTTTTGAAAAGCTGGGCTCATCAGATTTCTTGTGGACATGAACTGGCACACCCACCACCTCTTTTCAAAAATGTTGAGGGCTTTTCCTTCAAAAGGGCAAAGCCAGGGGAATAATCATTTTAGCCATTAGTTCTATGATTAATTCATCCAGTAAGGGAAAGACCAATGGAAGTTGCAACTGACTTCCCTACAGTCCAGAATTACGTCTTAAAAATCCTGTTTAAGGCTGCTCCCTGTAGTAAAGAGTTCATTTTGCACAGCTTCAGCCAGAATCCCTGAAAATAAGCTGGTGTTACCAACCATGGGGTTTTGTACATCCCTCGCTTTGTTCTTGCACCCATTCCAGCCAGCACTGCTTGGTTTCCTGCTTTCAATTGTGTATGATTTTACCCATTTAATGCTCTGGACTTAAATTATCCATGCATGTGTCTGCCTCAGGTTGAATTAGATTAGAAAATTTCAGCTAAAGTCTTTGGTTAAATCTTAAAGAGAAATTTTTTCCCTCCCTTGAGTTAAATAAACAATAGACTTTTTTTTCTTTTTCTTGGAGGATTTCTGTTACTTTTGCAGTAGGAACCTGAAAAGTCTCAGAGCTTAGGGTTTGAATTAGGGACAGTCTTCTGCCATGTCTTTAGAAAATCTTCCCCATTAATATCTCTGTTCTCCCAAATCCCTAGATCCATTCAAGGTAAGGCTTCCTCAATGTCAACAAATGGAAGAAAAACCTCCAAGAGTCTCTTAGAACACAATCCTTACATCTCATCCAACCTGATCAAAGGAGTCACATGGGAAAAATATTATGGGTTAGCATTACTTAAGGGTTTTGTTATGGATACAGTCTTCAAAGCATGTATGCTTAAACTGTGATTTCACGGACCACCTTAATTTTGAATTTGAGTTTGCACAGCCTTAAGAACGTAACTTCAACACCTTTTGAGTGTTATCCCATACACAGCAGTCATTTTTAAAGAGTGTTTACCCTCGATAGGAATTATGTGGTGTCATGTATGTGATGGTCTTCTGAAGATTTACTGTGGATTAAAACCAAAGCTGTATCTACAGAATATTAGTTTTGATCACAACTACTACATTACAAAAGAAATGTATTATAAAACTGCACACGCCATAACTTACACAAACACAACATAAAACACACTGGTCTATTTTAAGCCTCTTTTCAGGCTGTTTTTTAGGCGTTTCTGTCACAGGCTGAGCAGCCATTTTCTTATCCCTCAGTTAAAATCTTCATGTTCAGTTAAGCCAAATTAAATCAATGGAATACATGCCCGAACCATAAAGACAAACAGTACATTTAATTAGATATGTAGCATGACTAAATGGAGGCGGAAAAATATCGCCAGTCTTCCACAAGCCTAACAGGAAATCAAACCACGTATGAGTAGGGAGGCATTTTGCACTGTACACAATCAAAGTTACATTTAACAGCTATTAACAACAGGGATCCTCATTTGTTGTTGGCCTTGTTTACAGGCCTTCAGAATAAGAAAGAAAACAAGATCATATATCATGGCCCTCCAGAAACATTACGACTTCCTTTTATTCACAGTAGTTAAGAGTAAGCGGAAAATTCGTTTAACGTAAAACAAAGCCACATAATTCCACTAATGCCAACCTCTACTTTCACTCCTTTTTAACTGTTCATTGAAGAAAATGCTGAACCCTCTGGGGCACCAAGGGCCTGGTCAGGGGCATTTCTTATTTTTTCTTGCATAGACGGGAAATGACCTCTCCAGACATAATATGAAGAAATGCCAAGAAAATCTTGGCCAGGTGATAACAGAAATGTAACTCTCTCAAACCAGCAGAAGGAAAGGCATTGTAAAGCATCTCGCTTTCATTTTGCATCAATTAATAGATGTCCTAAAATGCCAAGGGCAGTAAAACACTCAGAAAGCTTCACCAAGTAAACCTCAGGGAGGCCTAATAAACCCCGTGGCACAGAAACAAAGGCCAGTGCTTATAATTACACAGCACATTTCCAAGTTCATGGTACTGAAAAAAGTAAAGGTAAGACCAGCCTTCAGCAATTTCAGAGCAAAGCTTCACAGCACTTCAGAAACAGGAATATGTATTGTATTTTGTATTATGGGAATGGTTCCTACACTGAACTGTATTGACTGGCTTGTACAATTCTAGTATCCATCTCTGGCCTTACCTCAAAACTGGGAAAAGCACTGCATCTCTTAACTCAGAATCACAAAGCAGTAGGTTGGGAGGGATCTCTGGAGGTCTCAAGGCCAACCCCCTGTTCCCTGCAGAGTTAATTTCAAAGCTGGAGCAGGCTTCTTGGGGCTTTGCCCAGTAAAGGGTTGGACATCTCCTGAGATAGAGACTCCAAGGTCTCTCTGGGCACCTGCTCGGCTGTTTCACCATCTTGTCAGGAAATGTCTTCTGCTGCTGCCTAGGAGGCAGTGTGTTGTCCCAAACTTGGGATCACAAACTCTCATTCTTCCACTGAGCACCTCCATGAAGACCCAGACTTCATCTTTTCTATAACTCATTAGGAAGCTGAAGGCTGCAGTTAAATCCTCACCGCACCATCAGGTCCCTCGCTGTCCCAATCAGCCCTGACCACTTTGGCCAACCTCCACTGGCTCTCTGCAGTTTCTCCAAAACTTCCCTTTGCCAGAGAGCCCTAAACTCGGACTGCAAATGCCAACCACCATCCTGAGTGGTGACGTGAGAAACTGGGAACAAATGTCTGCCGTGATGCCCACTGAGTATGAAATGCAAGCAAAGTGAGAAAACCATTTTGTTACAGAGATATGTCCATTACTGTTTCAGAGTGAACACTGAACTCCTACTCTTTTACCTCCAAGGAAATTCTTGTCCTGATTAGCTACTTCAAAAGCCCCTGTCCCCCTCTCACATCTCCTGGCAATTTTTTTTTTCTCTATTTAGAAGCAATTACCTTCTCTCTGCAATGAGTATATTGCCAAATACGCAGGAGGCCAGACCGCTATCTCACCTACATATCTGGTTTGGGATGTTTTAATTTTGCACTCCTTTTTCCAACTGGATCCCTTACTCAACCTCAGTATAGCTCTACAGACACCTATCTTCAATGCTTGCAGTATAAAACTCACGATTGATCTCAAATTCTCGAAGTTGCTTCAAGCTGCAGTATAATAAGAGCAAGCAATACACACACTTTTATTTGCAAGCAGGATTGATTTCTCTGTCCAATAAATTCTGACCCCCTGACTGACTTTCTTGAGATGAGGGAAAGCTGCTTTTGTGTTTGAACTTTTAGTCAGTCTGTATTCCCCAAGGAGAACTAAACTCTTCAAAGTTCACATTTTCACTTAGCTCTAGCTACAGATACCTTTTTTTTGCCTGTGACAATTCTCTAATGTCCAAGTCATAATAGAGGTACTTTCGACAAGGAAAATGGCTGACACTACATTTTCAGCCACATGCAGTAAATCACTAGTTCCCCCTCTTAAAAAAGAAAAAACCCAAACCAAACAATCCTTCTTTGATATTGCTCACTGCTTTAGGACCCATCTCATACTCATTAATTATTTAGGAATTCCTGAATCAAAGACAGACTATTAAGACGGACAGCGACAAAGCATCTTTTCCAAGAAAAAGATTTCAAAATGCATCAGGAGATTAAGTGGTAAGTTATTTTTTTGTTAATTCTTTTCCTGTTTCTTTTTTTTTTCCTCAAGTGCTCCCATATCCTATTGATTATGTCTCCTTTTTACCTCTAGAAAAAAACCCCAACCTTTTGGGATAAGCAAACAATGCAAGCCCCATTTGACTGCCTGTGCATTCACTTAGATTTTTAACTTAGTCTACGGTCTGGTAATAAACACTAGGAGAATGGAACAAAAATTAAATTATAGTCATCAAAAGCAAAGCGCTAAACACACACAAACATAAAATATGAAGGAACACACATACTCAGACGGAATGGTTGATCCTTCTTTTTGTCTGAATGCATCATAAAAGAAGTTATGTTTCATTACTGAAAAAACATTTTGGCTTCTTTCACGGTTGCAAAGAAGGGTAATTAAGACTGTCAAGAAAACACATTGAACAGCTGTATATTGTTAACAAAAGCACCATTATATGACTGCTCTGAAAAACCCCAGTAATTTAAACATTCACATTTCCTAGAAGCCTGATATTTTTCCAAGCTCCAGTAGATACCAAAAAATGTTCTTGTCTATAAATCGTGGTTGTGTATCAGTCACATTTCAAACCAGTGGGATGGTCCTAGTTTGAGAACACTTCCCCATACATAAGGAGAAGTGGACGGCAGTAATCAAAGCTTTGGCAATTGAAAAGTGAGTCACTGAAAAAAATTAAAACTTCAGCTGCTTTTTAAGCCAGAATTAGCTGAAATTTCCTTAGACTGCAAGCATGTCTGAAAAACCAAATAGACAGCAATCCTTCCAGCCTGCACTGAAAAGGGCCATTAAGGAATACTTACTCATCGAAGATCAGGTCTGGAGCAAAATAGAGGAACTGGCTGTTTGTATGTTTGTACGACCTCCAACTCAAGGCAAACGATGACAGACACATCCATGAATACTGAATTAAAGTAATTTGGTCCTCGAGAGGCAAGTTTCTAAATCCTAGAGATCAAACCAGAAAATACCCATGAACTACAAGGGCTGGTCAAACCATCACCAAACACATTGCTTACTACTTTTCTAGTATTCACGTAAAAGAGCAACACTCCCACTTTGGAAAAAATAAAACCGTAATTTTTCATTCCAGTGACAAAACACGTTTGCTTCTTAAGAGGCTACTATTGAAAATGAAAGCTTTTTAAATATCCATCACAGACATATGAAACAAACATTACATAAAATAAGAAAAAAACCCCAACAATCTCCTCTCAGAGGTTCATCTCACACCCCCCAGCTGCAGGATTTTTTCAACGAAGTCCATGAATTCAAGATGCGATTTGTCAAGCAAATGGTTCTTTGAGATAAAAGAAACAGTGAAGTGACATCTCACCAGATGACTCACGGTCCTACCTGGAAGTATCTTTGCCCACTTCACCACCTGAATCATCTGCTTGCCGGCCAGGCGGTTTAAGGTGGAGAGCAGGTACTCCGCTGTGTCCGGCTTCGAGCTGTCGTATCCTGCGTACACGATCTCTGGTTCAATGCTTTCAAGGATCTTAACAGGAGAGGGAGTAAGTGCTGGTGAGATAGCAGACATGTGGGGGACAAGTGCAGTGTTGACAGAGGGCTCGGTCACGGGCGCGATGTACGTCGTCCCTTCCTCGGGGCTCTGCGGGGGTGGCTGCTGCCGCTGTTGGGGCTGCTCCTCGTGCATCCCTTTCAATTTCCCCAACTTTTTGGACTTCCGGGCTGTGAAGAAGAGCAGCATGAGGACTGAGTCAGTACAGAAAGCCAGCAAAACCCTGGGCTTTATATAGGAAATGGAAGCAGAAGTATAATCTCAAAGTTCTTAAGAGAAACAGGCGCAGGACCTTAAGAAATACCTCACAGCCCGCAGCATCGTCACACTGGAAAAAGGACCAAAAGACACCTCTAAGCTCATTTTCACTGCTTTACTGGATGTTTTTACACATGACAGAATGTCCAGTATCTGCCTCCATACAGACATGCATAAAACATCCTAATTACTGTGGTCGGTGCCAACTAAACATTTCAGAACTGTAATCACTTATCACCTACAAGACTGCAATTCATGTTCTCCATTGCATTTGGTCATCAAAAGAAATCTGCACAATATTAGCAGACCTGGAGCCCTCCTAAGCTTTTGCATCAATTTGAAATGTAGTCAATCAATTTTGAACAGCCCAAGCTAGTCAAGTCCCCTTGCTTTTGCTGCTTTGATCTGCCCATAACAGCTTTGCCCCCTTCTCTTGAGTAATTCTGAAATAATGCTTAAATATTTATCCACTTAAAGAAAAAAGAGTGAACCTCATATAACACCTTTTTCACTGCTATCATCATGTCTTGGATGATTTGTCTTCCCTTTCAATTTCCTTTTTTTTTCCTTAATGCTACCTGCCCTAGTTTTCTTTACTAAGTACTCTTAGGAGCCAGCAATGCTATGGTGCCTCCACGCCTCGAAGAGAGGCCAACCATTCCCTGTGGGTTGCATTCCCAACTTTGCCATAGCATGAGGAAAGAAATGGAACTAAAAATCAAGACAATTCTGTTAAAAACACACACACACAAAGAACCAAACCAAAGGCCCTTTTTTGCAATGGGGAAACGTAACAACAACAACAAAATCTTTAAAATCAATAAATAATGAACTACATTTAAATGCTCGCAGCTCTTTCAGAGTAACTTCTCTCAAATATAGTATTTCTTATCTATCTGGACACAGCTAAAACCCTTGTCTGGACTTTTATCTTCCTGTCTCTTGATTATTACAACATTTCTTTTACTGTCATCAGTAAATACAAGCCTATCACACTCCCACTTGGAATACTACTGCAAATAGTCCCTTCCTAGTCCAAATTCTTTCCCAAGTTTACCTCCTCAGGTTTTTTTCCCATCATCAATTCCCCTCCCCTACCTTTCCTTAAATAGAACCTCTTTTCTGCAGTTCCAGGATCCTTTCTGGACAACCTTCACCTCATCCCTCCTCTTCCCCAAAACGTTCACTTCCACTCCAGCTCAGCATGCCATGCCACTGCCTCCTGGGAAGCTTTCAAAGCTTGCTCTATGAGCTTGTTCCCGCTCCTCTTATTTGCGGGGCAGAAAACTCCCCAACGAGACCCACAGAACCACCTCATTGCTCTTCTACAAACCAACGTTTTGAGAAACCCCCCCTCAACAGCGGAGCTGCTGCCCTCAGACCATTTCTGGTGCCAGCAGCCATTAATGTTTCACTGTTTCCTTGACACTGGGGCTGCCTGCCCAGAGCCAGGGGCTGGGAATGACCGAGGCAGGATACAGACGCCCGGGGTCCAGGACAACGCACACCCAAGTGCAACAATAGCCTGTTGTTTTCAGTGCTTCCTTGCCGGGACAGTACCTTGAACTCAGAGGAGATGGTTCATCCCAAGATTCAATGGAAAAAGTTATTTATTAGTGTAAACATGAGGCACTGCTACAGAAAACAGTGATGTTGCTCATACACAAGATAGTGAAGGTGCCCAAAGAGATGCTCCTTGACTGTGGTGTTCAAAAGATGAATAAAATTCACTGCTACTGCAGCATGTCCTGCACGGAGCAAACAGTGATGTATCCCAGCATCTGTCTGTAGTTATTTCTATCACACCATGAAGGATCTTCCTGGCTGAACTCAGCACCAAAAACCTCAGGTAGCCTACAGAGAACTTCAGAGATCTTTAACGTTCATCACTTTTCCTTCTGTGAGCTGGAGGAAATTAGGTGAAGGAAACTAGTTGATTCACCTACAGGATGTATGTCTGCTTTCAAGAATTCCTTATTTTCTCCATTCCTGCAGACATGTGAGGCAAGTTGAACCAAGTGAGGCAAGTTGAACTTTTTAATAAAAGGACTGAATATGCAAATAAAAATGCAGTGCTCCTAATAAAATTTGAAGTTCTTTGGTTCAGCTAACCACACCTACTTAAAAACTTCCTAATTATCAAAAGCATTAGCACAGGTTACATAGGAATAACTGTCCATCTGAAGTCATAAGGAAGAGGCGAGACAAGTCTCTGTCAGCAAAGGTTTCACTGCAGCTTATTCTGTTTCAAGACACAGGAACTGTGAGAAGATCCTTCTAAAAGTCTGTTCAAATCCTATCTCTTACTTTTCTATTATGAAATTCTTAAAAAAGCTCATTCAAACAATGAAGCACAAATGAAGGATTTTTTTAATCCTCCTGCGCATTAAGTTACATGGATACGACATCCATCCTTCAAGAGGCCATTTTCAACACCAGCACCCAAGAATCCATTTCACAAAGCAGCAGCTGATCATTTTGTTAAAGAAGCATTTTCCTCACTCTTCAAAATAAAACAGATGGAGTTACCGGCAAAGCAGACAACCTTGGAAAGTTCAATCCTGAAAAGTAAGTGAAAATGCAGTTGTTCCCCATTTGGTGCAGCTGCACCTACATGAGGATGTCCTGGTGAAATCACTGTGAGCACTAAATATAGTTTGCATTTATCTTAGAAAGGCAAAGCTGGACTTACAGATTTTTCCACAAAATAAATCCCAAAAGCAAAGCAATGAGAAGCAAGCTCAGCTGAATGTCTGATGATGAGTTAACAGAGCCATTGGACACTGAAAACAGAGTTTAAAAATAAGCCCGAAGGAGTGGATAGAGATTAGTGTTTGCTGCTATTATTCATTAAGTTTATTAGGCACTATTTTTTTTTTTCTGTTATCAAAACAGGGCTAAAAATAAAGAACTTTACTCATCTTTCCTGTTTGCAGAGGCAAAAAAATGCATTCGCACCATAACTACAGCAGAATAAAAAAAAGTGTTGGTTTACCAACTCCATCAAGTATCTTGCAACACAGATAACTGATCACACACTTCAGTTTGTATGTTCTCTTCTCCAAGAGTTTTTTTATTAAAAGAAAAAAACCATTCTTCCATGTCTAAAACTGGCATAAAAATGTGTTTTAGTTTCATTTTCTTCCATTATAATGCTTTTAAAATGAAGCTGAGAAAAACATTACTGCTTGACAGTCATGTTTACAGTGAAGAAAACTGTATTTTTCATTTGGCTTCATGCCAGTGCTGTAGCTCAACTGGTTTGGTAACTCCCACAGAAACCAACAAGTAAAGATTAAATACAAACTCTGAGCAGTACATACTCCAAGTTGCTCTTTAAAAGCTGTTTTTCACATTTGCTCTCTCACTCCAATACCAACTACAAAACCGACTAAGCCACCTCTGAATGTGAGAGTAAAAGCCATGCTCATCGGGATTACTCCCTGGAAATGCTCATGAAATCCCTGGCTCTCCACACAGACCAGGGGATGGAGCAAGCATGGGGCATTTCAAGTGACAAAGCTGAAGTCTGAAGCCTGTCTGGGGTTAGGACAAAAGTTTCATCCACATGGCTGTGCAGCAGGACTTCTTGTCCCTCCTGTTCAGCGTTATTGCAGCCAGAATATCATATTATAATTCTCCTATTTTTAAATCACCTTAGAGTAATACGTGAAGAAAAAGAAACAATAGAGAAAGACACCGCAGATATACCCGAGGATAAAATCTCAAAAATCAGTCATGACTTTTGTTGAGAATTTTAGGTGGTCTTTATGCTGCAATTAAAAAAAANGATGTGGCTTTTATTCATAAAAAAAAAAAAAAAAAAAAAAAAAAGAAAGAAGGTGAAGCATTTGAAAAGTCACAAACTTGGATTTTAAAAAGGCACTTCCAACAGCCATTCTCTGTAGCTATAACAATAAAATACAGTATAACAGCGGAACAAAGAAGCCACAAGTCAGTTGGTCAGATGGTTCCTTAGTATCATTAGAGTATGGAAGTCTCCTGTCCCCAAGCTGCAGCAGGGATCCTGCCATCTCAGAGTTTCTGTGCCATCTGTAAAATGCTGAATAGGTTTCTAGTCATCTGCAACAGAAAATGCTACTCTAGGTCCAATAACAGGACACTTATCTGGCCCTATTGTCAACTGATTTTGGAATACAAATTAACATGAGTATCAGCTACCAATCTCCTTCTCATTCTTAATTCTTATTCCTCATTCTTAATGGTAAAAGTAATGGTAAAGTTTGAGGGTTTAGGGTAGTTACAAGACAGGTAAACTACCATACTCTCTTTTTTAAAATATCATAGTAAACTTACACATGCTATATAAGTTGGGTCTGGAGGGAGATAATAGATGTAGATTATATATACTCCCTTTGTGCCCAGGTAATATGCACAGATTAAGTTCTGGACTCCACATACCCAATCTTTCCTAGGCTCAAAATTAATAATTTTCATTGTATTACTCTTAAAAAAATGGGATCCAGAAATGTCAAAGAACAAAATGTTTTTAATAGTAGATAAACCCCCATAAATATTATTATTTAATTCAGCAGATTTCTAAGAGAGCAGTATCTTGTTTGTAGAATTGTTCTAGTGTTCAAATTCAGCATATGAACAATGTAAAATGCTCTGCAGATTCATGCTTGCTTCCAGTACTCTAAAAGTAAAAAAGTAAGCTCAATCTGAAGTTTAGAAAATTAGCCATAGTTCTATGTAGGATGAATTACAAGACTTGCAATGACAATCCCCTGGAATCTAAATTTTTTTTTTTTTTTAAGACGATATTCAGAGCTTGCCTTGATGTCCATCAGAAAAACATTTATTGTTTGTTTACCTAAAAGCACGATTTAGATGACTAGGATCTTTATTTAATCACTTATAAAAAGCTCTGCCAGAGCCAGGACCAAACTGATCCTGACCCTACCTGATCTTTATTATATTCTATGCATATTTCAATCCATAGGGGATATCAAAAGCACATAAGAACCTATGCTCTAGTGTAAAGCAGAGAACATTAGTGGAGGGAGAGGCGAAACCAGAATGGACAGAGCAGAGGAAACAGAAAGTGGTGGAGATTTTAAAAAGATGCAAAGGAGAAGAGAAAGCAGCAGCTGGAGTAAATAACATAAAATCTAAAAGACAAAGGCCGGGGGGGAGGTGGGGAGGATCACTATATGCACTTCAAACTAGGTATAATTTGGGATAATTTCTAAGTGTGTACTGCACCACTAGTGGTCTAGGCAGCCTAAGGGTAGACAAAATGCTGCAACACAAACCCACTGTGACCACCTCTGGCCGTGCTGGCTCTGTACCCACGCCAGTGAACATCTGCATTTCAAACACTGCGGCTCCTCCTTTCAGGTCCAAAGTGCCATCCAGTGCCATCCCGAGCTCCTCACCTGAGCTACAGCTACCACCTCCTTCCCAGCCTCCACAGCTGACAGCTTTCTCCATTCCACCCCATGCCACATGCTTGAGGGTTTCCCTGCACACCCTGGCCACTGCCAGCTGCCTCTGCTCCCCAAAAACAACCTCCAGGGCCTTGCTGCACCTCAGTTACCAAAGGGGCCAGTTCTCCCCTCGAGGCAGCCCTGACAGCCTTTGGGTGGACTCTTGGAGCCCTCTCCCAGCTCCTCCACTTTTGTGCAGATAAATGCTCCATCAGTATGCCACTTTCCCCTCCTCTGAATCTTTTCATCATGTTTGCCTGGTGACTTTGCCTCGCTTACTTCAATGAGCTGACATCTGTTCTCATTAGCTATTTTACTGCTACCACAAATAGTGTTTTCCCTTCCCCCAAATCTGTTGTATCTTGACATGAAAATTTTGAGCTATCTTGGTACAGACGTTTTTTCACTTAGTTGTCTAGCACAATGGGAATGAGATTTTGCTGAGAAATTTCTAGACAATAATACAGCCTTCATATACACACACACACATATGCCTGGAAATGCATGGAAATAAAGTGAAAAGCAACAATGCAAATGAGATCCTACAGCATCATCTCATTTTCCCTACAAAGTGCACTCAGACACACTTCTTTCCTTCCAGAAACACAGAAGGAACAATCAAGATAGGACCCTAAAGCTGCAATGAAACCCATTACCCACTTTGGGAAGCAAACCACTGATTTTCAGGTACCTACAGAAGAGGAAGAACCTCTAAATGTGACCCCAAGTGTTAGAATCGTAGAATATCCTGCGCTGGAAGGGGCTCACAAGGATCCACGAGTCCAACTCCTGCTGTGCCATGTGTGAGAGGAAGGATCAGGTACAAATCTGGCAGGCACATGGGCAAGCAGATGAGTCACTGCTTTAACTGGATAGACCAAGGGGAGGAAGCAAATTAAAAGCATCTACTGAAGCAGGGACAACTTGCACAGGGACTTAAAAGGAGAGCACAAAATTATTTTATCATGTAAGACACACTGCCAAAAGGACTTGACTCTTGCGAAGCAGGAGCCTTTCAAGGGTGATTTCTGCAGTGGCATTTGGGATATGCTGAAGAGACCCAGTAGTCTGTCCAAATATGCAAAGAAAGGAAGACTGCAGCTGGTGAGGAAGAAAACAAAGGTCCTGGCTTCACATGGCAAAATACATTTTAAAATCTGTTTCTGACAGCTGTGACCCAGAGGAGAAAGTGATAGAAAATGCTATCACTTGCTGTTGAGCCTGAGGAATCAGTAGTTTAATTAACAAAGTGATGAAAATTTCCTAATTTCTTATCCTCCACTGGCAGAAGGAAGTTTTACTGGACAATAAGTTCAAATCCAGTGATTGAATTCAGTAGAATGAAATGGAAGGCATAAATGAAACAATGACATAGTTTGGCATAGTGCTTACTAATTAATAAATAACACTTTAATCTGACAGGATTGGACAGCTTAAAGACAAGGAGTAAACGGGCGTGAAGTCTGATCTATGGAAATGTCACATTTAATTTGCCTTTGGTCAGACCCTGCAAAGAGCCAGGATCATCCATAAGTGCAATTTCTATTCTTGGTTTACATTTGGATACTAAAAAGGGAGGTACAGCACAGATGGAAGAAAGAGCTTCTGATGTACATTTTAATAGCAATTGCATTATGTTCACCTAGATGTGTTTTGGTTCTTTATTCTAGTTGGATTTAAACTCGTAATAAAACAGAGAGCAACTAGGTAAATATTACTTTGGTTACTTATAGAACAACCTCAGAATTGTTTGAATTTTGCTTTGTTTGGAGCAGACTCTCATATAGGATGCAGTGCAATGCTGCTCAAGCACAGGCCTGTAAAACACAGAAACAATATATCTAAAGTATTTTATCCTATTGCCTTGAGCAGGATCTACTGTACTGTACCCAACTCAGCATGTTATTAATTTCCAATAAAGGGAATTCCACAATATCCCACATCTTCCTCCAACATCTAACCACTCAGTGTTCTCCCAACATCTCCAATGTTGCATCATTTTTTTCTGCAGTAGATTTCTCTTCATCATTGCCCCAGTGGCCATAAAGAACAACTTACCATTCCTGTCCTCTTTTACACCACTTTTTGAACTGAAAGACTGATATCATGATCTCCTTAATATGTCTCTCCCTTCTACACTAATATTAAATGAATTTCTTTGACTCTTTGTTCCTTTTTTGTTTTCCTAGGCATCTTATCATCCTTGTTCTTCCTTAGACAGTCTCTAATCTGTACACACCTTTCTTCAGGCACATGATACAAAATTTCAGGAAGGAAGACTCAGTTTAGATCTTAAAGGAACTTTTCTAAATGTAAAGACCTGTTGTGAAAAAACAGAATAGGTTATCAAGGGACACAGTAGATATGTTCACACTGCACAAGTCCCAGAAGAGATGAGGGGTATGTCCTTCACTTCACAAAGGTACCACAGGTACTGCAATCCCACCAACTGGCACAGGAACATCCTTGACAATTTTGCAAGGCTGCCCCATCCCCACCACCCTGCCCAGAAGTGCTGAAACCAGACACAGCCATCAGGCCCACACTTGCCAGCTCTGACAAGAAACAGTGATTCCTTGGCATCATGTAAGACTTGCCTGTTTTTGCAACAATTTCACCTCGTTGACTCTCTGACATAAAATCATCACACAACTGAGCTGCCTTTCTTCCCTGCAGTCCCTCAGCAGCTGCTCTCAGATATCCCATTTCCCCATGTCTCAACTTGCACTTCTCAACATCCCAGTCTGCACTGTACAAAAAATACCATCACGTTGGTTTCCGGCACTGGAACTGAAGACGCATTTGGGTTCTGATCCAAATCTGTGGATTTACATATTTACTCTCTGTTTTGTTATACAAAATCATTACAATTACTACTAGACTGTCAGCAGGACCTTACTTCAGATGCCCTCTCAGTATAACAAGAAACCACTCAGAAAAAACACTATTTTGAGTAATTACATGCCCGCTTAATGAGAAATCTTGTAATATTTTAATGGAAACGCCACATTTTCTTCTGATCACAATTATGGCTCAAGATACTGAGCAGTGAAATGCAAACAGCTGCAGGGAGGTGGCACCTCACACCAGTGCTTGCACACAGCAGTTGTCTCAGAAGACTTCAGGTGAAAGCCCAGATCAAATCTTGTGTATTTTGAGGTCTGACTCAATGATGAAGCTCAGGTGACCCACCTGTCTGGCATGTGGGACAGTGATGAGCACAGCAATTAAGAGACAGAGGGAATTTATCCCTTTTTAAAATTGAGTTTCAGGCTAAGCATTCATGAAGAGACAGCGGACAAAAGTGACAGAAGAAAGCTGAGATCCAAAGTGCATTTTACAGGAATATTTAGGTCGTCAGGGAAAATGTCTAACACATTTGCTTGTTTCTCAGCAATCCTCAAAGTGATAATTAAATGAAAAATAACAGTTTCATAGGGGTACTCCTCCCTGTGTGGGAACAACTTTCACCAAATGCCAATTAGTGGTTTCCTGTTAAAATCAAATCAAGCTGGTTTTGATAAAGCTTTTTAATGAGAAATGGCTAAAGTATGAAAATTTCCCCCCACATATATTTAATACTAAATCCCAAAATGACATAACACAATCTCACATCTCATGTTTAAGGTATATAAAACTCTCTCTTGTACTCCTTCATTAATATCAAAATAAATGTATTTACTAAATATTTAAATAATCCAATAAACAAAGCCTTAAAAAAAAGCTTACAAAAGTAAATTATAATGTTGCTGAAAGCCAATCTTAATCAGTCCTTTTCAGATGCTCCCAAAACTCATTTTTTTACTGATTATTTATTCATTCTTCAAGCATATGGCAAATTCAATGATTTTTGAGCTAAGAGTTGTCTACTAAATGCATCAGTGGTTTTGATTATTCTATTTGACATCAAATAAAGACAAGCAGTAAAATGTCAACAACAAATGTAGAGAGGAGATCACCTACAACTCGAAGACACCTATAGGAATGAAGCACCAGCAGCTCGAACTGCGAGCATTGGAAGTAATTTGATTTAAAAGAAAGTTAAGGAAACTTTGGAGAACAGATTTTGACTGTACCAGACTGAATACTCTTGGCAGTGGTCACTGGTTTCTGCCTTGTGCCAAGCGACAACATTCCTCCAGAGACATCCATTCCCATCCAACCTTCTGCAGGCATTCCTCATGCAAGACTTCTCTCTTGCTTTTATTTGGGTTGATACCCCATGTCCCATGTCTGTTACATGATTTTTGTGCCCTTCATCCTGATCACAACATGATAAAACCCTGATAAACACTCACCCTGTATAAAACTTCATATTTACACTGGAGACACAGGTTCTCAACAAGTGTTTCAGAGTCCTTCAAAACCAAACTGTGCCACAGCACCTCTCCTTCCATATCTTGAGTCCTCAGACTTCCACTCCATGCTTAAGAGCGTTTCATTTTTGTTCTTGCTAGAAATAAGCTTAGTAAGTGCTGCCCTTCCCTCTGTGGTCTTTCTGGATATGTTATTACCACATTCCCACTTGATCTTTTTCCCCAAGGAACAAAAATTTTGAGATCCTTTGTCTCCTCATCTGTATGAATTCCATAACCCCAGTTTTTATCAACTCAGATTTCTCTCAAATGACCTTACTCCTAATACACTGAATGCTGCTGGTCTTCTAGAAATTATCTACCCCGCTTCCCAGAACAGCAACACTACCTGTGAAATACAAGCTGGCTGTTTATCTTCTGCAGTCATCTTGGCCATATTTTTCACCATCTAGTTCATGATTAGTCATTAAAAGTGAAAAAAGAGTATAACCCTGTTAATCTCCTGCTTCAGTAAATCACCCTGAACGTTATTGAAAGCACTCTGTATGTAATATCAACCATTTTTCTGGGGTAATGGCAAATGTCTAACATTACCCATACGTGTGATCTGGGAAAGCTGATGGCAGAGAACCACAAAAGCACACAAATCACCAGTCCCAGCATGCAGGAAGATGTGTACTGGGAGGCTCAGAAACACTCCATCCAGTGCCTTCACCTTGCCTTCCTCTTTGTTAAACACCACCTTCTCACTGCTGTGTATTTCTAAGGCTTAAATGTGCTCAACATTCCCTCCATGACCTGCTGGGAAATGTTCTTTCTGCTAACATCGAGCTCAAAGTGCTGCTTTTTGAGCCAGGTGTGCTTGCCACACCTCACACTTACTTTAGCAAAACAGAGACACTAAAATGGAAAGCCATGCACTTGGGAATGGATGGGGGGGAAAAAGCAGAAAATAAAATTGAAAAAAAACCCCACAATTCAGCATTGCGAGCCCACCCTACTTTGGCCAAGGTTGGTGCAAGCATGGCAAGTTAAATCTTCAGGCCCTATTGTTCAGGTGGAAACTCTCTGAAGCAACAGCTTGGTGAAACCCAAAAGGACAAGTTCCTCCTGCTCCTACAGCTTCTCTCAGTGATGGGGAAGTGAGTAATGGAAACACATCATCACAGACCACAGGGGTAGGTTTCAAAAGGGTTCTGGTGACAACCAGCAGCTCTGGAAAAAGGGGAACAGGAGACACAGGCAGGTTTTCACAGCAAAAACTACGCTTTTACTGTGAGGAAGAGTAAAAAGGATATGGACTCACAGCACTGTGGAAGGAAGCTGTAATAATAGTATCACTGTGGAAGTGATAATTTGGTGATTCAGGAAAAAACAAAGCATCACCAAGAGCTTCACATAACAACTTTCAGAAACGCTGAAAAACTTCCTCTCAGAGAACTGTGACCACCCATTATCTTGTGTTTTGAACCAAAGCAAGGCACCACGTATGGAATGCCAACCTCTGGGGAAAGAGCAGCCACTGAGCCTGCTAAGGGAGTGCTGTACAGCCAAAATGAGACCATACCCCCAGAGCCTGAGGGCACAGCACCACTGCAGGACATGAGGCAGGCTGAGACACACACTCGCGGCAGGAGCCCAGGAGAGACGCAGCTCCTTTGCAAGGCTGCAAAAAATACCAAAGGTTTTTTAAACAAACCAAGGGTGCCACACCTTGAATGGTACGATGGAGAGTCCAGCAGATAGAACAGGGAAGTCTGGAGTTCAGCAGCCCCATGCCAAAAGCCTGCAAGGCTGTTCCTGCAGGAAAGACAAGTGGTGCTGGCAGCTGGGCGCTTGCAGAAGGGAGAGCTGGAACCAGGAAAACGTGAAAAAACAAAGCATGAACCCGATTAGGAATTTGATCAGGGACTGCTTGCTGCATGTGAACTGTGGACTCTTGGACCACTGCATAGCATCTTCTTCAGCTGCCTTACACATGGAATCAAATCATCAGCAAAACTCCAAGTACAAGGACACACTCTCAATATTGCTTTTAATCGATGCCCGAGAGATTACTCTGACATTACCAGTCCTCTTGAAAACTCTGCATTTTTAACCATCATTCACAAATAATTTATTAGTACTTGTAGCACATGAGGGTTCTCATCGTTATCTACAGTATTCAAGAATCACAAAATCATTTAGGTTGAAAAAGTCCTTTAAGATCATTAAGTCCAACCATTAACCCAACACTGCCAAGTCCAGCACTAAACCATTTCTCTAAGCACCAGATCTACATGTTTTCTGAAGGAAAACATCCTTCCAAGGATGGTGATTCCTCCCCTTCCCTGGGCAGCCTGTTCCAATCCTTGACAGCCCTTTCGGTGGAGAAACTTTTCCTAACATCCAATCTAAACATTCCATTCATGAGGATGTTCGAGTTGGAAAGTTAGAGGGTCACACCAAGAGCAGGGCAAGAGCAGTACACATGGAGTTAAGATGGACACAAAAGCAGGAAAAGTTAATTGCTGAACAAAATGGTTCCTACAACATCTTCAACAGCAGGTTTAGAAGCAACAGGCAAATTATCTATTACTTTGTTATTATTTATTACTTAGTTAAATATTATTTATTACTTACATATTACATAAATATTATTTATTACTAAAAGGTCTTATCCAACCTGCTGATGTTTGTAAAGGTGTGTTGGAACAACTGACAAAAACCCAGCTGAATGTTCAAAGTTATTGATTAGATTTCCTCAGAACAAAATGCTACAGAATAAATGCAAATAAGAATGCATTAAAGTTAATGGTATTTCAAAATACTTTGCAGTTAAAGTTTAAATGAAAAATAAAATTTAACCATACTTATGCCTCAAATTGCTTGTGTCTTACACAAAGGGGTTTGTTTTCCTTTAAAATTTATGAAATCTTGGTTAGTAGAAAAATTTAAAGAAAACCAAGAGGATACACTTTTGCTATATTTATGTTGTTCCCAGGTTTCAGACTTTTTTTTCTTTTTTTCTCAAAAAGATGGAACAATGATAATATAAACCACATAAGCTCCAGTAACTGAAAATAATACTGCGACTGAAAACCCTACTACTATGAGTTATTAAACAGAAAATAGAAAGCTGGGCAAAAAGGTGAAGTACTATATCTTATTCCTGGTTATCTTAATTAACCTATTTTTCAGATTATTGAAATATTTCAATGTATAAAAAATAAGTGTATCTGCCAGTGAAGCCTACAAATCACACCCAGCATGTTGTGCATGAAGTGTCTTACATATGTAAATGTATGCGGACCCGAGACTCGGATTTCACAGGCAGCCTCTGCAGACAGAATGATGAACTGTGTAATTTGCAAGGTGAAATCTATTTTATGTCCCTTCCAGATCCAAAGGGTCCTTGAGCAAGCTGCTCCTCACTGCTGTGGGAGACCAATGCCGGGAAGTCTTGGCAGGGTCTCACAGGGGAGCTGAGGCAGGGAAGGATTCCAGCCCTGCATGGTACTGATCTTCCCAGACTTTTTTGTTCCCTCTGCACATATGGCACATCCCATGGCAGAAGAGGGACCTTCTCTGATCCTGCAGAACGGGGAGGGATGCCTGGTCACTAGGTCACAGCAGAGGGGTGAGGACCAACCTGCCAAGGAAAGGGGGGTGGCAGTCCCCTCAGGTGACGCCACATAAAACATTCCCATTCTCCAGGCTTCGACACACAGGAGGGACACCAGGAGGCTCTGTGCCACCCTGGTGGCCATGCAGGACACATCCCAGGGGCTGCTGCCGTACGGGATGCAGCCGAAGGTGGCATAAGACAACATGCCAAGCAGCAGTGTGGGAGCGGGGCCCTCATTGTGACACTCCCCAGTGCCACCACGGGGACAGACACAACTGAGGAACAGCAGCACGGGGCGGGAGCCAAACGAAAACGTCTCGTGCGAAAGCCAGAGCCTCGCCAAATCCAATCACAGCGTATGCTGGGAGAAACTTCCCAAATCCGTGAAGTCATTCTGGTCTGTAATTAACTGAAAATTAATTACAGAATCTTGAAAAGAGCATAAACCAAAAATGGGCCAGCATACCTTCATAGTGCAGTT
Organism: Daphoenositta chrysoptera; assembly: GCA_013397915.1. Lineage (NCBI taxonomy): Eukaryota > Metazoa > Chordata > Aves > Passeriformes > Daphoenositta > Daphoenositta chrysoptera. The sequence continues at coordinate 144,315 of VZRO01001107.1, read as the reverse complement.
GCTCACTCTGAATTTCTTCCAACAATTAAGCCTAGCATATGTCACGGGAGTTTAAAAAAAAAAGAGATAACAAAACAACAAACAAAATATGATTCCCAAAAAAGTTTTGGAGTCCTACTTGCCAAAGGGGATATAGCTGTCTGCAGAGCACACACATACCTCCTAGAAATGAGAAGGATGATTTAACGTGATACTTGGCAACTTCAGTTTTGCAGAAATTACAGGTTGCAGATGCTTCTTACAAAATCAAAACAAAAATCGAAAAAATAACATAATTACGTAAATTATTTGCTGACTTGATGAATAATTTTCTAAAGATTATTAGAGGATGTAAGAGCTTGGAAAATGCTCCAATTTTTCAACAAACAAAACGAGGAGGTAAACAATGAAACTGCCAAATTATTTTGGCTGAGCATTCATGAAAAGGTGCATTTTGTATCACTGAATTACACCTATTTTTTTACAAGGTGCCTAATCATGGCATGCTGCCACCAGTCAAAATAATCTTTT
>VZRO01001107.1:69106-143763 GCA_013397915.1 Daphoenositta chrysoptera | reverse complement strand
TTTTTTTTTTTTTTTTTGAGGAAAAAAAAAGTAGCATGCTGGGAAGTAGAAGATATGCCATCAAAACAAACCTGAAAGACTGACAGAGCACAAAAGCACTCTACTTTACTATTTAAAAAATATTGAGAAAAAATATTACCAAAAGGGGAAAAAAAAAAACCCCTAAGAAAAAAGATCAGTAGATTAATCTGAGATTGTGCAAAAATGTGCTGCAGGAAACATGGAACACTATTTCTGATTTCCAGCTTTCCATTATAGAGATTAGTATCTTCAGGAAGACCAGGAAGACAATCTCAAACTGTCAAATTACAGAATTTGCTCCACAACCCCCCTCTTTCAGTAAGTGGGAGGAGCTGGGTGGGGGCAGCCTGGGGTCCTTCACTCCCATCTGTACATGGGGAGGGTGGCAAAGGAGAATCAAGCTCTTTTCCAGCCCATGGGAGACAGGACCTTGTTCCCTAATGCAACATTTCTTCTAGATCAGCTGGAGGTTTGGTGATTTGTTTTTTGCTTTAAATGAGAGGATAAAACATCATAGTTATGTACAAGCAGAAAATAAATGCCAATGGTTTCAGCAGCTTGCAGATATTTCAGCCCTGAGCTATGCTGAAGACCCTTTTGCATATCATCTTGCTCTATTTCTCATGAACCAAGCACATCAGCACCTCTGATACAGTCTGGGATTTGTTTTTACATTTGCTTTCCTTTGGAGTGTGAGAGCTGAGCTTGGCCCTGCTGCACCAAGAACACACACAGTGCAGTGTGACACAGCTACAGAGAGTACTACACTGGAAAGAAAACTTTAAACTAAATTGCATTTATAAATTAATTTTTCTCCAGCTCCTTACTGATCATACTGCCTAATAAAATACTTGCCCTTTTCACCTGTAAGTCCAAGCTAGAAACAAGTAAAAGCCCATTTTTACTGGAGTAATGTAAATGCTTGGCAAAACCAGGCTGACCACATGAAACTACAATCCACAATGTATCTTCATAATATGACCATACTCATTCTCGTCAAGCTAAATATGAAAAAAAATGTTACTTAGTACCAAACCTTGGCATTTTATATGAAAATCACAGTTTTCAAATATGAATTAATATCTCTTCTTGCCGTTTCCACCTCCACTTTTTGTGATGATCTCCACCATATCAGAAATGCCCTGCAACAGCACGCAGAAGCTTCCAAAACTGAGATGCTGTGTCGCTCCTCTGTAGATGCCCAATGCAGAGCTCACCATTGGAAACAGATGGCTTAAGCAGAGAAAAATCTTCAAGCTCCCAGCATTTCCTGCCAGAGCTGGGCTGGCTCAAAGGCTGGAAGGTCCATCAGGATGATTTGGGAGCCCTTGGGGCTCTCTACACAGTAACACTGCCTCTGGGCTGCAGGTGCTTTACCTCTCTCTGGCAGCCCTCCCCTCTCCCTCCAAACTGCCTTTTCCCTCTTCGACCAAGCAGAAGGCACTGCAGTGCATGGAAATCCAGAACTGTTCCCCTGCCATCTCATTCATGACAGTGATGGAAAGACCTCCCTTAGGACATTTTAGTTCCTTTATGTGGCATAAAGGGATCAAAACAGGAGTGAGAATTTCACCTGAGCTTCCACTATGTGATGAAAATCACTGAAACTGCTAAACTCTAAGAACATTGAGTCCAACTGCTAACCCACCACTGCCAAGTCCATCACTAAGCCTTGTTCTCAAGTGCCACATCTACATGTTTTTTGAACACTTCTAGGGATGGTGATTCCACCCTGGCCAGCCCATTCCAGTGTCTGACCAACCGTTCAGTGAAGACATTTCTCCTAAAAGCCAATCTAAACCTCCCCTAGCACAACCTAAGGCCATTTTCTTTCATCCTTTAACTTATTCCATGAGAGAAGAGACTGACTGACCACCAGCTTGCTACAGCCTGCTTTCAGGGAGTTGTAGAGAGTGGTAAGCATTCCCTTAGGAGTGATGAGCCTCCTTTTTTAAGTAACTAAACACCCCCAGCTCCCTCACCCATTCCTCATCAGACCTGTGCTCCAGACCCTTCACCAGCTTCACTGCCCTTCTCTGGACTCACTCCAGCACCTCACTGTCTTTCTTACAGTGAGGGGCCCAAAGCTGCAATAAACGCCGATCACTAATGGTGATTTCCAGCAGTCTAACAAGCTCCAACAACAGGGAAGATTTTTTCAACGCATTCCTCATTTACAGCATTCCAGCCAATATTTATTTAAAAAAAAAAAAAAAAAGGCAACATCCTCTAGCAAAGTTTCCCTCCTGCCTTGCTTTTCTGCAGAGGACATCATGTGAGCACATCCTTTGAAACCCACCTGGACATCAAAGGGACGAACTCATGACACTGCAGGTGAAGTGCTGCTGTTTCCTAAGGTTCTCAAGCCCTGGGTTTTGCTGGAGCTCCACTGGCACTGCATGGGGCACGTCCAGGGAGGATGCCCCACACCAGCTGCCAGTAGGATGCAGCAGTATTCCCAGCACTCCAGAGCACTGACCTTCCTGCTCCACACCAATTTTCAGTGCTAGTTTTTTGGGATGAAGGACCTGCTACCACGGAGCTCCTGTTTTATCCAACAAAGGCATTCTGTTTCCTTTGCTAGGCTGAACAGTGCAGATCAAAACCAAGGGAAAGCTGTCAGCTTCCCAGCATGCCACAATCTGGCCCTGTTTTCCCTTGGGAAAAGGAAATAAGGGGCCTGGGGTGCAATGCACTATCTCAAAATTGGGAAAGGGGTTGAAAGAGAGCTCAACAGGGCTACTCTCTCTGAAAAAGTGAGGTGTGGCTTGTTTGAGTATTTCTGCCAGGAGACAAGACAGAAAAAGAAGTCTGGGAGGTAGAAAAAGGCAGCAGGCAGGAACCAGGATTTTGCAAATAACCTATTAAAGACGAGCAGCTAAATCTGTAGAACTAAACTCAGCTGGAAAGAATATAGGTCCAGGAGGACAAAAAGTGAATTTTGAGATAGGGAGGAATTAATGTGACCATGTTGTCATTTTCTGTACAATGAAAACACTCCAAGGGAAAGGTAACTCTGTACATTGGGAAGAACCTGCAGCAGTATCCAAACCCCTGTTCACAGACAACATAATAAACACAGGAGTGGTGGGAAAAAGGCATTTGTAAAAGCATTTTGTCAGGTGATGAATTGAGACAGGACACCCACTGAAGCACAGCCAGAACCACATAAACATTACCAGAGAAGAATTAAAACAACAGAACAGAAACTATTGCAAATTTTGTTATCATACTGTTTTCACTATGCTTTTGATAATTCATAAGGAAAGATTTTGCCTTATTGTTGTTGTTGATATATATAAACAGTGCAGTAACATCATCAAAATTATTGCACATCCTTACAGTCATAGAAACAAATCAATAAAAATGCTGAATAAGCACCAAGGAAGTTGAGAGGTCTCACTATGTGCGAATTTGCTTTCACGATGGTGTAACATGTTTTCCAGTATTCAAGAGAACACTTATCACAAAAAAATACCCCATGCAATACTTAAAACCTTAACATTTTTAGCTTATGGTATTCTACTAAAATTACTGTCATCATAGAACACCCACTTTTCTTTTTTCTGTGCCATAAAATACGTATCTCCAAACCCCGATTTAGAATGACAATAGAGTTCATCAGCTATTTAACACTTCTTCAGGATAATCCCACCTTAAAACTTTTGAGATTATGCAGCTGCCAGAACTATAAAAAGGCTGCACATTTCCAATGTTTTCACCTAATCAAATTAAGAGACCAAACTATTAATATTCTGCTTACCTCCTAAATTCATTCCAGCTTGCAGACATTTCTGTAATCGACAGGCTGGGCAGTTCTTCCTCCGAATCTTATCAATTATACAGTCATTCCTTCCCGCACACAGGTAATTGTGCTGGCCTGAATGAACCAAAAATAAAATGCATTATTAGAAGATGTATTTACATAATTCCAATTTGTTCTTCTCTGCTGTTCTGCACTCATTTTGAGATTCTTGTTAATGAAGCCATTTCAAATTCCATTCTTTACCCTTTCCAAATGATCTTGGTGAGTTGTCATGCACCTTTATTATGAGCATCTTTTCTTTTTAATTTGGCAAGGAGTTTTGGTGTCACTCTCAAGAGAGATCTCATTACTTTTTTTTTCCTAAACAGGACTAGAATTTTTCTTCTAGTGAAAAACAAACAATTGGTTTGAGCTTTTTCAGACCTTCTTAGGTGTGCTGTATCACAGAGCAGTCTGACAGCTCTAAGTTTGAGTACATTCTCTTGCTCAAGAAGTTCAGGATATAAAGCAGAAATGCACAGCAGAGGTTAACTTTCCCAAAACACTCCACTCTCTTCAACCAGTTCAAACCAGGCTTAAATCAGACCTGTATTATTTCATTTCTGTAAAGCCCCACAGAAGCACTCCTGAAGAGATAGCAGGTCTGTAATGCAGAAGGGAAGTGCACAGCAACCGGGGAAACAGGCTGGGATTTGAGAACCAAAGATTCAAAAGGCATTTTGCTCCATGGCAGGAACACAGGTGGAGCAAACGGATGCAGTGTCCCAGGAAAGGGCACTACCACGTGGCCTTTTCAAAGCCCAGTGCTTGAATTTGATGTGGAAGAATAAAGGAAGCCGTGAGGGGTTGGTGTGGTGTGACAGCAGAAGCGAGAGGAGAAGATTATTTTAGCTGCCTTGATCCAGAGGTGGCACTCGGGGATCTGGGGCGGCCAGAACAAATGTGCTGAAACCCAAGAGATGTGCAAATAAAGTTGATGCCAACGACCAAAGCAAGCAGCAGACATGGGAGAGGAGAGGAAGCCCGGGAAGAACTGGGGAGCAGAGCTGCACTGGAATGGGCAGGGGCCGACGCACAGGGAGAGGGAATGAGGACAAAGCCCCAAAAGGGGACAGAGCTGCTGTAGGACAAGAGGCACAAAATATGTCTGCCAAGCTGTTTTCCACAATTCTCATATGCTTCCTAGGGAAAGATAAAGAGAATATTCACGGGACACAGGAGACCTGGCTCCTGCTTTGAGCTCTTTTAGGAATTTTCCTTAAAACTCCAGCTAAGTAATTTTCTATCTCTGCACCTCTCTCCCTCTCAGCCTTACAATGTTATCTGTTTAGACAGTGAACTGAAACTTGGGATGTTCCTCGAATCTCTTCTGAGCCTCTCACACAAAGAAAACCGATCTTATTTGAGTGAGGGAAGTGTTACTGTAGTATCACAAAGGTATCATCATTTAAATAATGCTTTAGATGTTTAAAGAACAAGCAGATGGGCAAATAAGGGTTTTATTAAGGGACTTTACCTAGCACTGTGACACAGATGAAAAAGAACAGAACTTCAGCAAAATAATTCATTAATAAGTTGCATCAGGCATAAAATCAAGTTGTACAATATAGTGACAGCACCACGATCTATCAGCTGGCCTTTAACTAGGCCTGCTAAACAAGAAAAAGATAAAGTTCTCAGCCAGTCACAAAATGAAAGCCTGGGTATCACACAATGTTTATTTTGTGATGTGATCTATACAAAAACAGACAGGAAAGAGAAGAGTCAACTTAATTCCTCTTTATATTTTTGCTCTGAACTGACTTGAGCACATTCCCTAAAGAACCATCACGCAGACAGCATGAAAGTAACATAAAAGGAGAAAACAAAAGCATTTAAAATTACAACATACAGCACAAAGGTGGTTTATGTGTCCTTACAAATACTGGCATACCATCCTTTTTTTGTGGGGAGAATGGAAAAAAGGTTATTTTCTGCCAGGAATGCAGGTGCACTTGCTCAGTACTCGTACAATGTCCTTTGTACATCAGACTACTGCAATACCATTTTTAGGCTTCCACAGGCGGGTGCAGGCTATTAATAAGACAAGTCAGCTCCAACACTGCAAAATGAACCCCATTGCAGAACTACCCTGAAGGCAGTTTGAGCTAAAAAAATGCATACCTGTTAAGTCAACATTTTTCACTACTGCTTTAAAAATCTAACGGGTTTAATAAAAAAGTTACCGTTGATGCACTCCAGGATAATTACTTGGGTTCCATTTTTAAATGTTGTGGAAATGTTTGATTACAACACTGTCACAATGGGACTTCCTAAGAAATATTCCCACAGCAGAAGAATATTCCATAAATCACCCTTCAAATGCTCTAGGTAGTGTGCAATTATTGCTTGCTGACCTATCTACTCTAGATCAAATACTTTCAGAAAACATAACTTAGTAAAGGTTCATCAATTTTTGAAACATGCACCTCTGAGTATTAATCTATGGTACAAAATCTATAACTAGTAAGAATAGTAATAAAATCTATTTCTAGCTAGCAAGGCAAAGGTCTTTCCAAACAGCAAACATCATCTTCTCAATTTTTTTTGATTTCTAAAAAATCCTTAAAAGCCACTGCCATCATAGAACTTACATTAATTGAAGTAACTTGAAAACCCTTAAAAAAACCCAGAATAGATCAACATTCCAACAAACCCTCCATGTAGAACACAGCTATAAAATAATAATGAATAATTTTTCAGTTAACATCTACAATGAAAAAAAAAATGGCTTCAGTCTTCCATGCAATCAAACATGGTACATTTCAAATAAAACCAACTTTGTAAAGTAAGTTAGCGAAGCGAAGACTCCCATAATAAATCACTATGTTCCATTTGTGCCTCACTAAGGCCCCTCAACTTCAGAATCAAACCAAAACCCTACATATCTGAAATTGATGCAGGGCTCTGGAGACCTCCAGGGCTCTTCAGGACCTCAAGGAGGTGATGGAGACCATCCTGAAGAGAGGCTGATGTTTTTGTGGTGTGAGATTTCCAACTCTTTCAAGAGATGTATCGATCTGCCTTGTGCAGTTTGTGTTTAGCTTAATCCAGTTGTTCTTTTTATCCCGTTCAATCACCCACAAGTGGGCTGGAAAGTGACAGAGCAGATATTGAATTCTCATCTCCCATGTGCTAAATACATTAAGATGAAAGTAATTTTTACTTATGCCATCATTAAGTGCACTTGCACCAGCTAACTCCTGTTCCTTCTGAAATACAAAGATACAAAAGATGCGAGGGAAATTTTCCTGTTCAAAATAAATAATGAATGGGTAGCCCACAGTCACACAGTAAGAAGAAAGTGAAATCTTTTCTCTTAGTAGTAGAGCTAAAGGAATATTGAAGTTTGCATTTTCCAGGTTATTGTGCCACTACATTCCACAGAATGACACAACCAAATGTACACACAAAAATATTTGAATGTTTCCAACTCTCTCACCTCCAAAGACTCTATAATTCCCCACTTTTATAGGCTTGCAAAAGAAAACAAAAAGGAAGTATTCATGAAATTCAGTCTTCCCTCTTACTGATTTTTCCTGAATAAGCAAAATTCAGCAGTAAAGGAGGGGAGGAAAAAAAGCTGTTCTTATACTGCCAAAATGAAGCTACAGCAGAAGTTGTGCCTTTCCCCATTTTAAAACTCCACTACAGTGATTGAGCCATCAGTCCCCAAAATTGACTTGCTAGGGTGAACTTAGGTATGTGTGCACAGCACTGCTAAACTGCAAGGGCTGCCATACTTCCCTACAGGTAAGGCTGCAAAAGGAATGAGATGTAGATATTTCTTGTCAGTATTATTTCTGTTCCTGTCTAGGGCAAAATTAGAAAATTGCAGAAATTCCTAAAACATTCCACATGTTTTATCTTCCTCCTAAAAATTATTTTTTGCCCCCTAGTTTTTCAAAGTCTAAGTCAGGAACTGCAAGTCATTAACGAGTGTTCTACATTTTTGCTCTCTTGTTAAAATAGCAACTACTATGATCAAATGTTAAATTTTGTAAGGAGAAAAGCGTAGTGCTGGAAGAGGATCCAAAGACTGTTTAATTCAAGCCCACTCATGGAAACATGATAAGACTAGCTTAACAGTTCAGGCAGGTTTTTAGTTTTCTTTCTATCTGTATTAAAATCTTCTGAAGAAAGGTATACTACAACTTCCCTACAAGCCCTGTGTGATTAGGCTAGTGATTAGCCACTCTTGAAGTCGTGTTTTTTCCCTTTGCACTTCACCCAAATTGGAATATTTTGTGACTGGAAGAGATATTCATACTCCCTCCATAGACGTTGAGAGAAATAGATCATTACCTTCCTACAACAATCTCCTGCCTATCAAAAGATTTATGTTTCCCCATCTCTTTGCTGGGCTAAACAAATCTAGTTCTCAATCTTTCCTCGTAGGTCATGATTCCTAAATCTGTCGTCAATTCCTCCTCTTCTCCTCCAGCCTTGTTCCTAAAACAGGGCACATTTTTCTTGCTGAGTTTCACCATCACTAAGGCCAATAAAATGGTTATTTCCTGCATCTTGCACACACAGCAGCCCTGCTAATGCAATCCTGGGCCAGAGCTGGCTTTTGGCAATGGCATTAGGCTGTTGACTCACACTCGCCTGTGTGTCACTAAGGACCAGCTCCTCTCCTGGGGCACCACTGCCTTCCACATGTCCTTTCCTGCTTTCACCTGGGCAGGCAGCTCTCCATTCCTCTTCTAGATCCACACACTCCCTGCAACATCCACTGAGAAAGGCAAAGAAAAAGCCCAAAATCCACTCCGGGTCCAATGTCTGAAACGGGAATGTGCCTTGGGTCCCAGGACTGAGGAAGCCTCGCAAAGGGACAGCAAAGTGAGAAAACAAGAGAAGCAGCAGCTGAGGACCAAACGAAGCAGAACCAGTTTGAAAAAAACTCAGCTTTTAAAATAGTGTCTCACTGAGGCACATCAAAATGCATATGAAGTGTCCCAATTTTCCTTCTTCCTCCACAATGAGAATTAATACTTTGACTCAGAAAATTGCAGGCAAAGTTGTCTTCTCCCTGCAGGCTGCCAGAAAGCCAAGCCTTCTTCCAGGGTTTGAGGAGAGAGGAGCTGGAAGCCACCTCCAGCCCTGCACGTAAGAGCTAGGATCCCTTTTGCAGCTTCTGGGCTGGAATAAGTTCTGAGTTTCTGTAATATTTCCCAACTGGGAAGATTATCTCTGCAGCAGCAGTGATACATATAAAAGCCTTATGGAATAAATAACATTTGTTTCTTAACACTGGCCCTTCCCTTTGCCCACCAGCCTGTCAGACTGCACAAGCCCAGCTCGTGCATCCCCTCCAACCTGAGCTAAGACTTCCCCTGTTAAAGACAAAGCAAACATGCTGCAAAAAATCACCAGGATTTTCTAAGGGAAGTCTCTCAACTCAGGTCAGCACACAGAACTCAACACCAGGTTTTCCTGCTTTCTGGTATAGCCCTAATGAAGGGCTTTGCCTCCTAAAGCAAGGAATCACAAAATGTGCACATCCCAGCCTCTCATTTGTGCTCACTGAGCTATGTGATGTGCTCCTTTCAACCAGCTCCGAAACCCTCGCAGATTTTGTCTCTGTATCCATATAAGCTCCTTCACTTACTAAAAATGAACTATTTCTATCTTTTGATGGTCAGTAAACAAATAAAATTACAGACAAGACTTGCCACAATGATTTTCCACATCCAGAAAAGGGTTTCCTGTTTGACAGGAGTCGTATCACACTATCAAGGGACAAACTGCATATACCTGAGGTTTTCATTTCACCATCTGCAGCAGGCAGGTACTCTCAAATAGATCAGCACGATAAGTACGATGATGAATCTCTTTTCAAATTTCAGTTTTCACAACGCCCCTATTTCTTGCAATAAAAAAACCCAAAAAGCCTGCTAAATGGAAATGAGAACAGCATTTTCATTTCAGATGTCCATTTGTTACACCGTTGAGGGCGCTTTTTTTTGTTTTGGGTTTGTTTTTTTTTTTTTTAAGCAGTTGACAACTGCCCAGCAACAGCAGCCTATGTTTGCAGTCACTATTTTAGGCTACATCACATGTCAATTACATAACCTTGTTTTACTGCTCTTGAACTGGTTCGAACAACCTGGGAAAGAGATTAGGGCAGTCCCTCCCAGCCGGCCATCCATCCGCATGCTCCGGCAGGACCTGTCCCCCCACCACAGCTCCAGTGCCTCTCTCCAGGACTAGTTACTCATTGCTAGACCCACCTGAGACACTGGATAATTAACTTCCTCAGCTCTGTTTAAACCAGTCCAGTCTGACCACGGTAAACTAATAAACTTGATTCCTCATGCTGAGATTTATGTGTAGCGCAGAATAAGCTTATAAATGCCACAGCCATGGTACAGGACTTAGATACCAGTATTGCCCTTCATCTCATACAGCGAATGCTCAGGGTTTGCATTTTAGATATTGAATCTCAGGGTTTCCCAGAATTCAGGGTTTATCTCTCTTATTACTCCACGGCCCCTATCATGCCCAGACAACATGCTTTTCGGCTGCAGACCAAGGCAGTATCTGACAAGATGACAATATTGGTCTATTATTAACGTTATTACAGTGTGCGTATAGCATAGGTATAATCTAAATCCTTCCCCGAAACAAGAATTCAGAGCTTTCCCTCCTTTATAATAAATTAGAGGCTTAATTAAAATTTGTTTTGACTTTGGCAAAATATTCATCACATCTGGGATATTTCCTGCCGGCTTCTCATTCTAAATTACCTTCTGCTACTTCTAGATCCCAAGATATCTTTCACTTTCTCTACCCTTTTATATTACTGGATTATTTTTTATCTGCCATTTTAATGATATTTTTCTAAAGTCTCCTTACTTTCTACTCCCCCCTCCGTTTTCTTTCCTTCAATAAAATTTGTTTTCCAACCTTTTTTTTTTACCTACTTTCATCCTCAAGACTTTCACCCCTTTCCTGTTCTGTAACTCTTTCTTCATTCTTCTCATTTACCTTCTAAATTAATTATTTATTAATAATTAATAAACTCTGAACTCTGTTCAGCCAGTAACTGGTGATTTCATAGGGTACATTTACACTGCAGTTAAAGGTATGGCTACATCTGATTTAATATACTGAAGCAAAGTATATTAAAATTACTGATGGCAGGGGATAAAAACTAAGTCTCAACAGCACCATTTCCTGCAGGGTCTACAAAACCCAGCAAGGGCTTTTTTAAAAGCACGGGCACATCCGCTGGTGCTCCCAGATGAGCTACCAGAGCTTCCTCCAGCGGTGACCACATATATAAAGCTGATTCCCCTTTTTTTTATGGAAGTCGAGCAAGAAGGGCTGTGTCCCCAGATGCTTTATATGCAAAACTTTTCAAATTGAGATTTATGCCCTCCCTATACACACACCTGAGAACACAGACTCCAATGATCTGCCAATCTTAACACGGAGACTGTCTCCTGCTCCTTCATGTTCTCTGGAAACTTGTGTTCAGGCTGGGCTGAGACCAGGCTAACAAAAACAATTGGAATGGTCTGGTGACCCTGGCAAAGGAGACGAGAAGTTATAAAAATGATTCTCACTCACTATTTTAAGCAGACTGAAAGGGCACCGATGAGAGGGATCAAGGAGAGAGAGGAAATTTGGCAAGGGAGCATGGGATGTAGCCCAAAAGAGGCTACTATTTTCTGCCGGAGAAACCATCCACCAGGGATGAAACCTGCTAATGACAGTGAGACAAGTGAGCACATAAATATTTGTAAACACCACACATTTAAGGTCCACGTGCACATTTTCTTATGTGATGCTTAAAACACACTGGAGGATTTTGGAAGTCCCTCCAAGCCTGTGTGTGGTGCTCCAGCCATCCTGTTACTCAGGCTGAGCCACCAACACAAGATATGCCCCAAACTGGTGCCGAGACCATCCCCAGGGCTCCCACTGTCACCTCCACAAAAGGCAGAGCTCACCCCAACCAGTCCATCAGCAGTTGGTCACAGGGGACAGCCAGGCCCTTCTGAAATCCAGAGGAGCTAAGCAAGCTTTCAGTCCAGCTTGCTGGAAGTCTGAACACGGCCACGTGACGGACTACAAGATAATTCCCTTTTCGTGTGGTCAAAGACATGCTGAATGATGTTAGACAGCACAGAACAGGAATAGGAAAAACCTGATCTTTGCAAAGCATTTCCAATTCAGTGAAATCACACAGCACTGGAAATCTGTTTAGGATGAAAACCAAGGAAAAATATCTAGAAATACCAAAATAATTCTGTTATTGAGTGAAATAATTTTGTTTCTGTTTTGAAACGAGCTTTCAGCTCAATTGCTTTTGATTTTAGATTATAATGGATACAGTGATACAGAGAGTGAGAATTAGAGCTTTAGAGAATGTTTTGACAAAATCACACATCTAATACTTTACAGCATTTTCTCTTGCAGTGAGTTTCCAAATTTTCAGTTTGGTTTAAATTTTAACTGAATATTTTTGAAGTCTCTAGATGCTGTTATCTACAGAGACAGATTTACAAGAGATCATGTTGCATGCATGATGGCTACTTCTGCTTTCCCATGCTACAAATCTGATAAGGCATTCTTGACATACTACAAATTTCCAGGCGCTTTAATGGAAAATCTCAACGTAAAAGAAATGGTCTAAAAGGTCTGGAGAGACTTTTTAAAATAAGTGTCATGCAAAAATCTTAAATTGCAACTGAAATGCCCTTCCATTTTTTGCTGATATAAAGTGGTCAGCCAATCTGCTACACGATGATACACGATGTAGCATCCTGCTCTACAAATAGCTCACTGTTACAACTGGATTTCAGGAGGCACTCAGTGTACAACAAGATTTGTGTGAAATATCAAGTTCATTTAAGGGAATGTTTGAGAGTGAGGTGTGGGGGGAGCATTCTGGAATATGGAGCACTAGCTGGTAATGCAAGGATTTCTGAATGACTCTGTGGTTCCCTGAGACATGATGCTTCAAGTGAACACTGTACTGAAAATATTCACCTCTATAAAAATATGAAGCCTGTTACACTTTATTTATTCCTCCAAACTTCTGCCCCACCAGCCTGCTGATATATTAATGTATCAAATTGTCTTCACAGTAATAACTAAGAGATAACCTCTCTTCTCATAGAACAAACACAAAATTAATTCTGTGTTTTGCACCTCCATTTTAAAATCTGCAATTCCAGGCTGACTCCTTCAATGAGATGCATGCTACTTATAAAAGATATTACTAGAAAAATAGGCTGTTTGTTTCACAAAGTAAAACTTTGCCCAACTCTTGATCTCAGTGAAAATGTTCTGTTAATTTTTTTGTTTTTAAAACTAGCTGCCCTTTGGTTTTTGCAAACATTTTGATGTTCAAGTCTGCCGTGTTCTTACATTTAGCATGCTCAGCAGATCACAAATTTTATTCTGTGTGAATGACACATTATCTTCAAAGCATATTTTTCTCTTGCATTTTTCATGTACAGTTTACTACAGCTCAGTCTGGAAATATGCTAAATTTATAATAATGAATATTATTATGTATAATAGCAACAATTTAAAATATTGCCAGCACATACGTTGACAAATATTTTCCTTTAGAACCCTGGTCAAGTAATAATTTTCTTTGAAAGGCTGCAAGCAATACCACCACAACACAGCCTTTTAGCACTATCTCTTGAGATCCCAAAGACAGAAATGTTGACCAAAGTAATATCAGATGCTCACCAAAGTGAACTTCAAAATTTTCTGCATTTGTTTGCTGACTTTTAGAAAAGGAGTCTGTTTTACCCTTTGAACTACGTTCTTGTCTCCCTATTTATTTTCTTCTTTTTCTCTCTCCATTTGTTTATTTTTATCAGGAACCTCAGCTCTCTGTTACCACTCTAAATCTGAAGAAAGAAGAAAGAGGATTAGGGGGTTGTAGAAAGAAGATCTGACAATTTAATGAAATTTCACAGTATGTTTACTGTTAAAATACTACAACAACCTAAAACAAAAAAGTGTAAAATAAGTAGCAGAATGGATATTACATCAATTACAATTACTATTTCCATCTTAAATTGGATGAGGAGGTCTTTCCAAGTACCACTCCCCAAAGTGGGTGCAGAATTTGTAGGCTGCAGAGCCACAGGTCCCAGTCCCCTCCAGTCCTTGCTCACAAAATCCCTAAATGGGAACTGAAAACAAACACTTCACCCTTTGCTTACTCATTCAACCTCAAGAGGCTGAAAAAAGCATCACACAGCAGCAAAAACACTGATGAACCCAAGCTTTGCCTAACTACCCCAAATTTTACTGGAGCTCATCCCACAAGTAAAACCCCCGCGGCCCCCTCACCCAGGCATGTTGGATCTGACACCTCGGCCGTGGCACCAGCACCAGAGATAAAAAAAGAGATCAAAAAGCTTGTCTTTGCATGACAACCATGGCTGCTGGATCCATTTCTGCACCTTTTCCATAGGAACTGCAATTTGCTTTGCCTCAGAAATATATGAAGGGGTGACCTTTCACACTGGAATCATACTAGGTCTTGAGCAACTAAAGCCATGGATGACTTGCTCTGCATCTGACATTTTCAACACATATAAAGTTGCCGCTGGGAGTGAAAAGCAAACAAGTCAGTCATCTTTTAAAGCACACGAAACTTCTCAGACACATAATTCATATGCCAGAGTGACATCTTGAAGGGATCATTCTTTCCTTTTGCTACAAGGGAATGGATATTCAGGTAGAACTGAATGTGTCAAATTTCAGCCCCAATGATGGTGGCCACTGAGAACAAAACTGAAAGAAGAGGAATAGGACAATAGAAAAATAATTATCTTGGGACATGAATACATCATAACTCAGGCATAAATACAATTACTTTCAAAGAGCATTCTGCCTAATTGCTGTAATTGCCATTTCAAAATTTGTTTTGCTCAGTGAAAACTAAAGACAGATTAATATATAATTTATATCCAGAATTCCCCCCAGATTAGGGTTGCTGCTCCTCCATTATATGTATCCTCACCCCTTGCATTCAACTCATTTAAGAAGAACAAAATCAAAAAGTCCTCAGTCTATTACCATTTAACTTCACAAGGGGTAGGTTTGAACACTTTTTTTTTTTTTTAGAGTTCATTTTTCATAATTACGATTCCGGTAGTACTAAGCAGATTGAATTCATTTTAGTTTCCTGCAAGTAGCTATTTAATACAAACTCCCGTGAAATGAAATGTCATTGCTTACTAGAAGTGTATCAACAGCATGAAAATAGTTAGGATTAATCTTCATAAAATACAGCAATTTTCTCAATAAAGTGACAGAAGTCAGCC
Organism: Daphoenositta chrysoptera; assembly: GCA_013397915.1. Classification (NCBI taxonomy): domain Eukaryota; kingdom Metazoa; phylum Chordata; class Aves; order Passeriformes; genus Daphoenositta; species Daphoenositta chrysoptera. The sequence goes on along the minus strand of VZRO01001107.1, from coordinate 128,631 downwards.
AAGGCCAGAGTCCAATCTCTTCAGGAGCAGCTGTTGGAGCTGAGGCTTGCAGGAGAGGTCAGGGAAGGAAAGGGATGATGAGGGTGGTGGTCCCTTAGTGCAAAGCCATGGTGTGAGCTTAACATGTTCCACATGGCTCACAATGTATTTCTGTACTCTGGAAAAGGTGGGTTTCACTACTGGCATCAAAAGCAGTTGTCTTATCGTGGAAAAATGATAGCGACTAAAGGCAAAATCCAGTTGTCTGAAACATGCTTCTTAAGTAAAAATGACAACACCTTTATTAAGAAAATGGAAATTTTAAAAAGGTCACTAACATAAAAAAACCAAATCTTCCCTCTGCTTATGCCAGGTTTCCTTGTGATGTACTGCAAGCCCAGTTTATAATTATGAGATAATAATCCAGTCCTATGCTTTCCCTTATACATCCCACATTTGCTAGGCTCTGCTTTGCCACCCTCAGAAGTAACTTTGAAACTGCCAGGCACCAGCATTAAAAGCCTCCCTGAAAACGTGCACTTGTGTCTAAAAACACACAAAGAAAAGATCAAAATGAAAATTAAAAGCAGATGCACTTTATGTACTAAAAGGTTTTTCCACTTTGATAAGTGGATTATAATGAAGTGTGGCACCATGTTTCATACAATTTATTAATCCAGTCCCACTTATTTACACTCTGAAACAGCATAATGATTTCAATGTTGGAGCACAGCCAAAACTCACATGCAGAAATAATTAAAAAGTTATGTGGAAAGATTGGTGGTTGCTGGTTTTTGAGGGGTTTCCAAAGAGACAGACGGACTTTTTGCTAACCAGAAGACCAAAGTTAAAGTAGACAAGACAAAGTATGGAAGTGAACTAATTTTTGAAAGGGAGTAGAGACCTACAAAAAGATAACCAGAGCCTGGCTTGCTCTGCCATTACAGCCCCTCCAAGCCTGGAGAAGCTGGTGCAGAAAGAAGACCTCTCTACACTACTGCTGATGCAACCAGGGAAACTCCATTTACCCAAGTTCAGAGTAAAAGGCAAAATCAGGCTGGCAGTGTAAGAAACCCACAGTTCCTTTGCAGACAAATACAGTGCTGGATGGCAGTTCTCTCCTGGGCACAGCACAGCCCTCCTGCCTCCAGGAGCATCCTTACCCCTCACAGTTCCCAGGTAATGGTCCCTGAGGATGCTGAGCCACCCAGCAGGTCAGGAATACTTCCTTTAAAGGGTGAAGTACACAAATATGGGAACACCACTGGGAGATGCACTCACGCAGAAAATGTATTTTATTTATTCACTGATGCACAATGCCCAGTTCGTTTTATCCACTATATTTCTTATCCACTAACCTCTCTCTCTTCCCATTCCTCACCTGAAAAGGCTGTTTATACAGTGAGCAGAAAATCTAGAATTCAGTTCATTGTTATTATCTGGCGAGATTTACGTGATGAAAAGATCCTACACCGATTCTGTCATTAAGTATTTCTACAGCAAATTCCTACTGAGGATAAGTGACTGCCAAATTCAGAGTTTATCACACTGTGAAGATATCCTGTGAAGTATCAGAGGGACGTCATTGAAGTAGGAAGAAAGGAGGAGGGGTTGCCAGCACAAGCATGGACAGAAAAATAATACAAAGGGGTGTAGCGAAATTGGAAGCAAAGATAGGAAACAAGCAATGAAATTGCAGTTGGAAAAAATGCTACTGCATGTACCAAGGGAGAAATCCAAAATAAAGAGTTAACAAGGAACAGTAACGAAGCAAAATTTGGAAAGCATCACCGTTGAGAGAGACCTAGGAATACGAGGATAATCTGGATGTAAGAAGCAACATGTCAGAGGAGAGTCAAGTGCCAGTGAGACCCCTGGCTCCTTCTGTGGAAGCACTGCACAGTGGGGCAGGCTGGTATGGTAGTGCTCTCTTTATGCATTTCTTTCGCAGCCACACCTGGAATATTGTATGCAGTTCAGGCACTTCATTACTGGAAGATATAAACAAACTGGAGGAAGTCCAGAGAAGTGGAACGGAAATGATTAGAAGCCGGAGGGACTGATTTACCAAGAAAATTTAAAGTAGCCCTTTACCCGCCTGTAACTCCTGTGATAATTAGAGACGGGAAATGATAACAGCCTAGTTCAAGTCTCCAGTCACGTGCCTTAAGCCCTTTTGCCTTGGGCACCAAAGCATGTGCCTAGTTTTAAGAATACAGAGTACACAAAGATTTTTGACCTGATGAAGAGAATAAGATTAAGGAAGGGAAAAAAATTTAGGCTACATACCAGCAAAATCCTCCCAGGAATTAATTATGACTAAACGAGCTACCATAAAAGATGGAGATTACGTTGCTTGAAATTTCACATTTTACTGCTGATAATGAAAAGGGATATTCACATCTAAAGTTTATCATCCGTAAAACAACAGGACTCTTCAATAAAAACAGTTTTACCCATGCACACAAGTCTGCCACAAACATATATAGCACCAAGTTACCCTTGATGCCTAAGGCATCACCCTGTCCAGGTAAAGAAACCCGACTAAGCAAACATTTTTACCCCAGACTGTATAAGCCAGGTGGAACGGTTCTGCAAAATGACAAATTATATCCCAGCAGGAAAGTAACTGGATTAACCTAGCTCCTCACACACTGACATTGCTGTGAAGTGATTTTAAGGAAGGCAGCATTTTATATAACTGTTGAGCTGTCAGCAGGGCTCTACTGAAAGACACTTTAAAAGTCATGTAGAGACTGCCAGAGCCTGAACAGGCGATTACCATTCACATAGGTTTTGCATGTGATCTGGAGAAAAAAAAAACCTCAAAACAACCAAGCACCAAAAAACTAGCCAAAAACCAACGAAGCCCAGCTGCAGGCAGCCTGCAAACAAGCCTGCTGGGATGCAGCTTGCTATATAATTCTCAAGCAACATTCCAGGCCAACAGCCATGTTTGGGCACACAGGATTCCCAAGCCCCTATACTGGTAGGCGAGGCCACCCAAAAATGTTATCCTAAAGGTAACCCTGTGCCCCCACACCCCCACCCAAAACCCATTCACCTGGCTTGGGCTTAAAATCACTTCTTGATGCTCCAAATAAGTAAAATTCAGAGTTCTACTCAGGAGAAATACCCTGGACAGATTCTTAGTCCGTAAATAAGAGACAAAATAGAAGCCTGCAGTGTTTACTGGAAAGTCAGCATTTGTTACTAAAACTGTGCTGCCTATGCATACCTGAATAGCATGCTAGCCTGGGCTTTTGTTTATGCAAGCAATGCAAGCTTTCTGCTACAACTTCTGCAATATTTTTATTAATTCAACATTTTTCTGCTACCCACATTTAGACTTACGGAATGAGGCAAGAACAGGCACGAAGTCAACAGGTCTCAGCATCAGTGCATTGGTGCCTTGATTTTAACTTAGGAATTTTTCTTTTTTTTTTTTTTATGGACTTTCTGCAGCACAGTTTTAAAGGTTTGGCAGAAGGTAAAATAACTGCGTGGTTGATCATTGCTTTGACTACTTACAAAGTCATACCTATAAACCTGTGAGTCCTACTCCAGGGACTTTATTCCCTCCTTTCTCTGTACAGTGTATGTCAAAATGAATCTGCAAATTGGCTGAAATCTGTCAAAAACCAAATTATCATCAGTGAATATGGTAGGTCTACATATAGTTAAGGTTGCCTGACACTTCTCATTTTAAGACCTCATTTTCTATTGCTTATAACTTTACCACACATTAACAGTTAGGGCTGAAATTTTCCATGCTGTGTGTCAGCCTGAGGCTGAATTTTATTTTGCGAGAGTAAGAATGTATCAGCTAGAAGCACGGAGCTTAGTGCAAAGTAAGTTTGTGAATAAGGGTAGGGAGGAACATGTTGGTTTTCTCCCGTGTTACATTTTTCACAGACATATTTGAGAAGCTCAAGAGCCTTCACACTTTGAGACAGACCCTTTGAAGCATCACTGCTCTGATACCACAGATGTGCCTTTTGCCATCTCATACATTATCACTTAAAATTATAACGGATCACAGTATAAAATACTGAAAAGTTGCAGTTTGTACGTGATATGATTTGCAAAGGTTTTGGTGGAGGTTGGCTGCCAACCTCCCAAGCTCCCTTCTGCAAAGAGCGTGGACCAGGGCAGAGGGTCTGAGCTGAGCTTGTGCTCCAGCCATCTCTTCCATGTGCCAGGCAATGCTTTGGCACAGGGACGACGTGCAGAAAATCCCCATCACACTCTCAAGATGCAGCAAGGGAACAGCTTGGAGGAAAGAGGAATGAGGCACAGGTTGCAAAAGCAAAAGGGAAGCAGAGAGCAAGGCAAAAAATAAATGTCTATTAATGCACTGAGCCTGACCTGTCACTCCCATAACTTGATTTTTCTGAGTGTTTGGCATTTTTGAAAGAGACTGCTTTCCGAGGAGGCAGACACCCTGCTGGTTGGGGTGCAGGCCTCCATGCGAGGCAACTGGAGCTGGTGCCCATGTCCCAGCTCTACTCACAGGCTTTCATGGCCCCTGGGACTTGACTAGCTGAATCTATCTCGGTGGTGAGCCCAAAAAAGCCTGGTGCCACCCTCTGCTTCTCTCTGTAAGCACAGGGAAAATAGCTATTGGCAGCCGTAAAAACTTGCAGATGCAAAAACGTCCCCAAGGAACATTGTTTGTCCCCCAGGTTACTGCTGACAGACACCTATGTGGCCTCACAGTGCTCTGTCACGTGCTGCTGTGGCAGAGGAGTGCTGCACCAAGGGATGGATGTCCCACACACATCCCATTTCACCTCTCCCCACTTTGGCAAAAACATAACCTTAGAAAACGATGACAACCCCTGGCTTGTAATTTACATTCTCTGCTTTTCTAAGACTTTGTAGGAAGAGGAAATGGGGCTTTAAGATCCTAACCACTGAGCAGAGGAGCGTATCCCACACCTTACAGCCGTGCAGGCCAGGCTGGGAGGCAGAGACAAGCACACCCCACAGCCGAAAAGGGAAAGACAAACAAGGGCTGTCTCTCCCAGGACACATTCCCTGCTCAGCCTGTACAGGTAGTGGGTAACTTCTGCCCACCTTGCTGTGGGTGCCACTGGCCAGCAAGGCCACCCACCCCAGCAGCTGGCGTGACACCCCATGTACGCGAGGCCTGCACAAACCACAGCCAGCAGTAAAACTACAGACTCGAGAAAAAGAAAATTCAGAGTGAATTTGTGACCCAGTATCCATCAGCACCTGCAAGTAAGGGTTACTCTGGCAGTTTCTGCATCTGCACGCAAAAATTAAACTACAGTGCTTGGAAGGGAGACCGATTACTGAGCCATCATCAAAATGTTTGGCCTGGGGAGTTGCAGTGCCGCATCCACACGTTGCACTGCGGCTGCAAGAACACCCTCCTGAAACAGGCTCTGCCAAAGCCAACAACATTTTCCCGCAAATATGATTACACTGACTTTAATTAGGTAACTGGCTCAGTGGTTTTGATTGTTTCAATTGGGTAAGCACGTGACAGGGATTGATGTATAATTAAGATGAATTTTAAAGATAAGTGTTCATGCTGAAGTGGTGGAGCGGACACATTTGTCGCTGCCCGAGGACGAAAGAGTAGAAGTACAAGTGGGAAGAGCTCCTCTCTCTGCTCCGCCAGTGATTGCTGACCTCTGTTTTTCATTATTCCTAGGAAGTGGTCAGTTAACCCTCATCATTAAGCAATAAACCGTGACAGAGAGCGCTGATTAATGCGCTGCTCCCCAACAGGGTCAGGCAGGAGGAGGAACCCACGGCGGGCTTCTGGCAGTTTTAAATGGCCATTAGTTATAGTTGTGCAAAATGGAATTAACCCAGCTAATCGAGCACTGAGAAGCCATGCTTCTGCTGAGGTCAAGGGTTCCCAGGAAACAAAAGGTACAGTATGTTTACATACATGGAAAACAAAAGAAACAACTCTCCAAAAAACTCTGCAAAATACTCCAAACCCTGACAGGCTAATTAATCAAAATGAATACGTAACAAAAAATTTGACCGAACAGTGAATAAACATAATACCTGCACTGTACATATTTACTGAGAGAAAGTCCAGGAGGAAAGAAAAGCAACAGATTGACTTCAGCAGCCTACTAAAACATGCTCCAGGATAGCTGCTGCACTGCTGCAGGTGGCCCTGTTTAGACTCCTGTCCCCAAAATCCTTCCTGACTGCCCTCCCCCACAGATAGGTTTGTTATTCTGCCCCTTTACAGGCTCAGCCACATGACCCCTGTGTCCTTCAGGGCTGGGCTGTCACACATATTCCTCACGTTCCCAAATTTGCTGTTTGTAAACCCTTCTCCCGTGAGACCCAGAGAGCTGAGGGAGCACAGTGAGCAAATGGTAAAAGTGCAGCAGAAGGACACAAGCTAAACATGCACATGCCAGCTCAGTCTGTGACAAAGACATGATGGGCCTGAGCACCAGGGCTTTTTTCTGAACAAGTATCTTCCTCTCACTTTAAATTTAATCTTTCTTTATTAGTCTTGGCAAGTCCCCCTGTAAGCGTGACCTCCATGTCTGGAACAGGAGAAATGTTTTTGCTGTGGCCTGCTCTGTGCCCTTCGCTGGATGCCAGAGGCCCTTCTCCCCTCTTTTCCTAAACCTTTGTTTCTGATTTCAGCTGAAATCTTACATTTGTCCCACAGCTGGATGGAAATAATTTAATTCTAAGGATTTTCCTCACTTTTTCAGTTGACAACCTTCATTCAAAGCGAAGCCTCCAAGAAATTCACAGGCATACTGATTTTAGGATTAAGGATTGCATAATCCCCATAATGCACTTGCATATGGATTTTGGATTAGCCCCACTTGCATTATCTGGCAATACCTCAGATTCACCTTTCCCTGTGGAATCTAAGTGGGCACTTTGGGCTGTAGAAGCCCACATAGAATTTCCTACCTTATTCCTTGTGGAAAACAGGTGTTCTTGCATCGTGAGCTTGTTATTGAAGGCTTCAAGGACACAGAGAATGGTGACAGTAACAAGGACTTTCTCACATTCTTTGTGGAATGGTAATAGAAAATACAGCGAGTGTGAGAATGGCAATAGGAAGGGCTGAAATGAATTTCAGAAAGATGATACTGTCCTTCGGTTTTCTATTTTGGGAACATTTTCTAACTCAATGGAAAAAGGGATGCTCAAGTAAGCAAATTTACCCAAATGCTGTTCAACGCCCCTCTGCTGCTCAGCCCTCTTTTGTCTCATCACAGAACTCTTTTAGCATGTATTCATACATATGTTTTGCTTGTGCTTTTATGTCCTTCATTTTTTCATAAGCTTTCCATGAAGGATCTTTTATTATTAAACAGTCAGTGAAAGATCTCATCCTTGCCATACTTCCTCTTCCTACTTTGAAATGAATAATTAACATGGAATAATTGCTAGGTATTCTTTCTAAACTTCTTACATGGAAGTGGATTCCTTCCCAAAATAGAAGGGAGGCAAGAAAAGATGCAGCTCAGTGTAAACCACTGTGTCCAAGTGCTTGCACTATTTTCCAGCACCACAACTTATTTTATAAAGCTGTATGCAATGTTGCTGTATTAAAATATAGTGTACTTGACAGACTGCCTGCTGCCCTACATTCAGCACAGAGTTACCTGCATGATGACAGTGCAGAAGTATAAAATATGAAATACCACTCGTAGCTCTATAAACCACTTGAATGTCTAGAATTCAACTGCCTGGCTGCGTACACCTTGCATATGAAGTCATTAACAACACCCTCCCCCAAAAGAAATGAGTGTACAACCTTATAGTTTCAGGAATACAGTGCTATCACTGTAGGAATACTCTCTTCCTGTTATCACTAAAAAGACTGCAAGTAAAAGGCATCATTTTTTAAGTAGGTTAGTGTCTTTTCATTCTCCTTTTTTAATTTTATGAATAGTTTAGTATGCCAGTGCACACAACCTAAGAAGTACTTATTATTATTTTTTCCCAATAGTCTATCATTATCATTCTGTTGTATCAGAGAAAATTAGCACCTATCACTTACATAATTTCAAGCAGTATTGTTAAGAGTGGAATTTGCATGCATGATATGGTGTATAGGCTAACACAAGTCCATTTGCTAAGTCCACGTGGTAAAATGGATGAATAAATAATTGAATGCTTAGCTCCAAATATATAATTATTGTTGGAAAAAAAAATCAGAGCACGAGTCTGTGAAATACATATAATAATACTCATCTACAGCTAAGTACCCAAGACAAAAAATGTCCTTTCAGAAATGGAATGATATAGTTAGATTCCTAAAATGCTTATAGGAAACTTGCATAAATGCCCAAGTTTTGAGAGTACAGAACTATTGCACTTCTTCCCCACAGGCATTAGCTTTAAATTAAAAAAGCTGTTCCAGCCTAATCAAGAAGAGGCTTATCAGAGAACTTGTGCAGAGCATGCAAAAGGTTTGTAAACCCTCGAACTGCAGTTTGGATTGTTCCTGTAAGAAAACCTTCCGGCTCGGTTTTCCAGCCCTGCTCCCACACACGGCATTGCTCAGTCTCTCCCTGGGAGAGCAACGTTACCTTTTTAAATACCATCCCTCACCCTGCTCTGGAATCAGCCTGGCTGCTGTGACGGTGTGAGAATTGTTTGTCACACGTCCCTTCCAACACACAGGGTCACATCAGATATTTGCCACGTGAGGGAGCAGGTTTGGCAGCAGCAAGTTCCAAACGTCAGCTCCCGTCCTCCTTGGTCCTGGAGACCACCATACACTGATTTCCAGAGGAAGTAAAATAAACAGGCAGGGTACAAATGAGGGAAATATGCGCTAGTTCTTCTGCCTGGTAGCCCAAAATGAATGCAAATACAACGTGAATGGGAAATGAGTGGGGAGAATGTCACTATTCTGGGTATGGTTTTCTGCAAGAGTCAAGAAGAATTAAAGGCAAATGAAATGTGATGTAGAAATCTGATATGAGTGCCTTAATGCTGAAAGTAATGACACCTTTTCTGGAAAAAGTGTGAAATGGTAAATTACACGAATAAAAAAAAATTCAAAATATTTACCAGAATATTCAGTAATATGCAAATAGCAATGCCTTCTGTGGGCATCTTGCAAGAACAGTACAAAAAGTTTCAAAGAACCATAATTATCTTCAAAGCCACCACTACACTCTTTTTTTTTGTAATTTGGACATCACATTGTGTTTTAAAATAATGTATCTGTCTTTCTATTGCAGAAACTATTCCCATTTTGGCATTTTTCTCACCCTGTGACTTGTCAGCCTACGTTCTGAATCTCTAGAATAAATTTCTAAAACATAACCTTTCCACATTTATTTTCTGAGGCATTTATTTAGCCCTTTTGAATTTCTGCAGATATTCTTTTCCAGGCGGAGGCACTGAGTAGTTTCATTAAACAGAAAACCCTACTGCCTAAAGCAATAATTCCATTACAGCTTTTTGCCCTCATTACTGGTCATCTGGCATTATCATTGAAGAAAATCTGTAGATGGACCTTTTTTAAAGTTATGATTTAATAAATCAGAAAAAAAAAATCTGCTAGGAAGACTAGAAGGATGCAGGTACCACATTTGTCTTTAAGAAGAGCAAGAATACATTATTTTTTTTAATGGAGAGGATGGTCCAACAGATTGCCCTGAGGAGTTCCCACTAATGGGAGTATCAGCATGTACTAGAGAAGCTGCACTACAGCCTTCCCAAATTCACTTCAGCCAAATGGTTTAGGCACCTGTTGAGCTCCAAGCAGCTTTCCTAGGAAGCACCACCATCATCCATGTTTCCTGCACATGACCACATCCTAGGAGCCTTGCTCTGGCTGCTGTTGCTGAACAGGTAAGAAATCTTAGACTTCCCAACACCTCAAAATCTGAATTCTGCTCTAACTCTCCATGTCTCTCACTACATTTTGTCTTACTTCTACACCCTTGGTCCTGTCTTGCAAGACCTCTAGTTTACCCTGGGGACAACAGGGATGGTGATTTAGGATGAATCAGGACCGTAAGTCAAAAGGACTCTCGTCCTTGGGGTCCACATTCACATGCTACTGAGAACAAAGTACACACAGGATTACAGAGATTTAAAGAAGAAAGAGAGAAGAGAGAAAGTCAATGCATGAGGCAGGTGCCCTGGAGAACTGGCATCTCCTATGCCATGGACTTACTTTATAATAATAAGCAAGCAAAAGCACTAATTATCCTCCCTGTTTCCTGAATATCCAACTTGTGATCCAGAGTCTGATTTGCAGTGGTTTAAGTGACCATAGCTGTAAGTAAAATCAATGGAAACTGCACTTTGGACATACTAAGTGCTATCAAATGCCAAGTACTTCTGCCCCTGTGGTCCTAAATATCATAAATCATGACCCCCAAATCAGTGGGTATGTCTGAGCTTAATCTGTGCCTTATCTCCTCAACTGTAAAACAGGGGTAATAACCGCTCATCTCATAAATTAAACAATGCTTGTGAAGCACTTAGATATTGGTGAAAGCACCACAAAAAAAGCTTTGTAAGAAATGAGTAATTATGTATTCTGAGCAAGGAATGAATAGTAATCAGCAGTGAAGGCACAGGACCATACATGGAGCAATGAGAAGAATATAAGATATTGAATAGCTGCTCATTAATTGAACACTATCCAATCTGTTCAATGAACAAGGCAGAGGTGTAATGGAAAAAGCTGTATGGGATTGTGTAATTAAGGCTGAATTAGGAATCATTACATGCAGCACAGATGAACAAAGACGACGCAGGCCACTAACATTCATTACTTTCATACTTAGTTATGATTTTGGAAACTTGATTTTTCTTTTTCCTCCCCAACATATTTTAAAAATAGCAAACTTAAAGAAAACCAAGCACAGCTCAAACCTCCTGAAACCCACCATTGTACCTAATATAAGAACCCACTCAGAGGAGCAGAAAGAGGTGGGAGAGGATACAGTAACTCCAAACTGCTTGCTCCTGCTTGCTCCTAGCATGGACAAGGTACATACAGAAGCCAAACATCATCACCACTCTTGAAATAGGTGGGAACGGACTGACTAACTCATGTTCCCTTTTTTAGGGCCCTGGATTTGGCAACCCAACAGTGAGAAATGGCACCAAATAATTTTGTAGGTTAAAAATAGGTAATATATTTCTGTCTAACAGAATTTTATCTCCTTAAACAATAAGGATCTGTGGGCTTCAATGCTGATCGTGGGCCATTATTGTCTCTAAAAAACCTTACAAAACTGCCTCTGTCAAAGTCTAGACTTCAAACCTAACAGAGACACTCCCAAACTTCAACAACCTAAAACTGTGCTCCAAAAAAAGGATGAAATCCTGGCTTCATTTAAGGCAATGGGAGATTTGCCATTACCTTTCCCACTCTATTTATATCTGAGATGCTAGCAGATGCCTTGTTCCCTCTGTCTACAACAGACAGATCTGTATGTACATTTTCTCTCTCTTTTTTATTCTTTTTTTTTTGTCTGAAGACTCTTTCCCCATCCCCTTATTTAAAATGGTACAAAAAGGTGCTTTGTTTCCAGCCTTATATATTTATTTTCCAGTTGTATCTATTAAGAATTTCTTTCAGCCACAACAAAGCAAAATTCCTTATTTCTAACATTGAGGTGCTGAAGGCACCTTGCAGGATTATCCCCTTTTGGCTCTTAACTACTTATCCTGAGACTTGAGGAGTCTTTTCAGGCTTGAAAAATTTTCAGGAACTTGAGGCTTGTAGAAGGGAAGTGCTATTTGCTCCTAAAAGTGAAAATTATAACACTGCTTCTAGAGGCTGCCGAGATAACAGCATTTTATAAAGTAATACCTCTTAAGAAGCACTACCATAGCTGTAAGGAGCTAAAGCACCTGATTAAGAATGTATTTTATGGTATTTGGTATGCTTTATGCTGTTTGATATAGATCTTGTCCATATATTTCTGTCCAATTTGCAAATTCCAATTTAAATGTCCGTTCATGCTTTAGTTATCCATTTAGTTGTATTGTATCAGGCATCACAAAACAAAAAAAAAACCCCATCAGCCAAGACCTGATGGGGCCTGTGGGGTACCTGCAGAGGCTTAGCTGGATAGGATGGAGGTATTTCCAAAGGACTTCACTCTCCTGAGCTTTTATCTGAACTCAAAATGAGAAAAGTCATTGCAGGAGACAGACATTCATCTGCTAGTACAAATACAAAGCAATTCTGCCTTATGCAAGATCTTAACACTTTACATCAATTTTTAAAAACTGAAGTTCTGTATTCCTGTGAAGATCTAGTCATTCACCATCATTACAAATGGAATATTCTAAAAATGTATTAGTTAGTCCACCCTCTCTATTACTCACACTTCCTCCATTTTCGGAGTCAGTTGAAGTCTCCAGCCTCACCAGGATACAGCATTAACCAAAAGAGACCTCTTTGGCTTATCCTTTACTATCACAGAGAACAAAATTATATTATACATCAGCTACTTCTCTTATGAGCAATTTCAAAGTAGGCACTTAAATCCCTCCTACTCTTTTCAGGAAAGTGCCCCTATAAAAGTCCCTCTTTTTGGTGGTTTACAGCATTCTCAAAATAGCAAACTAACTAATGGGATTTTTACCCATTTGCTCTTATTTCAGTACAGTTCTTAGTTCAAAATAAATTCTCCTCCCTCTCGGTTGTCTATTCCTCAACTGTGAAATATTTATAGACAGCAATCATGTCCCAACTCAGACTCTTTTTGGGTAGGCTAAAAAAAGCTAAAAGCATTCAGTCACCTGACATAAGATAAATTTTTATTCCCCAGATCGTTTCAAAAGCTCTCCTCATGTGTTTACTTGACTCTGAATCAAGCTGTCTTTAACATGCTGGTGACCAGAAGTATACTCAACACTCCACATAAGCATTCCCAGCATCACTTACACCATGACAGTGTGAATACTTCCCTGATGGCTTGAAATACTTGGTGCATCTGAATTTTACACATCCATTTTGTGCAACTACACTACACAAGTGGCTCAGCCAACTTGGAACTAGCACCTAGAAGATGAATTTCTCAGGAAGCACCCTGACTACCTTTCCTATAGGGAAAGAGATCCATTCCTTTTTAAAGAAAGGGCAGTTGACATACTCAAGAAAACACTAAACTAATGGCTGCAGTATTGGAACATTTGTTAGCCAAATTTTTGTGGCTACCTTAAATCAGCATGCACTCACAGGGCCATCCCACCTCTAGGAAGACTCTGACCTGTTGGGATGTTACCCTGTGAGGTGTTGAAAAAGAAAATAACAACAACAAATTACTGCAACTGAGTTCCCTGTCACATCACATGAATGCCAAAATTTCCCCTCTCTTAACAGGATGGAGAAGGTAAGCACGTAAAAGTCGGTGTGGTGCTTGAATTTGTGGCAATGGAAGGCTTCTACCCAAAATAAACCAATCTTACCACTGCATCCACGTTCTATTTACTGGGTATTTGTGCTTGTGCAGGCTGGCTATCACCTACTGAATATATTATTTTATAGATGAAGCAGTCTAGAAATTAGTATTCATAAAACAAAGAACAAAAGACAAATGATTAAGTGCAGGAAAAGAATAGTTCTATGCAGCCCTGTGCGTGTGTTTTTCAAGGCTAGACAGCTGCCCATATTTAAATTCTCATCCTCATACTCATCCATCCCTCTCTACAGCAACACCAGCTCACACAGTAAATAAGTTACCCTCAGAAAAACTGCAAATGTTGGGAAGTCTTGGGGGAGGGAAGAAATTATTAATGCTTTTGGAAAGGAATGAATGCAGATTTTCAGCTTCCTTGATATAAAATATTTTTTCATATCGTTTTCACAGCTATTAACCAACTTATGTTCTTTGAGGCACTGCAGCTGCTAAACCCACTCATTCTGTGCTTGCTTTCAAAGCAAGGCACTCCATCACCTTGGTAGTTCCCAAATCTTCCCCCTCCTATCTGAAATGCTACCAAACTATGCTTGGTGCCCTGCTGTTTCACTTCACATTCACCTGAATGCATCCAGCATTTTTATTGAACGTTGGGCAGTGTTTTCCATGCAGGCCATGTATTCCAGAGAGCCACAAGGAAAGATTTTCCTCACGTTTCACCTCTCCCCAGCTTTAAAATATTCAGTTGCAATGTATCTTCTATCCTTTCTTCTTTCCTTTTTTTTCTCATGTTTCCACTCTTGCTGCTTGGTTTTTTTTTTTCCCCTCCTTTTTGGGGTTCCATTGCAAATTTTTTTGGCACCTTCCTCCTACCAGTCTCCTCAACTCCGAGCCCTTAGTAACTAAAACCAGCCTGGAGAAGGAATGAAGACTTCATTTCACAGAGCAATACTGCCTGCCAGAGCTAAACCCAGAAAAGTCCTTTTCATGTATCTATGAAAGCATGGAAGGCTGGCGGCAGCTTCAAACCTATAACGACTTAATTATTTAAATTTTATTTTACACCTATTAACCATAGCATATCAAGTAAGAGTAGCAGCTGCTACATGAATTTGACCAGCTCACTTGCCCTCAGCAGATCACCCATCTGCTTGCTCTTCACCTAATATTTCTGTTTGATAGGTTGTAAAACAGATTCTTGCAACAGGTCAGGAACAGAGTCAACTTCAAATCCCACATAAAAATTTCTATGAAAACATATGGACATCTATACTGAGTGATGTCAAATTTAGAGAGGCCACAGACCTTAGGAAAGTGGATAAAAGGAAAATTGCAGCCTGTTATGGAAAAACACTGACTCCATTACAGTGAATGAACAGAAGAGTGGAGAGTGAAGAACTGTATGTATAATTAATTATAGTAATACAGACCTACAAAATTCATGGGTGCACACACTGCAAAATGGTGTGCAAAATGGCTGTTATGTTTCAATTTCAGTTTTACACAGCATAAAAAATACAATCATTTTTCAAATGATCAATAAGGTAAACTCCCCTGTTCACAGCAGGATTCTATAAAAAGTTAAGTTATGCTAATTAAGCAAATTATTCAAGAGTTATGTATGTTAGCATTTCTCACACCTTGATAGCTTTTCCACTTCAACTGAAATGAAAAAAAAAACCCCAAAAAAACAAGAGAGGCACACACAGAGGCTTTAATTTATCTTCTACTGGGGCTTATAAAGCCTTGGGAAGTCCTTTCACTTACAGTTCGTGGGAAAAGCATTGGAAGACTACCCGTTTCTGAAAAAACAGGTAGGATTTCTTTGTTCCTACACTGCTCACTTAAGGGCACAACAGGTTTGCTACATCCAGGAAGCATCAGATCAGACTCAAAATTTTCCTCCAGCCAAATTATCCCTCCACTCTAAACTGGCAAAAGTTCAGGTGAGAAAAAAACCCCACAACCCTAGAAACTTCTGTTGTTGTGCCTGTGTTTCTACTTCAGAGGTGAAGAGAAATCTAATTTTTTTGACTTAAAATTGAAGAACTAGCTTTAAGGTGAACCACCTGGAACATAGATCAACAACAGAATCTGATGTTTAATGAATTATCCCATCTTTGTATTTTTAAAAAGGAACAAGCTTCCCTATAACTTATACAATATAATTTTTTAATACTCCCATTTTAAGTAGCCAAAAATCTCCAAGCAAATATGCAAAATAACTGGAATAAAATGGTCATTTTTGCTGTAGTCTTTAGCACCATATGGAGATGAAAAAATGCCTTCCTTTTTT
The DNA here is from genome assembly GCA_013397915.1 of Daphoenositta chrysoptera. Lineage (NCBI taxonomy): Eukaryota > Metazoa > Chordata > Aves > Passeriformes > Daphoenositta > Daphoenositta chrysoptera. The sequence continues at coordinate 112,980 of VZRO01001107.1, read as the reverse complement.
CTTCGTTCCAAGCCAAAGGAAGAATAAAAGATTAGCAACTTAAGAAACAATATAAATTTTGATTTAGGAGAGATTACCTCATACTTGTCTGGAACTTGAACAAATGAAGACTGAAAATGCAAAGCATAGGCAAGAACAGCTGTGATTTCTGACTTCAAGCCTGTTACTCTCCTTAGAGAAAGCTGCTTCAGTGGAAAAAGAGAAGACAAGCCTGGCCAGGTGCTTTAGGTTCCCTCACAGTACAGCGTATTTTCAGCATATGACTCTATTTTGATCATAAATTCAAGTTCAAATGACTTTATGATTGGCCATATTGACGAAAAAACCCACACAATAAAATTAACCTATGTAAAAATGTATTCTGAATGTATATACCTTAACTTTTGCTGTGACACCATTTACCAACACTTTTACAGTCTGGATTTTTAGTGTTTGCAAGGCAGATCAAATTTATGTTAATGACAAAATCACGTTTCTTCATGCCAGCCTCCTGTTCATCAAGTCAGTCAGAAAACCGTCCATGCCTACCTGATACTAAAGCTAGTACTGGGATAATTTACAGGTTTGGATTTAATGCCATCTGAAATTACTCTTGAAATTTCACCAATAAACCCATTTTAATACTTTTTTTGGTCTACAGCTCTCCTTCTCATAAATCCATCAGACATTTCCTGCAAGTTCCAAGATACGATTAACTGGGAATACAATTACCAGACTTATAATTTGAAATGCCAACTTTAGTCTCTTTGTCCTTCTTAGTTTCTTGGTTTTAAATTCCTATACAGTTGTTACTTCCTGTTAAAATCCCTCTGGTTTTGTAATATTTCAGAGGAGCACGAAAGAATTGGCACTCAAAGGCTGTTCAAGGTGTGTTGACAACATTAGCAATTCCAGCCAAGACCCAAAGAGCCTGATGGTGTGCAGAGGTCCCTCTCTCCAAATCCCTCTTTTCTCTGTTTACATGCTTTTTGACTCAGTTTGTCTCCCCACTTCACAGACTGATAGAATGGCTGAGTTGGAGTGAACCTTTAAAAGTCCTTGAAAAGAGCAGGGACATCGTCCTCTGAAGAATATTTAGTGGATCATGATAGAAATGTGTGCTACAAATATTCAATTGTTTCAATTATTTCAAACAGGAAACCTCAGAAGAGGGTGTTTTACTGGTCCTGTTCCCAACTGAAAAATTTATGATGACTCTACAAGAAACCTCTTGTTACAAAACTACCTACACAAACTTATTTATATGGATAGTGCCAGGATGTTTGAAGCCAATATGTGTATTGGGGTTTTGCTATGCCCTTTTGGGGCTAATATTCTACAAGATCTATATAAAAAAGTGCAAGCCAAGAAAAAATCTCAATGTTTGCCTAACAACAATGCCACTGGTAACATCAAGAGCTCAGTCATGTGCATACCAAGAAGCCTAGACAGTGTTCATGTACCACTGGTAGGTACATGTATGTTACTATAATGACTCTAAAAATGTACTTTAAGCTAATTTAAAACACATTAAATTTTTAGGGATGACAGGGCAGCTTTTTCTTTCATTTTTAATTTTTTTTTTTGTTTAACTTGCAAACTTTCAGTAATTACTGATCAGTTTTAATTATGTTTTAAAAATGTATTTCTATGCCTGATCAGAGAGTAATGTTTTCCTAATGGCTTCTAAGGCTTGGAAACACAGTCTTGCTACTCTGTTAACTCCTAAAAGGACTCCTTAAGTAATTTTTCATAAATTCCTGTAAAGCTGGATGGGAACATCCATCATACTATGTTGGAATGGTCAGCAAAAGAAAGAGATGCAAATGTAGACAAAGAGTACCTTGAAATTACAATGATTCAAGACTGGAGAGGAAGTTTTCCTGGGAGGCAGGAAAGGAGGAAGGAAGCCATCAAAAGGTGCTGTCACTTCACACAATATGTGCAGGTATATGGAAAGCCTCACCACCACCACCACCCAACCAAAAAATATCTCCTCGTGATTCAGGGGTCAGCTGAGATTTGGATGTCTAAAGAGCCAACCCATGATGTGGCGTGAAAGCACATGGAGGAAATCACTCAGCCAAAAAAAGGAAGGTTTTCCAGTTCATGTGCTATATCAAGCAACTGAATTCTCAAGAAGAAGTTGGGGAATGAGGACATCAAGGTCAGCTACTGCACAACTGTAAGAGAAAATGTTTTCAGCAAGGGGAAACCTCTTCCATGTCCTTATAACTTTGGGAAGTTAATTTCAATTAGATTGACACTTCTGATGATAGATAGATAAATAGATTGATAGATATTACACGAAGTCTTGACTTCAATGACGCACAAGCCCTCCAGGTCTATTTAACACAGAGCTAAATCCTTATTGCCATCAGAAGCAGATTTAATGATCACAGAAGAAATTAATCACACCTCACACTGCCTCACTCTTCTCAGTGCACAAGCTGGACACCATATTAAGAGCCTATTTCTTTTTCCTTGTACGTTTTTTTTTCATGAAGATAAATCAGTAAGTAGCAATGTCCTACTTCATCTGTGGTTGCAAGAACATTTACTCATCAGCAAAGACTTCCAAAAACCTATATGGTATTTATGAGCTTTGCATGCCATGAACTCTTATTAGCAGACATTAAAAACCTTTTTGCCACTCAAAGAAGTTGCTTACAAAGCCTGTAAAGGTCACTCAACATTTTTTTTTCATATTAACAACATAGAATTTTACCAACAGCAGAAAACACATAGGAAAATCTATGTGTGTATATAAATTTCTTTTAAAAAACCCAAGAATAGATTTTGCCTTTTGTGTCGATATTTTTAAATTGTGTTTCCTTACCTTCTACTGCTCTCTTGAAGAAAACTTTACAGCTGCCACATGTAACCACCCCATAATGACATCCAGATGCCTCATCTCCACACACCAAACACACTTTGGAAGGTCTTGAAGATCCAGTTGATACACTTCTCAATGAAGAGCTGGAGTGAAAACAATGAAACAAAACAGCTATGAATATTTCAAATCACACCAGCCATAATACAAAGTTCAATTAAGAATTTATAACAGGTATATTGCTCAAGGCACCTAACAATTAGGAAACCACAACTCTCTCTGGCAGTGCCTGGCTGAATACATGAATTGCTTTAATTAGCAAGTGCAATATTTTTATTGTCTGTTTTAAAACACCCATAATATATCAATGTTAATGTGAGAAGTTACCACAAGGGCAGTGGAATTTATTTGTAGCAGATGATTAAAACTGAAAATAAAAAACAAACAAACTAACAAACAACTCTGGAAGCAACCTGGCAGCTATAAATTTTCTTCCTGTTTCTTTATATGTTTGAAGCCTTCACAGCTAAGGGAATACCTTTAAGGAAACCTCTAAGGCCATTTTATGAAGTAATGCAGCAAAATGGTAGGTACTCCCCTGTCTATGCTCCTGCTTACCACTGCAGTAGTCCATGAGCTTATTTCGAATATTCCTGTAATTTAGCAGCTTACTTCCGATGTAGTTTTGAAGCCTTTGTACATTCTGCAAGTGCAGAAGATCCTCCCAGATGCCTGTAGGTGCCAGAAAGGCAGAACTGGAGGTTCAGACCATCCTGAAGGTTTGCAGACAGATGCACCCTGCAAGCCCTTTTTCAATCATCTACCTCTGTCTGAAACTACAAGGCACCTTTTCCACTGGCAACTCTCAAAGACAGTGCTTTTCAAAAACAAGCCACATTTCCTGATCCTGTGAGTTTCCTCCCTTCCTTCCTACCTCAGGAACTGGAAATGCCACCCTAATGGAATGGGCATGCTTGGAGAAAAAAGCCAGATCGTGGAAGGATTCATTCTCCATGAAGGAGATGCAAACTTTGGATCCCTCCCACGTCTCCATAGGGCCGGAGAGAGTCTCTCCTTCCACACAGCCCCTCTTCTCCAGGTAAATGTGAACTCTTGCATTTCTTACATGTTATCTCTCTGAATGCTGCCAAACATCTACAAAAACAACTCTGAAAGACTTCACACCAGTGGGGAAATTATCAGCTGGTTCAAACTGCAGGTCACAGGCAATTTGTCCATCAGCCACTGGGAAACGAAGTCCACAAGCAGTCTTAATTCAAACATAAGATAATGAGCTTGCTTAAGAAATTCTGAGCATGAACCCTTTGCCTTTTTCCGAATTTCTAACTTCCTCTAAAGAGGTATGCAGAGGCCAAGTGATTTATCCAGGGGGCACAGCTCAAATGTCACTCCAAATGAAGGACTGCAGCTCTCCGGGCCTACAGCTTTACTGAAACATCAAATCTAAATGTCTGATTAAATGACAGTGTTCAGATGTTAATCAAAATGTTCCAAATAGTATTCCTGCTCTTGTCTGCTTGCTAGTCTGTTAGATTTACTAGTTTTAGTCCTTGTGCTATTTATACTTTCATTACATAACATCACACTACTTGATAATTGCTAGGTGATGGCATTAGCTCATCTGTTAAGAGAGAAAGCCTCACCAAATCTATGTTAAAAAAAGTTCTGCGCTCTCCAGTCACAGTCATACCTGCACACGCTGCATTAATTTACCCTCAGGAAAAGTAACTTTTCCAGGATTTGCCAAGGCTGTGCTGGTATTCAGCTCTGATGTGTTAAGGCAAAGAACAGGGCTTTCTCCCTCCAGCACGTTCTATTACTACACGACAAAAATTAGGCCTCCCATTAAACAAAATTCTTCAAAAGGTGTCTGCTTTCTAGAGAAAATGCCAATAACCTGGAAAACTAACCTTGAAAATTCTTTTTCACTGCAAACATCAGTATTTTTGCCTGAGAAGGGAAACTCTTCAATTCTGATGGAAGGCCAAAATGTCTTAGGGGATTTGTAATTTTGATGCTCCTTGTTCCCATTTCTTCATAAGACTGGCAAAAACTTTCCTAGTCTTTCTACCCTGAAAAAGGTCAGTGTAGTTTTTTTTTAATATCTAAAAAAGAGGTAGTTTCATTAGAGAGCTTTTCCTGTAGAGAAATGGAGGTTTCCAGGGTATCACAGCAGTGTGCATGATTTTTATTTTTATATATATACGCACGCACATGCTTCTCTATATATACATACTGCATATATATATGTAATTATGTATTATTTTTAGTTGAAAATAAATTGTCATGTAGGATTTGCAGAAGGTGGGAGAGCCTTTTTTTAGACACAAGCTACCCTACAAAACTGCACTTTCACTGAATTATTAGGTTAAAAAAAAGCTAGCAAAGACACATTAAGACACCAGTTGATCCATGACTATTATTAAATGCCTACCTAAGACGCAATCTATAGCATATTTTATGCAGTGCTCCTCTCCACAGAAGACTTGAATACAACTGAAAGGTACAGCCTGAATGCAAAGTATGTATTCAGCTACTCAGCCACAGCATCACAGGTGGAAGCTTAACATTCTGGAATTAAATTGAATTAACTCCTTCTTTTATTCAGTTTAAAAGTGGAATATATTAAAACACAAATGAGGCATTTTCATTCTTAATAGGAGTATCAAACATGGAGCTGTTCTCAAATACTTTACTGCAAAAAAACATTGATATTCGCTGTTGGTACTTCAATCTCCTCCAACTTGTGCCAGCTCTGGCTATGATTGTCTTAAATGAACAATCTTTGACTTGTTTGTAAAATCTCTTTTGTTCTTTTTCACCCATGCTATACCAGGGTATTTGCCAATTCAAAACGCTGCTTAACACCTCCCACAAAAGTAAAGTGGTGCAAATAATAAAAGGCTGAGTCCAAAAACATGCTCAGATCCCGAGCTAAACCTCAGCATAACTCATTCTCTCCATGGAAGCTTTTCTTTCCCAACAAGGCACACACAGGTGGTTACACCTTTTCCTCCTAAATCTCTCTTCTTTCAGGCTGTCATTCCTTTCTAAGTAACCATGGTGAACAAGATCTGACTGATGAGGAACCTACCCCTTGGCCTTTATTTCAAGGGCAGACATCTAGTGTTGATAACATAGAAAAACACTTCATTTATTCATCACTTTTATTAAACCAATTCTTTTTATTAATCATTATAGCTCTTTATTCTATAATATGCACAGGCAGAAAAACTACACTAAAGCCCCGACACTGGAAGTGCTTTTCCTGCATGCTCCTAGTTAAATATTTCCCTTTGCATTAATTTTCCACAGCAACATGCCATAAATTTTTACCAAGTAATCCTAACGTAAACTGGCATATGGGAAAAGTTACAGGCAGGTAACACTTAAAAAGCAAAATATCAGTGTTAAACTCAGTTGTTTATAACAGAGGTATCTACATTAATTAAATTTTAGCTCTTTTTTTTGGAGCTTAGTTTGATTTTTTGCTCCAGATGAGAAGTTTAGTTACAATAATTAAAGTTGCTTAAGTAAAAAGTCATTCTCTCTTTTAGAATATCCAAGAGTTGGTCCATGTAATAATAATGAATATAATAAAAAAAGATTAGAAACTTTACAATTGGTTCTCAGGAGGGTAATTAGCCTAGTGCCAAATATTTATTTGAATGGCATGCTAAATCTGATGGCATATGCGGGCCACAGCAGGTTTGAGTCTTAAAATTCAGATCAAGTGAAAACGCTGTATTTACACAAAACCAAATCAGAGCCTAAAACCTATTGCTCTGATATTTAGCAGGGGTTTTTAAAAAACTTTTACACAATGGACTGTTGTTGAGCCAGGACGTTCCTTGTGGGTGGCAAGCTGGTCTCAATATAAACTCCTAACTGAAAACACAAGGAATATGAAATAGTGCCACAGAGCTGGCTACTCATTCCCATTTTCAGAAGCCAGTGGCTCCCATAGATTGATTAGGTGTTATTGCTTTCATGCCTCTCTCATTATCTCCAATACAAAGACAAGAACAGGCGAACACACACCCCCACATCAAACTCCACAGGATTCAAAGAGAGGAGATCTAACAGAGCATACATATTTTATCACGGTGCTGTTACAGCCAAGGGCAAGCATGGAGACTTTAACAATGCCAAATGTATCTCCTAAACGATTTGTAAAACGGTTGCTTCGATGGCTCCAGTAACATTTGTCACGTTGTAGGGTATGTGATTAAGAATAAGCCTGATTTATTATCCCTAACAGTGCAAATGCTGGCAGTTAAATGCTGACCTTGACTAGCCATTGCCATCAAGCTCATTTGTGTCTCTCAGAGTTGGCTTTAGTAATAGTTATATGGAGAATTAATTAGAAGTAACAGATTTTGTAAAGAAGAGTCAATAAACCCACAGATAATCCAGCATTTAAAAAGCTGATTATATAGGTTATTATGCTTTTCAAACCAGATGTCATACAGGAGCACAGTTTAAACAAATGATGCCTCTCTGATGATAAAATGAAGCACTCCAAAGAAGCATAAGCCACAATATGAATTCCAAAGTCATTTGTTCCAAGCGCTTTTATTATAATGAGATCTGGATGAGTCCTTTTTAATTCCACGTCATTGACTTTTCTTTTTCATACTGAAATTTTCTGGCAGTAAAACAAACAGAAGGAACCCAGGTATGCCTCAATAAATAAAGGTATGTAAAAACAAAGGTAAAAAGAATTTGAGATTATAGAATAATATTTTTTACCACAAGAAGAAAAAAAGGTAACGGTAAGAGGAAGAATAATCAGGATATTCAAGATGCAAAGGCTACCAGCAGCTTGCTTCTACCCTCTCACCTCATTTCTGAAGGGGCATAACCTCCAGCTAGAGTCATCTTCTACTGGGAACTAATAGAAGATAGTCAACTTTGCACACAGAAATACTGAAACTAACCTTCTTGTGGCCCAAAACAACAGCTGGGTATTTCAGTGGTACTTCACTTCTCTGAGCAGCTCTCCCACTACCTTCCTTTCTTTAACTCATTGTCCGCTCAGCCATCATAGTAAACAGCATAACCATCCCATCTTCACATTGCCTCCATTATTTCTATGCATGTTCACATAGTAACAACAATTTCACTGCCCAAGATAACTCTACTACTCCTTTAGAAAGTGTCATACTGGTCAAAAGCTGTCCAGTAGATTATTTGACCTCTCCACAATGATGGTAGTCATGACCTGCCCCAGTGCCACGTATCTTTTCTCAGATTTGGCTCCATGCTTCCCATTTTAATTGTCAATGCTCATGTTTGACCAGCATCAGTTTCTGCTTGTATAACCCAGATTTTTAAAAAGCTTCACTGTGAGAAGGAACCCTGGCTCTCTCCTATAACTACTTGAATAAAGCAGATTAGCAGACTGGAAAATGGTATTTCTTAAATGTCAGAGTACATAAACCAATCTTCTTGTCAGCAGACCAAGAAAGCAGAGAGAAGTGAAAAGGTGCAGAGATGAAACGATCAGAATTTTGGAGGAGAAGGCAGTCACGTGGGACCTCGGGAATGCTGAGCTAAGGAAGAACTGCTGGAACCCAACCACCCCTGAGCCTCAGCAGCAACACTCCCAGAGCAGGCAGAGCAACATTTACCCTCTTTGAGGGTATATTCTAAAGAAATTTAAAAAACCAAAACGACCAAACAACAAACCCCAACAAAGAGAATTCAGTAGCTGTGATATTACATTTAAATTAGTGGTCAGTCTCAATTAGGTTTTTTTGGTTTTGGTTGTTTTTTTTGTTTTTTTTTTTTTTAAGCACAGAGCTTTTTTATTCCAAGACAGAAACCCTTCAATTGTTTAAACTTCAAATACTACAACCTTTTTTAATCTTAAGAAATCCTTACTACGATGGAACATGTAGGAATCAGAAGGAAAGTGCATTTAGTTAAGAAAAAGCAAACTGAGAACTTGGATGGTTTTTTTCCTCAGCAATTCCATCTTTTGCTTTAAGTTACTTTATTTAGTAATGCCTAAGGGTCACACATCACACTTTCATACCTGGATCTTAATTATGATAACAAGCAAACTCTGACATGCACTAATAGAAAAGACTCCAACCTTTTTTCCAAGCCCCACCAAATCTAAAAAGATGCACTTAGGATTTAAAAAAGGCATTTAAGTTCCAATGTTTATTCGGCAAATAGAATCTGATGTATTCTGTGCCACAGTCAAAGTGAACAGGTTCCTGTATTTAGCTTAACCTTAAGGCATATGTTGATTTTACAAAATGAAGCAAGTGTGCTATGCTCCTTCAGTTTCCATTTACCTTAGTGGATGCTGACAGGACTCAGCATTTCCCTCCATCCAGCTGTAAACCTTGACTTTTCCTTGACCTTCTCTACTGAAATATTTTGGTAGCAACTGTAGCCGGCTAGCCAAATTTTACCCCCAAATAATCAGTTGACTTCAGAAAAATATAAACTTGAGCATCAACAAAAGCGTGTTCTGATGGACTGAAACTGAGGAGCACTTATTTCCTAGGGAAATAAATGTAATTTTTACCCACTGATTTAGTGATCAGAGAAGTATAAAATCCTCCTACTTTTCTTCTGCAATGCACTTTTCTCCTCTAACTACTGTCACAACCTACCAAGACACAACTGCCCCAGGGAAATAAAATTTCCTTGCTCTGCAGGTTTTTTAGTACATAGATATAGTTATCTATTGAAATGGAATGGTTAACCTAGATGGGGAGTTTCCTATCAGGAATAACCCTTCGGCTTCGGAAGGCAGAGAACTCCAGTAAGCCCCACAGTGCATTTGCTCTAACTTTTCATATTTGGCCCACTTATAGAATTAGTGCAGTTTAAATGCATGCAATTCTGGTGTTTGTGCTGCTGATTATAAATTGCTATGTATAGCAAGATAAGGCAGGAACAGTTTATCTGGAAAATTATCTGGTTAATCATTGAAAGTCTATTTGAGGGGGGCAGGGAGTATGTTTAACTCTTTCTTTCCCTGCACCTGCTCACCTGCCCTAACTAGGAGGAGACACACAGCTTTGAAAATCCAATTTTTTCACAGCACCATCTCATTTTCCAGTGCTGAAAACCATGTGAGCCATTCTGCACCCTGGTAACTCTCCTGCCAGGGCACAGTAGTGATTACCTGGTGAGGCTCTGCTGCCTTCTCAGTCAGAAACATTTTAAAGCTGCATAAAATGCCACAACTCACATGAGGCTCACCTGGTGATGGGGGCACCAGTGGGAAACCATCACCACGAGGAATTTCAGGCAAGACAAGACTTCATGGCTACATTGCTCTGCTATTGAAGGCTTCCGAGACAAAGAAAACTAAACGAGCAAGGAAGGAGGAAAATATATATAGAAGGCAGATGCAGGGTGATGCTACCAGTGATAAAAGCATCTCTTTAAAAAGCTTCCTCTTTTCAAAAGAAAGCTCACAACTTTTGTTGTGTTGAAGTCCTTCCCTCAGAGTCTAAACAAGCAACTCCTAAAAATACCTGCCTTTGTTTGAAAGCTTATTTTATGAAACCCTCATTACAGCGACCTGAAATGGTATTAATGACCAGAGTATTGACTGTTAATGACCTTAAGAAATGTCTTTCTGTTGCAGAGAAAATCTACCTGATACATCTGGCAATGGCTTGGCCCCAGAAGTCCTAAAAGAATAACCATATTAAAAATATTAGTTTATAACAGAAGCAGCTTGGTCCAGTTGGATGTGCTTTCCCATTACCAACTGTTTGCTTTAACTTCTGAGTGCATGATACTCTTACAGAGAAAGCTACCACACCATTAATACCCTAGCCACAACATAAAAAGTTTACAAGAGTTCCATAATCGAATAAATTTTATTCAAAATTAAATTATTTCATAATAGCAAAAAGTAAACTGAACTGCCATCCACGGTCTACTGGGGATTGAAATACCACAATAGAAAAACCTCCAGAGCAACCATGAAACCATAGGGAAAAAATGCACCAAAGCACAAAAAAAAGGTTACCATGGGAACAAAGGCTATTTTCCAACTTGTCACATAATAGCCCCAGTATGGCAGACCTTTACTCATAAGAGCAATCCCACAGGCTTAGGAAGGCAACATGTATAATTATTGCTTGATCTGAAAGAATCTAAGGGGCGAATGGAGTGGGGGCTTTGGTCTTTTAACTCCCTATGCCCCCACCATCCACCAAGACAAAATTAGTGTGGATGTTGAAAGTGTATTGGAATTACAGTACCAATGTCTGCTATATTAAACATACCACACAGGAACAGAAAAGAGAAGTAGGAAGGTCTGCACACCAATCTAAAGTTCATAAACAGGATGTAGGGGAGATGAAAAGCAACAGACAGCTCGCAGCATTATTTAGTATGAGGTACCAACACAGAACTGAGTGCTAAGACTCAAGCCCATGAGTCTATTACAGAAATTCCTGATATGAACAGACTTCAGTATCTTCCACGATGCAGGGAGGTCTGTGCACATTTCTAAGAGGATGATTGAAAAAATATCCACCTAAGATGATCTCACTAACCAAAAAGTAATAATCTTAAAGAAGGTTAGGCACAGATAGTTATATTTTACTGGAAGTTTTCAGCTTGCCACTTGCTTCAGATGATACAGTAAGAGTCAAACTCCAATTTTACCACCATCTCTGATTAACAAGTATTTTAAAAGACTAACAGTCACATTATTTTGAAACATCTTCTGTCACTTCTAAAACCACTATTTGAAATAATGATGTCTTCCTTTTCACTAACATTTTTCCATTTTTAGGAAATTCAACCTGTTCATGGTGTTTTAATGGATGTCACTATTACTTGATACATTAAATAAGATGCCTCTTACAGCTCTAGGTACATAGATGTGGAAGTAGTTAGTAAATTTGTCTTTTCCATCCTCCTGGTCTCACGGCACAAACCAAACATCCTCCTAAAACTAGAAGGTAGAATTTCCACATCTATCTTTACTGATCCTGTCTTGCTTAAAGAATCACTTTCCTTCCCGGTCTCTCTGGCTCTCAGGATGCTTACCAACAGTTTGAAACTGGATCTCCTCCAATAATCATGATCCCAGTTCAACCTGTGAATTTTGTCACAGGTGAAACAGCCTTCTCAGGCTTCGTATACGCTTTTAAAAATTGTGATGATTAGCAGAGGACACAGCAAAGCAGCAGCTCCAGTTCAGACAGGGACATCACCTCCCACTTGTCCCACCTCCACTATGCAGTGACAATTTGCAGAGATCCTTACTCTTATATTTACCCCAAGAAAAGTTCACACCTGTTGGTGGTGATGTTGTTGACTGCCACATTTATTTATTTGCACACTTCAAGTTCCTCTGTTTTCCTCTGCCTATCATTTACCTGGAGGGTCAGCCAGTGTGAGACAAAAGAGAGGTAAATAAATGAGTATTTAGCAGCCCAATTTCCCACCCTACTCCTGTAGAAGGAATGCAGATATTCTTTCCATCCTTCTTCCTAATTTAGAAAGTCAGGTAAGTTGAACAACGGGCAGGGTGGAGAGAAGAGAAATGCAAGTCACTCATCTCTGTGTAGTGCCTTCCTCCCTTCCCTTTCTTGCAAAAGGGCTTGTTTTGAAATGGAGACATGGAAAAAGATGGTTTAAACTCACCATCACTAGTCAGAAAGTCACTGCAGACTTGCACCCAGAAGAGCAATTAGGAAGACAGCATTGCCAGAGCATCTGATCTCATACTCCAGCATATCCATAACCTGTGCAAATGCACCGACCACACTCATGCTGTACAGCCTTCAGAGGGACTTACAATTTTCAATTTCACATAACCCTTGGATTTAAGTATAATTATGCCTATTTTGGGCACCTGGAAACCATGACAGAGGAATGGTTTAGGTGATGAAATAAAACAGCATCGGATCCAAAATGTAGTTATTCAAAGCTCGGCACAAAAGCAAAGAATTTCGAGCAGAAGTACTATTGAATCTTGGAAAAAAACAGTTTTAGAAACTAGGTGCACAGTTAACATTCCAGAATCCCTTTTAAAATCAACAATAATTACATAATAGGAAACCTCTGCACCCATTAACTAAATAAAAACTCTATTGATAGCTTGTCGAAGTAGAAGGTAAAATCAATGGCATGTGTTTTAAAAATATTCCAAACCCCAAGTCCTTTCAACTCCCCTTTCTCTATTTTCACAGCAAGTGTAACCACTGACATGTAATACAGCTATACTGTATTAAGTAACCATAAATTTTAACTTTTGAATCAATTAAAATACTCCTCCATTATATGTCAGAATGACAAGTAATAGCCTGCTGAGTGCCATGGAAAATTTTGGTCAAATAGCAGATGAGGGCTGCAATCACTGACTGATACCTAGAGCAAAGGCTTTTGGTAATTCTCCCACAAGCAATCACAATTGCTGACAAAGTTCAAATTTGTCTTGACAGGATTGTCAAGGAAAACTAGAAACGTTCACAATTGCAAGTCAAAGAATTCATTTTTATTCAGCTGAAACTCACTCTACTGCTCACATACTAATGATACACAGGACTGTACCTACCGCTCTCTCCGGCTGAGTAGCTGAAACCCAGATAGCAAAGTCTAAAGGAAAATGGGAGCACCAAGCGAAACACAGAGCAGGAAAAGTTATGTTCTACAACTAACACAGCCCCAGTTCATCTCCTAAATCCTCTGCTACATACTGCCAGAACTCTCTTGCAAATATATAGCAGGCCTTGATTCCGGGAGGCAGCTTGCATTTAACTTCAGTGGGAATAAGAGCTAGTACAATAATTAGAAATACCACTATCCCTCCCATTTTGGGAAAAGGATGTTTAACTGTTTATGCACAAAAGCACATTACTGTAGAGGCAGACAGACAGTTTATGAGCGTGCATAATTAAGGGCTTATGCATAAATTTACACAAGTTATATAGAAATCAAGGTGTATAGCAGAGTGAGCAAACATTACTTGCTAAACCATCACCCCCCCAGAATTCACTTGTGCAGCATGTTTGTGGCACAGACTTTCAATTTCCTTTAGCAAGGACTGCAATATTTACATTCATTATTATACCACAGATATTACTCACTGACAAAACAGGTCCCACACAGAGCCAATTAAAACCAAAGAACCTGGTGACACATTCTTTGCTTCATTAAGCAGTATCATGGAATCACTGAATGGACTGGGTTGGAAGGGACCTTGGGACTCATCTAGTGCCAACCCCCTGCCATGGGCAAGGGCACCTTCCACTTGACCACGTTGCTCAAAACTCCATTTAACCTGGCTTTGAATTTCTGCCTATTCCAAAACAATCTGTTTGTTTGTTTTTTTTTTCCCCTCCTGTAGCTATCAAAATTATTTCTGTTAAAAACAGGTGTGCAATATGCAGAATAAGCACTGGGGAAGAAAGAAGATGACTCAACAAAGAGTAAGCTTTGAGCAGCCATGGTTTCAAACGCTGCAGCAACCAGAGTGTAACTTAGTTTTATCACACAGCTGGAGGATCAAAGAAGTCCCATCTGTGGCACACCTTCAGGCTTCAGACCACTTCACCCCATGCAGCTCCTGCAAAGGGAGCCCACTGCTCTCACAAAGCAATTAGAGACCTACAGTTCTTACTTCTATATTTGTTTTTTTGTGTTCCCAAATAACATACACAAAATAAAGAGTAGAGCTCCAAAGTATATGAAAACGGTTTGCTATTTTTAAAAATTATTAAGGTTTTTATTCAGGAGTAGGAATAATGAAACCTTCTCCTTCCTGCTTGCATCATTTAATAGGAGAAAAATGCTAACTAGCCCCTTTCCTCTAGTGGGGGCACTAATTGGGTGCCTTTCCTCCTTCCAGTCACTTCTTTTAATGGAACTGGTAAGAGATAACAGCTAAAATGGAATAGCTGTAATAGCTATCCACTGTCAAATTTAGTTGGAGTTGGCTGACATTCAAAACTTATTAGGTGGGAACACACAGACAGCTCGGTTACATAAAAATCTCCTTAGGCTCTGTCTAGGGGTCTGCTGGACTCGCTACTGTAAGCCAGGCACTTTTTGCAGCATGTTATCAGTTATCAGATACTCATGTGATTCACCTAGTCTTGTTTGTTTTCCCCAAGTGTTCTAGTTTTGCACTTGTCTATAGATGTTTAGCTGTTGAATTTGCAAAAGCTTGACCACACTGGAGAGTGTTGTTATTATCTTTTTTGTGGTTTTGGACTCCAAATATGGACTTTCCTTGGAGACCTTCTTGCAGTATTTCCTGGATTTGCCTCAGAGCCATTCTGATTTTAATGAGCCCATACAAAGCAGCTTCAGGCAACACACTGTCCATCCCTTCCCTTGAAAATCTGTATCTGTGCTCCTGTATCTACAAAAACAGTGTTTCTAAGCTGCTTAAAAACACTTGTAAGAACTTGACAAAACCTTTTCCAGGCATTTTACACCAGCGAGGACTCAAAGACAGTCCAAGAGGAACTCTCTAATGCTTGGGAGAAGCGAGGCTGTTATCCAAATTTCACAGTCATACAGAGGAATGTTAATAAAAGTAAATGCATACCAAGCACTTGTTTGAAGTTCAACGCTTCTTTCATTCCAGAAACGCTGCTTTAATCTCGCAAATGCTGCTCTGCCTTTTGTTACCCTCGCTGGTGACTGTGTTGTCAAGCGCAGCGCTCAGGCAACTTGCAGCAGGAGCAGCACAAATTGCCTACAAATGTCAAGCCCATGAACGTCTCCCAGCAGAGCCAGGCTGAAGCAGCACCTCGAGTTTGCCTCCCACAAGCGCTCAGGCCAAGCTGTTTGGCAGAATAATGTGGAGAGTCAGTCCCTCCTGCTCTCAGGCCGTCGGGAACCAACTGCAGTGGCTGGCAGAGAGCGGCAGGCTGCGGGTTAGCAGCTGCGCAACCTTGGATTTGATGCAAGAAGTTGGAAATTTCCCCCAACCCTGCGACACAGGGTGCAGTCTACCCTACCACAGTCACCAAACAGGTCAGGAAGCAGCCCTGCCTACAAGATACCAAGGTGGATCAGGACAGGGATGAAGGCTCGTGCCCGTCTCAAGGAGGAAAGCTGTGATGTTTTGCCCCAGCTGAAAGCACACACCAGAGCTCCCAACTCAAGGGCTTGCCCAAACAGCTGAATTTTGCTGAATCCTGAAGAAACCCTTGAGATTAGTGGTATTACAGGCTTTGGTTTGCTTGACAAAAAAAATATACAGGCCTTTATTCTCAGCTTTTCTGAGATTTCCTTGGCTGAAAAATTGCATCAACTGTTCCTTAACCAAGCTAAACCTCCAGTCTGCTGACCATTATTTCAGCAAAGGCAGAAGTTTCTTTTTCCTGCAAGAAGTGAATGAATACACCATTTTCCAAGGCATGAGCTCTATTCTTCTTGTAGAGTTGAATCTCTGCATGTTTGAACCCTGGAGGAATCATCTGCTTGTCCTTGATGCCTGCAAACAGTCGTGCCTTGGTCAGGCCAGGTGGTGCTCTCTGACCAGGATTTGGCATTCTTGACTATGGACCGATGCAACACCACTGAATTTTCAGCCACAAGCTAGTTTTTAAACAGCCACAGAACCTCCTATCTGTTCTTATGCCTTCTCTGCTGTTACAGTTTCATCTTAAACCAATGGCAAACCCCTCCACTGCCCCTGATTTTTGCAGGAACTGCACATGCAGCCACAACAAATTCAAATTCACGATGGCCACAGTGAAAGCAGAGCTGGTAAACATCACTGTGACGGCTCCTTAGAAACACTGGTCCCACCTGGCAGCAGAAGGTGTAACAACTACACAGAAATTCAGGGAAAGAACAGAGTAACAGTGGCTTTCATAAATATTGTAGATACTGCTTAAAGCACAACCCACAAATAATGCAACTGCCCATGCTCCCTAAGGCATTTCGCATCTATTTAAAAGTTACTATGGTTGCATGAAAAGAAAAAAACCCACCCAACAAACTATGATATGAAGAGAGTTTAAGTCCATGAATGAATATTGATAAACTGCTGATCGTGATGCACCATAATTATTCTTAGAGCATGAGGTCACAATCCTAAATTATGAAACTGCTGAAATAATATTTTTAAAGTTTCATCTTTCCCTTATGCATAAAAATCTCTGCTAAGCCTGCAAAATCTTGACCTCAAATGTAAGGACATTATGCTACTTTAATAAATTATATAGAAGGCTTGACTTGTGATCAAGAAAATATTAAGGCTTGGGTTATTATATTTTACATTATTTCTTTACTCATTAAACCTGAAGAGCTTTCATTAAAAAGAAAGAGTAATTCAATTCACTGACATATTATTAACAAAACATGATATACATATTTAAATTCCAATGCTGTGAAAGAGTTCACAGGGGTAAACTGGATAGTTGAAATCCAGATGATGTAAAAGAAAAACACAACCTTATATATAAAGAAAGGGCTTCAACATTTTAACTTAGTCCAAATTTATTTTTATGGGCATTATGCCTTGGAAAAAAGAAGCTTACAGAGAAAAATATGGATTACTCTGGATACTGTTGTCTTAAGCAAATGCACTTCAGCTCTATACTTAATTAGAAGTAGATGGCAAATTTTGTCGGTGTCTCCTATTCCTGTTGAAAATTTGACATCTTGCTGCTGTTCCTGATAAAGGCTGCAGTGGCCTGTCTGCACGACAGAAGTTCCCCACCAAGGCTGTTACTCAAGTGCACAACTACAGCCATGGCTCCAATTAACTATTTATGAGCTGTTCCACTGCTCTAGAAAAAGTGCACTATCAGAAAAATCCTGCTCATTAGAAAGCAGCCTGTTAAGGTATTTTTAAATCTAACAGTGCAATTCCAGTAGACACATGCACATTATTTTTTAAGGAGAAAAGGAACCAAAGCATTTTCCTCTGGAGCTGAGTGGTTTAAAATTTTAATGAAGAAAGGATTTGTTTTATAAGAAACAATGTCCCATTGACAGAAGTGTAGTTAAGATCCTGCAAATCTTTCCCATTATATTATTTCTGTGCCCTTTTACCCTAGGCATGCATATGCTTCCAATAAGTCTGACACGGAAAAAGGGACTGGGTGCTGCTTCCAGGTAACTCCTCCTGTAAGGGAATCTCTGCCACAGCTTCCCTTTATATCCACAACACTACTGGAAATAACTGTGCACCGAAGCTGAAACTCCTCTCTCAAATGGAGCAAAATTTAAATAATTTAAGTGAATAAGCGGCAAAATTATTCTCTTCTGATTATGCTAAGCAGATGGGGTGGTGTGGAGGAGAATATGGCAAACCTGTCACAGTCAACCAATTCAATCAACCACTCCAAACTCTTGAGAGTGCTCTGAGGTGCTCTGGCTATTACTGATAGCACAGAAAGATTATATCCAGTACTTTTGTATTGCTACAGTCCTCAAGTCTTTCAAGAACTTCACACATGTAAAACAATCACTACTACCTAAAGCTGTGTCCTTCATTCCCACTGTTCTGCAATTTCCTTATTCAAAGTACCCCAGAAGCCATCTTACCTAATGCTCTACCAGGCAGAGATATTTTGGACAAACCACAAAAAATATTTCGTAACTAAATGATCAGATTGATGGGTGACACTGAAGCACGACCTGTCAAACTCTTACTGAACTTCACCTTTTAAATTACCGTCTACCCAGTTGTTTCAAACACGTGTCATTTTGTTAGTCCAAATGAGCTTGTTGCTTAAAATACTCCTGCATCCCACACACTTGTTCCTGGAAGGTAACGTGATGGAGCCCATCTGAAATTCCGTCTGGCATGTTTACCTGTCTCAAGCCCTCCCTTTACCTTGCAGCATCCTCCCCCCCTGCAGCGAGTTCATCAGGACAGCATTTTCCTGCAAGAAAGCACGTGAACAACCACCACCTGCACGAGGACACGTTACCCAGAGAAATTAATACGTGAAAAACCTTGTTGTAAATTGCTGACACCTTGATGTTAACTTGCTGCTCACACTGGACCTTAACATTCACCCACCCACATGTCCAGATCTCCGAGGATGACTCGAGGGATCCAACACCTCAACAGCTTAATTCTGTATATTAATGTTGACAGCCTAACAGCCCTTCTTTCCCCCTCTCTCTCTCACCTCTCTTCTCTATGTCCTCATAAACAATGCCACCTAAAAATAAAATGATATGTGAGAACAACAAAGGGCAATAGCGAGACTTAGCCCAGCAGCAGAGCCAAAGTATGACATTTTCAGCTGCTGCATGCTGCTAACTCCAATCCTGTTAGGGCCAACTTCAAAACTGTCTCAGATTAGATACAGAAACACAATTCTGAGCTGCTCCAGAGTTTTGTTTTAGTTTGCCACCAGCCTGCGGAGGGGAGCTAACAGAGAAGAGGACAAATAACATGCACGAAGAATAATGATCCTCCCCCACCACAAACCTCCTTAATCCTCTACAAGGGATGCATATGAAATACAGCAGAGATCATATAGGTACCCACTGAAATAAAAATAGAATGAAACAGTAACAATAATAATAATAATAATTTCCTCTTGGTTTTCCTAGTAAGACAAACTCAGTGTTGAGTTGTGTGATTAGCACCTTACCATACTACCACTGATATAATTTTTCTCTTCCTATATTTTCTAATAATCTTCCAGCCTTTTGCCCTTCAGCTGAAGGCAAACTCTTCACATTCTTTGCATCATGGAGCCAAAATGGGTACCAATGTTTAACAATGATTCCCTGAAATGTCTTGGGAGAAGAGAGAAAAGATAAGAAAGAAATTAAGGAGTATATTTAGTCCTATCTCTTATCATTTTACCATAACATGGAGGGAGGGGGAGGAAAAGAAGAAAGTCTAATTTAGTGGTCTGAATGATATATTGGAAGCTCTACAGGCTTCCAAGGCTACTTCTAAAGAAAGTTTTATGCATATGCAAGTCTGTTCATGGAAAGGTACCATATGCTTGTAATCATTTATCCTTTATACAATGCATACTTCATGAAATTTGTATGGTCTTCTCTTTTTTCCTCCCTTCCCTAACAGTGAGATTCACAGATCTGGAAGGATGTTAAATACTAAATCTGCAAAAGTTCATGACAGTCTATGGCAAAACTCCATTTTACTTTGGATTAAACAGACTTGGTGAGGTTCCAAGCAAGCCCGTCAATCCGTGCACAAACGGGACTCACTGGTTCCCCCAGGAGAGCGATAGCACTTGTTTGCTCTGTGTGTGCTCCCTGAAGACATTCGTGTGTGAATTGACAGGGATGTTATCTTGATACACAGAATCTGCAAGCGCTACAAGTTGAATGTGCTCGACTCAGACAGGGATTGAACGTCCCATTCAAGAGTTACAAGCGCCGACTGCAGTGCTGTGCAAGTTCTGCTGCAAATTTATGTATGAATTGAAACAGGCAGGAAAGCCCTGCCCTTCACTGGGTGTTTACTGCTTTGATAGCTAATATTCCAATTATTTGAGGAGACTTTACAAATTGCGAACAATTCTTCTTTCCTCAGTCTTTGGTCAGTGTCTGTTGATTACTTCAGCTTGAACTGCCCCTTTTGCAGCCTTACAGCATAATTGAAGCATTAAACTTCAATATGTTAAGGAGACCAGAAGAGTTACATATACTTTTCACTTCTAAGCTTTCACTTCAAGAGTTTTTTCTCTTGTGACTGCCTTAGTTTGTATTCCCTTCCTCATTTCCTCAAGCTTTTCTCCAAAGATTCAGCATTTTCTTTCACTCTTCTGCATGCTAAACACATCTTCGGGTAGGATTTAAAGGGCTCGGACGTCAGGTGTGTAAACTATTTTTCATTTAAGAGCAGAATTGGCACATTAGGCTATTTCAAAGATAAGTGCATTTGAGGTTGAAACTTGCCTTCAAGTTTTATTCTCTTTTATCAGCAATGACATCTTGATAATCTTGGCTACGGTGAAGTAAGAAATGTTGTATTTATTTACTATATTTTTTTTTTTTTTGCTCTAGTATGTCATCATGGAATTTGAATATACTGCACTATGTATGCTCATATATTTTTCAACACAGTTTCCCAGGTTTCTTCTAGATTTTTTTTTTTCATCTAAATACAAAACTTGGAGATTGTTTTACCTGCTCCCCGCTCAGTCAGAAATTATATATGCAATGCCTGCACTAAAGTAAAAATACTGTCTTTGGCATTTGTGATTGGCTGCTGAAGCTGACTCCTGTGTATAACCCAAAGCAGTTTATCCCAGACCTTTATTCAGACTAAAGTGACTGTGTAATCATCCATAATTCAGAGGCAGCACCTGTTGGGTTTGTACTAACAACTCGATACTTAAGTAAACTCATTGAAGCTGGAGCCAGCACAAATACCCTGCACTAGCAAGTCCTACACCGATGGAACTGAGATTGGTTTCAGTAAATTATGCTAGTATTTTCACTTCCAAAAATAATAAATAAATAAATAATATATAAACATTTTTTATATATATATATATTTATCCTGTTCATTGTATACATATAATGAACAGGATAATCTCCAGGCAAGATGTTCAAATTTTTTTAAAAACCAAGTATCAAAACATATGCTTAGAAAAGTTGGGATACCAGTTCTGTTAAAACAAGAAAGACAATTCCCATCCCCAAACCATTTTTACCTCTTCCTAAACGTTTCCTCAGTTCCCAAAAGAGCACATCCAAGACTAACACCCAGTCACCGTGGTGGGCAGTGCTCTTCAGGCAGCCATGCAGAAAGCAGTTGTGCAATATTTGAATCAATATGCAACATTCAACACAGCGCTAGTTCTTCACAATTCCCATTTTTAAATGATAAGTGCAAAGACACTGCACAGACCGATGTATGCGTATCTCAAAAATCTAGCTTGGATAGTCAAGAGACGTTTTTGGGAATGAAGACTGGCAGCTCAGCTTTCTGACACAAATCAAGGTCAAAATTCTGCAAACTCGCTTACTGAAAAGCAGGAATTGGAGATGCATAAAGCCAGAAAAACCAGTTTTGATGCCATCACAACAACTTTGTAGGTAGCCATGGTAGCACAGGAGCATTGCCCCCCATGAGCTCTAGGACTATCCCACAGCACTGGGAAGTCAGAGCACAAAGGAGACTGGTGAACCAAATTTTCCAAGTGGCTTGTATATTCAGTGAGGGAGCCAAGGTTTTTTTAGCATCATCTCTGATCACAAATGAAAGTAATCTCAAGCCTGGTGCAGCTTACAGCAAGTTAAAAGGCCAGCCCAGAAGCTGAGGACACCAGGTTGGATGGGGTATCATTAGGATGCCTTGGCACCAGAGGCCACGGGGCCTTGGAAGTTGGTTTTACATGACCAAGTTGTCACATGCACCACAAAAGCTGTTTTGCCTTAGTGTCACGGGTTCAGGGATCATGGCCAGACTTCATAAATACATATTTATATATTTAAAACCCTTATTATAACAACAAACATAAGTATGTACAAATATATGAGATACAGCACCACGCTTTGTTGGTTGGGTGTTTTTACTGCACAGCACCATTTGACTTCTATGTCTTGGAATTAGGAAAATATAAAACATTAGAAGAAGTAATTATGTAGACAGGTGGGACACAGCAGTATTTCCTTGCTGGTGTTGGTTTCCTTGAAGATTAATACTGGACACAAGCCCTTAAATCAACTCAATTCTACACTACTTATAAATTTAATGCTGCCTTCTTACTGCATAAATAATGATCTGATTAAGTGGCTATAAAATATGGAGTCTGTTTCCTCCTCTTTTTTTTCTAACCTCTATCTTGAAACAGACCACTGAGACATCAAATAGAGAGACAGCAATGAAATGTCACGAGGAACCTCTGACACAAAAAACCACGCAGCCAGCAGAATCCATCTTCCTATGGTCTGTGACAGCTATCAGACACATGCTCCCACCTCGCCAGACATGAAATAAATAATAATTTTTAAAAAAAAATTAAAAATCAACATTTAAGCGTACTGGAAAGGGTCCCATGCTGGCCATTTCAAGGAAGATGGCAGAACAACAATAATCAACTTACCAGTGTGTTCCTGGGGAAACAGAAAACAAGACCAGAAAGTCCAATAAACTCTATGTCAGGGAACTGTTTCCCTCTGTGAAGTACTTCTGACTGCTGAAGGAACAATATTCTCCCATGCCAAATGGACATGATTTCTTTCTTTTATCAGTCCTTTGAGATGGGATAAGCCATTGGTATAGTTAAGAATAGGAACAGAATCCCAAGCCATCCATTCTATAACAATATTAGAAATTTTCTGCAAAGATTCTTATTTCTATTCATCAGCTAAAGAAGTTGACAGATAAGTCTTGAGCTCTTTTTATTCAAATCTCCAGGGACATTTCAATTTCTGGTTTATGGTGATGTGAATTTGCCCTGTCTCTACTTAGGGTACTCTGGTTTCTGAGCCTCGGAATTAAAAAGCTATTGATTATAACCAAATTGAATATTCAATTTGAACATGGAAGATTTTACTTCTACAGGGACTGCCAGCACAGTCAAACCCAAAGCTCTGCCTCTGCAGCTGCTCTCAGCTATGAGGCCAACTCCTGCTTCCAGGAGAGTGGCCCAGCCGTGGCATCGCAGAGGTGAGCAGTATAAATAAGTGTAGAATCTCAGATTATATAATCCAGTAGCTGGATGGGCAGGAAAGTCTTGGTTTCATAGTCTTAAAGATCTGAGTCTCACCAAGAGCCATGATAAAATTCCTACCAAAAGAGACGTGGGTCAGACATCCACTTCATGACTGGCAGAGCATCCCAGAGCAGCTACTGGGCTGCATCACAATTAATCCTCCCCTTAAACCAACCTCCAGCCACAAAGCCAGAGCAAGAACAGCAATGATCAGTCAAGCAGCCAGGAGGCACACACACACTCCTGACAGAAATTTCATACTCACAAAAGGGCATTTTTTTGCAACTGGGTAAAAATAAGCTTAAATATATTAAATACTAGCAAATTGCACATATGTCTCACTTCCCCTTCTCCTCCCCTAAAACCTAAGATCGAGGGAGTAGATTTTTAACTCAAATTTCAGTTATATTCCCCCTTTCATACTGCAATGTTTTCTGGTTCAGAGTGGGAGAATGAAAACAAACGAACAAACAAAAGCACCACAAAAGGCAAAAGCAGAAACTGAAACCTGAAATTGCTCCAGGATACAGTTTTCTTTAAAACACACAGTGTTGGTTGAAGCTAGGGAATAGTTTAGCAGTAATTATAATTTACGGTATGCAAAGAGGAACTGTAATAACTGTACGTCTGGGCAGTGGGCTGAAGTGGCAGAGATGATGTTTTATTCCCTCTCTTCCACACTCCTCAAGGACATGGTAGCTGGCATTTAAGAGCAAGCAGAAAGGTAAGCACTCACAGTGTGACAAAGCTTACATGTGAAGGAACTACACCCAAGTCTTTTTAAAATTCTATGTGTGTATATATATATATAACAAGTCACCAAATAAATTATCTGCAAAGTTTACTTCTCATTTGAAGGCACAGGCTTGGCACTGCTGGGAGCCAGAAGCTGAATGCCATTAAGATGCAGACTCCAGTACAACTGGCCAAGAGGCAGGAGCTTCATGGAGGCCCCCTGCACCTGAACTGTACGATGCTGGTAAAACAAGCTCTCCACAAGATTATTGAATTACAGAGTTACCCTTACTGAACATCCCTGTGCAGTCACCTGCCCTGCTGTGGATAGCAGATGACACAGTTGAAAGAATTCAAAAGAAATAAGAAAACCCCCAAAATCCTCATGAAAACTAACATCTGGCACATGCTCAGGTTGACTACAGGTTCCACAGTTCCAGCTGCAAAACACCACAAAATGTTAGAGATATTATATTAACTATTCCCGCCACCCATTTTGCACTGTTCAATTTTGCGGCAGAGTAACACCAGTGGAACAGCAGCTACAACTAAGGCTGCCAGACAACTCTACATTTACTGGTGCAAAAAATTTTCTCCATTTACTTTGCTTAATACTAAGCATTAACATTTTACAGCATGGGTGTGTTTCAGGCCAAAAGAATCCGTGTTTTAAGAAAAATGCTATGGATGTTTCTGAAAAAGCGAAGTGAAGGGAGAACACTGTTTGGAGAGTATTCATATTTCCTACAATTGATCCTTTGAGAACCAGCATTTCCATGTTTGAGTGTACAGACTTTGAATTAACCTTGGAGCCGGAGGTGGTGCTTTTTCCAGCGGAGGGAAAATCCACTCAAACCCACCTAAAAGCAGTGTTTGCATGCACCCGAGAGTGGTTTGCAGTACTTGGCAGCAGCGTTCCCTCCATTTTAGCTACAATGAGCAAGCTGCAGACGAGGGCTGAGCAAAGCTCACTCTCCTCCCTCCCTCGGCACAGATGCTCTTTCTTCCTGTGAACGGCTGCACCTGAACTGAGCTGAAGGACACTTGAATCCCACCTCATCCCTGCAAATGCCTTGCTACGAATGCAGACTGAGAAGGAAGGGAAGGTCCCAAACCGAACACAAAGGGACCAGGACAGGCAGCACAGTTTTATTTATTTGAGGCTGCCGAGATGCAACTAGTGGTTGTAAAAAACACAGAATTACAAAGGGCAAAGTGGAAACGTGCCAGCAGCAGAAGAAAGGAAGAGACTGACTTTTGGGAAGAGCAGCAAAAGAGCTCTGCAGCAATGTGGGTGAAAATACAGGTTTATTTAGAACTGAGTACGAGATGAGGCAGAGCAGTGAAGACTCCAAGACATCACGTACATCTCCCTGCACCTTACTGCTACTTATGGCCTCTTTCTACAGCAAGTCTGTCAGCAAAAGCATCAAGGTTCATTTTTAAGGTTCAGTGAGCCACATGGATGGTAACACTCTTCCATGAAATGGAATTCACTCCACCTGCTTTTTTAAGAGGTCTCAGAAGTACTTGTGACTGTAAAGCTTTGTGACTGTACACAGTCTTACCTATTCCAACTCTGCTTTGTGCACAGACTGAACAACCCATTACCTGGGCAGCAAATTTGGAAGAGCAAATTCAAGTATATTCTGTAACTGAAAAAAAATCTATCATGAGGAAGGAGTGTGTGCCTCTTTCATTTCAGAAACCTGAACAAGGCTGGAAAGTTTTGACAGAAAATGACCAACTGTTTAAGAAAGTACAATATCACCACCAAGAATTGAATTTATCATACATTTTCCACATGCTATATAATAATACTTTTCATGCAAACATATGCTTTTGCCAAAGATTTCTCTCACTTTTATCTTTGAACTGTGAAAAGACTCCAAAAAGCTGTGCGAGCCAATAGCCCACATTTAAGGCAATTTGCAAACTGCGCACCGAGTTCATTAATACTGACAATTCAACAAACAACGTAGCCTTGGAATAGCCATGTTGATCCCAATTTTCAGCAATTAAACTCCATTAACATCCTTCAAAAACGCTTACAGGAAACAGCGCTCACACCTTTACACATGTGGAGTCACTGCGGACGCACAGGGTCCAGGAGAACTCATGGCTTGCTTACAGCACCCCAAACTGCTGGAATTATTTTGGACAGCGTTCTCTCGGGCTGTGCCATGTGAAAGGAGAGGCGGGAAGGGAGCAGGCCAGAACAAACAGAGTGTGGTCCACACAGGCGGGACCAGGAACGGGAAGCACGCGGCTCCTGAACATCAGAGCGCACAAACGGTTCCCACCCTGGGATGGTAACGGTGCCACAGAGGTGGTGACACTCACCAGGAACCATCAAAAATCCATACACACACACGAGTTACAGGAGCTGGAAGGGAAGGACCACTCCTCCTTCCAAAAGGAAATTCAGCTTGCCCGCGTCCCCTCTCCTCCTCAAAGTTTGAAAAGGCTGCCTTGTCCTCACAAGGCACGATCTGTTAGATCCATCAATGAAGATCTCACAAAAAAAGTGTCAAACCAGTTAATATTCTGATTTAATCAGATCTTAACTATCTTTTAAATATTTAGTAATACTAGATTCTCCATTGGACTTCTGTATCTATACTTTAAGTATTATGAAATATAAATTAAGTTCACAATCTAGTATTTTTGTCATGGGAATGGTTCTCAAGTTCCTAGGCTTAGCAGATGGTCGATAACAGATTTCACTATTTCCTGTTTTTCCCCCATTTTCTTGGATTTCAGCAACAGAATAGATCTTTTCCTGAGCAATCTGTTCCGTTTGATTGCGTGTCTTTTCTGAATTATATCCAGTACTTATTTTTCTTTTGTAGTATCCCCCCCTTCACCATGTCCCTTCTCTGAACGCTGAAAGTTCTCTCTTTGGTTTGTAGTTGCTGGACAAGAATAAAAGCAAATCACAGATGAAGCAGACAAAACGTATGCTGACTTCCACGCTGCTTTTCTCAAGTTGTTTCTATTATGCAAATTATTCCCAACGAGTCACACACACGCACACACACTTCCTAACCTGCAAGTTTGTTTTTACAGAATCATGATTCACTTCTCTCAGTCTCTGCTCCAACACGCTGTCCAACTTTCAGGATTCCTCCACAGAGTTACTCCCAGTTATCTCCATACGCACGTTACAGGTAAGTGAACTATTCCTATGTAAACAACTAAAAAATTCTCTAATTCAGAACAAATCTGCCTCCTGCCTTGAAACTACCTCTGCCCCCAGAGAGAGCGCCAGGATGCTTTCCTTGCCTTCCCAGGTGCTTCCTCTACACCAAGGTTTGTCTGCACTCTGAGGTTCCCTCTGCCACAGCGGCTGTTCCCCGCTCTGCAATCGAGATGTGATGGAGAGGAACACGTTCAGCAGATTTGTAAGAAGTTTGAATTGCTCTTGAGAACAGTCATCTGCTGGCCTCCCTGCTGCCATAAAGGGAAATGCTCCCAGCACAGTGACAAGAGAGGAAAATCCCAGGTTCCCTAGCTCTTTAAGCCAATGCAATAAATCAAGAGTTACGTAAGTTCTTTTCTTCCCCATCCTAAAAATACATTCCTAGCCTGAAATATAATTATTAAGTCTGAAAAAATAAAATGATGTTTCCATGGTTTTTACTAGCTCTCACGCTGAAACATGAAGGCCTTTGGAAGAAAGCTGCCTTGGGGAAGCAGGAAGGTAACAGAGGCAGCAGCATTCCACTAGGATGGAAGATGCACGGCATTGAGAGAGAGAACCTCTGAGAACCGTGCAAAGTCGAGTGCTGGCTTTTATCTGAAATGCTGCTGTCCCACTGCTCCCCTACAGCCTGGAGGACCTGCTCCCCCTCCCTGGAGTGGCACAGTGAACACGAACACAGTCTGCTCCGTGGCTGGCTGGGTTTCAGAGGAGACACCTGGACCAGGTGCTCACTCTGGTCACCAGGGGCAGAGGATGTGTCCCGAGGGCCCCCGGGTGGGTGCTGCACCCACAGCAGACACGTCCCTCCTGGCCCGGGAGGGGCCCATGGGCCCCCACAGGTACGTGCAAGCCGCAAACAAGGTCATCTCCAGCAGCTCCTGCTCTCTGAGCACAGATGGAGGCACTCCAAGAGCGGGGGACTATTTCTGGCTGGCCATCTCGGGCTGCTGATGCCTGTCCCAGCCGAGATGAGCCACAGCCCTTTGCTGCCAGCCCCAGGAACAGGTGCTGCTCCTGAGGAGAACCAGCAGCAGCCCTCGCTGCCAGCGCCGAGGGGCTTTGTGCCCTGTTCCTGGGAAGGACAAAACTTCAGCAGCACAACTCTAGACCTCCTTCATCTAGGGAAGATCAGAAACCTTGAGGGTCTGTTTCTTGGATCAGAGAAGCTGTAATCTTTTTATAACTAGTTAAATGATGTCATATGCTCATTAGCTTTCCAGACTCTATTTGGAAGGCAATTTTTTTTTAAATTCTCTTGTTCCCTTTTTTTTTCTTGACTGCTTAGTTTCTATTCAGCACGAGTGCTCTGCTCTGAAAATTCTGCCAAAGGTTTTCCACATTCTCTGCACAGCCCTCTAACTGCATTGCAGAAAAATAAGACTCATATATACACATTCAACCTTGCTCCTCAAACGTCTTTACAAGTTTTGCCTTTTTACTTCAAGTCCCTACTGGAAAAAAAATAAGTTGATAATCTACACAGAAACACAATTCTGCATGTTCCTGCACCGAGCCAAAACCACAGAATTTACTACCAGAGAAAAGACAGAAGTAAAATGAATGAAATTAATCTATCAGGTTTTTTTTCCCTCCAATCTCTGCTAGGTCATTGCAGTAATCCAGAAAAAGAAATCTTCTGAAATCAAAACTGAAGCACTAGATTCAGCTACACTGCTTCAATGCATAAGAAGAACCTACTCACACTTTACAGCCTTTGTAAAATTAGAAGCAATTATGAAATGATACAGGAATTACCTTGTTCAGTCTGGGATTAAAAATATTAATCTTGGGTAGGATGTTAGGAAAAATAGTAATACAGCACTCACAGAACCATTCTGAAATTCTTTGCAAAATTAGCTCAGAATACTCTGTGATCCTGTGAGATGGCTATAGGGTTGTCCAGCATGACTGACTGAACTGTTCCATTATGTGGTTTGCAAGCTGTATTTAGACAAAACAGAATACAAATGCACCCCAACATTTCTGACCATACCTGAATTGTACAAACTGTGCTAGAGAAGACTTTTTCTGGAGCATTTTCTTAACAAGTGAAAAAGATATTTTTCTCACTGAATTGTAACAAACGACAAGGCTGAATTTCATCTTTTCCTTATTTGTGTCAGAACAAAAGAAACCAGCAGACAGATTATCTTTCTGTTACAGCACAGTTCTTGCATGCTTAGAACTCTGGTTATGAAACTGGATGAGACTCCATGGTTTGTGCCATCCTCCACCTTACAAGATAACCGGTTTCATAAATTCCCAAACCTTATTTTAAAACCAATCAAATGTTTTCATCTTATGATGCCCCTTCAAGGAGCTGTTTTGAACGTTGCCTTTCCAATGAAAAGACTTCTAATCTACAAGTTAAATGCACACAACCCAAGCTATACATACTCACTTTTGTCCCAGCAATGTTAATCTTCACCTTAAACAAAAAAAAACAACCGCAAAACTTTTTAAAACAGTTCTTACTTCCTCCAAAAGCTTTATTTAAAACCAAAACAACTCCCACACACCCCCCATACAGTCTCTCAGCTTTCCTTTCCACCAGACAGATATCACCTGCTTTACTACCCTCAAGGTAGAAGAGGACTGATCTTCTCCTGAGCTTGCAAGTAGACCTTGTACAACCCCTACAGCATAGATCATCTTATTTATTTTCAAAATGTTACTTGTATGTGGTCTAATGGTGCCCCAAGTCTTTCTTCTTGACATTTTCATAAAAATAGTACTGTCCCACTAAAAAGCTCCCTTAGCCCACTGTTGAGGATTATCATCACCACGCACAAAGATCAGTCATGGACAGGCACTGGATACCTAATTTAAAAAGTGGGGCAAAACTCAAACATAGGAAATACAAGACCGAGCATTTAGTTACTCCTGACTCTCAGCTGTTGCCATAAGCTTGGGCAGAAGAAAATGGCAGAAGATAAAAACCAGTTGTTATCTACTAATAAGCATTCTCTGGCACAAGCCATTTGTATCTCCCCGTGAGACAGCCTTAATCCAACACCTCTCTCCCTTTGTTTAATTCATCTCTACTTTGAAGTTATATATTTTCCATTTGCCCCTCTACCAAAGGTTCTATTGAAATTTTATCTTGGTCTGGTAGGATTACTTTTGGCAAACACTTTATTTCAAATACTTTGCATCTACCTGTTTTTCCAACAAATGGGTTTCTAGTGCTTTGCATAGGATGGACTCCAGGTTTGTAGGCTTGCAGTTCCATGGACCAATGTATTCCATTTCTTAAAGTTCAATATTTCATGGTAAAGGTTTCACATATTTTCTAATGAAATAAGCCTCAAGAGGAATGTGAAACCTTCTCCTCCAGCCTGAAGCTGAACCAAAAAACGAACAGGTCCATTGATTTTGATGCAATATGAAGGCCTCTGCCAGCAAAACTCCCTAAAACGTTGTCAGGACACATATGGAAGACTAGTCCTAGGAACAGGCATGACTATATTTTATTACTTCCTCAAAGACAAATTTCATTCTGCGGAACTTTTGCTTCCAAAAAAATCGGTAATAAAGATCTTCTTTGGAGGTTGTCTAAATCCATACACACACACACGAGTTTCTCTTGCAACTGCTACAAGAGCAAGAAACATATAATTTCATTAATTCTGTTCTCTAGCAAAGGAAGATGTGTGATTCACACAGGAATTATTTCTAAAGGTAGACATCCTTTTTTTCTGTCTCTCCCCCACCATAGATACAAATACATAATATACCAGGGTTTGAAAGCAGAATGGAAAGCCAGTGCAGGAAACAAGTTTTCAGACAGAGAATTCTGAACAATTGTCTTCTAGGTCATACAAACACCTCCTATGTCTTAAAAGATCTGCATGTTATGCTCAGGAAAAGATGAAGTAAAAAGATTCTACCACTTGACTGACTAAATAAACTCAATAAATGACCAGGATTTGTTTATGAGTACTCTTAAGCAATATTAATAATTGAAGCTCAGCTGTGGAAGTACAAGAGGTGCAGTACACAAATGGCAAAATGATAATTTTTTAGTTTCCTGTGCAGGATTGAATCCTGATCACTGGGAACACCTTTTTGCTTCAAATGAAAGCACTCTCACTTCCTCTTTGGCACAGGATTTTCTTCTTCGTATGAGAAAAGGTTTATGTTAAAAAGATACTTGAAATTAGATAAAGCCATTGCAAAAATTAAACAGAAATAAAACAACTGATGAGGAAGAGAGACGCTGTTGAAGCACTAATAATGCTGCCAAACTTCCCCAAAGTCATTAATGTCTCTATCAAACCCGAGAAAACTCGTAGATTCATTGTGTATAAAAAGCTGCATTACCTCACCCAGAAGCAATGAAAGCAAGAATAAATTTGAGAGAAAGCAGCCTTCTCAGCACAGCCAACTTGGTGAACTTCAGCCCTGGATTTTCATCATTGTTGCAAGGACAGAAACCAGCCAGGTCTGGCCATGCAACACATACTCCAAACAGCACAGGACACCAACTGCTCCATCTTTATGGCTGGTTTTAAACATGGGACATTAAGGAAGTTCCTTTCCAAGAAAGGGAAAGGACAATGGCCCATGGTAAATTTCAAGGCAAACAAAAACCCCCATACTTTATATATATGCTCTCTGTACCTTGAAGGTGTTGAGGGATTTATTACGCTCAGACCAGCAGGAAAGTGTTACACCCCACTTTCTGCAAACCAGCAACTACTTCTTGACCTATTCAAAGCAAATGTTTGTTTCTTCTTGGGAAAGTTTCTGCAATCATCAGGAACGAAAAAAGAGGCAAATCAAAACTGAATTTATGAATCCGAAACAATTCCTGGAGAGGCATGTTCCCCTCCCCCAACTATTTTTTTTTCCCTACAAATGGATTTCTAGTGAGGCCATTTGGCATTTTTTAGTATGAAATATCATCAGTTCCTCCCTCTGTCGTACACCACTGTCACCCTGATATATTTTTCTCACAGAACCATCACTTTTGGGACTACTCTATCATAAGAGCCACCACATTATATTTCACAATCTGTACTAGATAAAATGAAGGGCATCCAAACAGGCACAAGGTCATTCAGACTTGAATCTTTATGGAGAGCATTTAAATTGTGCATTAAGTATAAAAAATGTACTGAAAAAAATCAAGATTGCATGAAAAGTGCTTTAAGTTGGTATGATTTGGGATAAAATTAGCAAGAATAGTCTCTCTGCCAAGTGCTATAAAATGATGATGCAATAATTTTACCCTTTCAAGTTAGCACATGTATGGAAGTGATTAAAATGTTTCCTTTTCAAAATTAAAAAAGAAAACTGCAAAAGAGAATATTAAAAGGCTTCTTGAAGTTTAGGCATGCAAAGGAACAGTACAAATGCAACCACTTGGATTTCACAGACTAAGGTCTGTTGTTTTTTTTCTTGATTGAAATCCACAGTCAAATGTTTCACACCAAGAATGAGTATGGCGTGAGATGAGATGCATTTTATGGTTGCATCTCCAGTATTCCAAAATTCTCCAGCTGAGGATTAAGTTGACTAGCCAGGAGGACGCCAGACTGAAGGCAAAGTTACAGCACAAAAACTGTGTGACACACAAAGCAATACTGCCAAAAGTATTAACATTCTCCCCACGTTTTCCCCAATTGCTTACACAAATACCAGGTGTTTGGCTAAAAGGGAAAACCAAGTGAAAATTCTTCCTTTAGAGAAGCAGTGACACAAACAGGGTGAGAAAAAGGGTGCCATAAATCACATCCTCCAAATATTAAAGCTACAGATTCTACCCTTCCTGAAAAGGTTATGAGATACATAGGACGTTTTACATGAAAGATCTTTTTCTGTTTTGCATATGGGGATGACTCAGTTGCTCACTTCATCTTGCACTGGGATAGATCTGCAGGATAACTCTCTGCAGCACAGGGGTGCTGGGAGGAGTCTGTGATCCAACTGTGCTCGAGAATGGATGTCATCAGCTAAGCAGCTCGCAAATAAATGACAAGAATTATGCTCCAGAAGTGGAAGTCCTCGGCTTTGAAGAGACACGCTCTAGACCTCCCACAGTCTGCAACAAGTCATCTGAATTTCTACATGCATGGCTTGCCTTCTGATGCAAAAAATAAGCAATTGAGATACTGCATTAGTATCCAGCGACCCTATATAGGGAATCCAAGTGGGAACCCCAAATGCTTCATGCAGGGTCATGCCCACACCTGGCAAGACTTAATCTAGCAAGCTTAGTGTTGGTATTGGCAATGGTCAAGCCATGAGAGATGGGGAACCAGCTCTGAATTAGCCAGACGGGGACTCCAATCCACAGCTCTGCTTCGCAAAGTAATGGCCCAGAATTTGGGTAAAAGCCTATCCTAGTTTGGCAACAAATGAGAGGCTGCACCAAAAAAATAAAGAGTACCAAGTAACAAGCAACAGAACAAAAAAAGAATAGGAAATTCATTAGGAAAAAATAAAGACGTTGGCTAATTTTCCCCAAATGACATGGTTTCTGAACAAAACTAGCAATAAGAATAGAAAGCCCAGGAAAACCCTGAAAGAACAGACCCCTTGCTAAGTTGTCAGCAATTGGGCACATAGGACAGCCACGCTGAACAGAAAGCAGCAGATTACTCATTCCAGAATGAGAGGCTTGTATCATGGGAGGGCAATAAATAATTTCCAGCCCATTGGTTGTTTAAGCATCCTCCTAATTTACGTCTATTAGGGATATGCATATTGAGATTAGCAAGCCTGACTAGGCTGTAACAAGCCCGTATTCAGCAGTCTGAATGAGAGATCTGCCCCAAAGAATATAGTTTTAAAAGAAGTTTTGGGGGAAGCCAATAAAAAGAAAGCAATGCAATGAAAAGCTTCCAGGCTGTTGGAAGACAAGCCTCAAATTGCATGCACGAAGTCCATAACTGATGGAGGCTGAGCATAACTTTACCTGTAAATACGGACTCAAGGTTTCTGAAAAATGAGTTCTTTTATTCCTCAGGATACTTTAACTTAGATTAGCAGTGTACCAACCAGGGAAAGTACTCATTACACAACAGACTAATAATAGGCTGCCATCTCCACAGGCAGCTGCAGGTGAGGGAGCCCCTCTGCTTGCTGCCACATCTGGCTCTCAAATCCTAAATATTTCTCTGGATATTTGATTAGCAACAAATTTAAGACAGGAAGAGGACACAGCATTAATATGGCAGTGCTCTGGACTGGTAAATCCAACCAGCAAACACTTTTTTTTGATACCCTCCTAGAAAGGAGTGCCACCCATGAAACTGCCCCCCTCCCTGTCCTTTTCACTGCTGTCTTTTTTTAGGGTGGCTATAATGGGCAAGAGCCACTCCAAAGGAGCTCACCATGACTTCTGGAGTAAACCAGATACTGGTAATCTTTAGAGGTATTTGTCTAGAGTAGTGAGATATTAAATGAGTGAAAGCAAACTAACATGCAATACACAATACAAAATTCCACAATTTCTGGGAAAGGTGCAAAGAAGAATTCTTTGAGCATTCAAGATAACAGAAAATTCAAAAATAGGTCACTTCACTTTTCTTAGGAGAAACTTTGCATACTAAAATGACTTTTAAAGGGTTTTTCAACAAGCATCTGTGACCAAATCAGGAGAAAAGCTTTTAACAGGCAGGGTAATAAACCACAGAAACCAGCTGAGAAGGGAAGCTGTATATCCTCCATTTTTTATTATACTCTAAAAAAGACATATGATCTCACTTGGAAGATACCTCAGCTAAAGAAGTTGTGCTTTTGTTAATCACGCAGTGTTGAGCTCAGTGCTGCACAGTGGAGGGGTCAGCAGCCAGGATTCAGCAGAATTCAGCAGCCATCGGGCTCCCAAACAGCTTCTGCCAAGAGCCCGGGCTCTGAGCTCCCCAGCTCCCCATAGAAGGCTGATTTTGCCTGGTCTCACAGCCTTGTTTAAATGTTAGAATATCATCTCAGTTATTTCACCTTCAACAGCTGATGTCATGGAAGCAACAGGTTTTTTCTAGCTGAAGCTGTATGCATTGACTAATTTTCTTGCCTTTTTTCTTTTTTTTCCAAAAATTTATTATTTGCTTCATTTCTACCCACAAGATGAATAAAGCCAAATGACTGCTATTTCCACAGCCTGAAGAAAGCATATTACAGAACCATATTCAACGTTAATTTAATATTCATAAAACTGATACTTTCTAAGTTACAGAACATATTTAAGCTGAGAAAAAAAGTCTTTTTCTAAACTTCCATTATTTCTCAGTTTTTCAGAGACAGCATTAGGAGACTTGCTAGAAATGAGCTTATTTCACCATGCCAAAGAGAAACTGAAGTGTATACCACGTGTACACCCCTTTTCTGAATAGGGTTAAATCCCCATTATTGGCAGTGTTCTGGTGAATCCTGCATTCAAAACAGCAGAAAAAATTACTGTAATCATTTTAAATGGTTGTGATTATTCTTCTGTCCAGCTATGCCTGGCCATCTCAAGCATAACTTACAACAGAAATGTACTATAAAAGCCTCAAGTTAGATTTCCTCACAGAAGACTTTCTTCTTGGACTTGTAAATACCTTATCAGAGTTTCAACATGTCTCCCCTGTCTAATATTTAAAATACAATCTAAATATTCAGGTCCTAATATTAAAAAAAAATTACGCTTTGTAAACTCCTTTTCAGTGTATGGGATCAATATACAACAATTAACCCACCAGAGACAGGTCTCCAAGTAAGAGTCCACAAACTTTTCACAAAAACTGATGTCTCTTTGCCTGCAGCAGCTCGTGCCAGCTACAAGGGGTTAAAATCTTCCACTGCATGGCTGAGATTATTTGCTGATGCTCTAACACCAACCACAACTTGCAGCCAGTGCGTATTTGCTGCTGTAGAACGAATATTTAACTGCTAATATTTAATTTAAAACTAACACTTCCTTAAAATAAAACACATCTATATGCATTAAGTCCATATGCATCAACTATAGCACAGTCTTCAAGCTGTCAGTTAGGAAAAAAACCCCAAACCTTGAACCCAACAACTTGGCTTCCTGTGGGCACCACAAATATCTCTCACCAGTAGATAAAAAATAAATAAATTAAAATTAACCCCAGAAACATCTTATCATTTGTTTGTGCAGGCCAATGCCACTCCAGAACAAATGAAATACTGTTTTTCACATCAAGAAATCTGTTTGAATGCATCCATACTGAAGTCAACAGGGTTGCAGAGTGGGCCAGCACAATATGCACACCAGAGGACCACCCAGAGCTGTCTTGGGACAAGGCTCATCTAAAGAATTTGTATTTCTGATGAAGAAGCACCAACTGAAGGAAGGAAACCTGACTGTCTGACCTCAGAATCAGATTGCAGCAAGATAAAACATCACCCGACCAGCTGGAGAGAGAGGATGTCAAATGAAAGAGCTGCCAACATCACACTGGGTTTACGAACCTTTGTAAGTGGAACTACATTCAATTTTCACAGTATTGACATGTATTTCTAAAGTGAGTCTGAAAAAAGACCCTTAAGTATTAAAGATAGCCTAAAACTTAACAGCAAAGCATTTTGAGCACATGGATCAGCTTGATCAGGGATCTACAGCTTGAGCTTGTGCTGCCTCCTTCACCAGATTCATTCCCACCTCAGACTCCTCAATACTGGAATCAGTGCAAAGCCTCAACTCCACATGGCACGGGTGGAAATCTGGGAAGCGTTTGATGAAATCAGGAAAGAAGAGATGCTCGTGCACACCCACCTCCTGCAACGTGCTCCTTCCCCTCAGCAGCAGTGGCCCATGCCACTGAAAAGCCCCTTGGCTGTGCTGGTATTGCATACAGGGAGCATTGCAGTATTCAGTTAAAAAAAAAACCCAATACAACAGCCCAACACTAAAGAAAAATGACAGATTGTATCTTTTCATTGGCTTTCTTCAACCATTACATTTGGGAATGGAGAGGAATACAGGTCAGTTCCATATACTCCAATGGCTTAGGGAGAATTTACTGTAAAAAAAAAAAATCAGAATGATGAGAAAGAGCCTCTTAGAAATATAAGAGCATTTAAGGAGATAAATCATTAAAAAAGAGAGAGAATTATTATTTTGAAATATACTATAAATAACTTAGTCAGATCCTCCTGTTTTGACCTAGACAAAAATGCACGCTGCCTCAACAGGAACTATTCCCTACTGCAAAATACGAGCAGCCTTGAACATTTACCGTGGATGTTCACATGCATATTTATGAGAAATATCACTTCCAGCTAGTTTGCCTATTGACTGGCATCAGTCAATCACATGCAGAAAATGAAAGGAGAAGGTGAGCAGTGGCCACGTGAGATATTTCTACAAAAGCCTTGGGAAGTTGAGACAGGACAGCAATGACAGCCTCTTCAGAGCTAAAAACACCTTGAAGCAGCACAAGTGTAAGTGTCGCTGTGCCAGAAATATGCTTTAGAGATGCGTGTTTAGCAGATCCAGGCATATCCCAAAACACTACCCTGAAACTGCAGGGCTAAGAGCTGCCCAATGTTTATTTTCTGCACATGCTCGGGCTTGACAGGGAGGTTACATAGCTTCAGTATCAGTCAGAGAAAACAGGTCCACTCTATCAGCAATGTTAATTAATATAATCTCTAAAATATATTCTCCCTTAGCTTTTCTCAGTGGTCCAACCCTCCCCCCAAAACACCTGGTCCTTGAAAAGCCCTTCAACTGCAGTGGCAAAGCACGAAATACAGTCAAGCAGGTATTTTATATGTAAAAATCTGGTTTAGATTTCTGAAACGAGACCTTGCAAATAATGGATGAGGAAGCAGAACGTTGTACAAATGTCAGCTTTTGCTTTGCAGCATCCTTCCAGGTTTCTGTTATAGTTATATAGGCAGAATTGCAGCAGCTCATCAGGGTTTGTCAAAATCCAGACTGTGGTCTCATTCTGCTAAGGATGGTACTCAGCTCGTGAGGGAAAACATTTCTATGCCTCTGTGGAATTAACTCACCCTTTATATAAACCTCATCAAAAAATAAAATTGAAATAAAATAAGACAATACATTTTTGGCCTATTTCCAAAGTTTTGCTTCGCTGACAGTATAAAACTTTTAAGGTGTTGAATACCATTTGGATTGCTTTAAGTGTCTCTTTCCACACACAAATAAACAATAACCTCTGTAAAAATATTTTCCATGGATTTACTGCTTATTAAAAATAAAGAAAACTCCCTGTCAGCTCATGAAAATGACAAACCCACCCAGAAATATTTTTTCAATGAAAAATGCATCCAAATAAAGCTTGTAGAAAACATAGCAAGAAAAAACAACTGAAAGTTCTTCCTGGCCAGGAGACCAAGCCAGCTCCCATCATCCTCGGTCTGAATCCCCATCTTTTCTTCAGCATTATCCCCTTGCCCTCAACACAAATACCTAATTATTACCATGGAAAAGAGCACAAGGAAGCTGCTGGGAAGTCCCTATACATTGCAAAGCAAAGCACAACTGGAATGGTACAGATGAATGGCTGCAGATTGCTTAGGAGATGATGCACAGAAAAGCAGGAGACATTATGGGGCCTTTACAGGATTTCATTGCTTAGCTTGAGCTAAGCAGTCCAGACAAACATTAGCTGTATTTGATAAAGATCAAACACCCTCCACACCCATCCTTCCCAAAATACACAATAACAGTCCAGCACGACCATCTCCCTCAGATCCAGGTTGTCAGAGAAAAGGCCAAGACGCTGCTTTAACCTTTTACACAGTCACATGTTAATCGGAATTTAAGTGCTACAAGCGATTGCACTAACTCAACGTTCCTGTATATTTCGGCACCCATCTTCTAATTCAACAAATAGAATAGAATCAGAGAATGGTTTGGGTTGGAAGCAAACTTAAAAATCAATATGCAGAAAATTTATTGCAGCCACCCACCCTGGCTAAGATACCAGTTCTCAGAGTATAACAATTATTGTTCCATGCACAATCAAGTAAAATAAATCCAGTCCTGTAATCCATGCACGGCACTTGATCAGATGCATTTTTGTAAAACTGAGAACAGTTCTGAGACAAAACTACTGAGGACATAATTAGAGATGCAAATGGTAACTTGGAACTTTTATTACTAAACATTGCATTGCAAAATTAGCAAGACAAACTTAGTTAGGCGTAGCAGAAAAAGCAGCTCCCAACTACGCTTCTCACCCTGGTATACATGTGAAAAAATGGAAGCCAGCAGAAAGTTTTATTAATTAGAAGTGTTAAAACACAAGAAAGGCGAAGTACAAACCATCATTAACATTAATTTAAAAAAAAAAAAAGCTCATTTTACTTCACTGGAACAAACAAAAAAGGTACCAATAGCCATATTAAAATTGTGAAACTGCTGCTAGTAGTGAAAAAAAGGCAAAAACCAAAAAAGAAGAAAAAAAGAAAAAAAAAGCAGACATACAAGAGATATTTTTGTTCAGTATCTGATTAGTTAAACAATGCTAGACACTGGCTATTAACATTTAACTCTTTGCGGTGGTTAGGTCGAAATAACTCATAAGAAAAAACACTCAAGAGATTTTATCTGAGTTATTAACACCCCTTTTCAGAAAATCCTAGAGCATGAGGGAAGTTCCAAAAGCCTGGAAGAAAACTAGGATTGCTGCAATACTTAAAATGATAATTGCAGAAAATAACTTTATGATAGCCTGTCATCTGAATACTGAGCCCATCAAAATAGTGAGAAGTTTGATTTAGGATTTTATTAGTAAGACTTTAATTAATAAGCATCGAGTAATTAAAGCAATTAATATCAAACAAGCTCATGAAAAGTATGTCCTGTCAAACTAATTAATTTTTTTTTGACAGAACTTTAGCTTTTTACTTGTTTTTAGCTGCAAAGACAAGCATTGATGAGATATGCTACTCCTGCAGAGAACTTGACTCAGTTCCACACATCTTGATGAAGAAAATGGGAAGATCCCTGGTATTTTGAGGCACTGTGCAATAGCCAAGCATTTGTCTAGAAAACTCAATTTAAAAAAAAAAAAACAAACAACCCAAACCTGAAAATGAAAACGAAAGCTGAGAACAATTCTCTTTCGCTTGTGTAACCGCATGTAATTGCCATTCTAATTTTCACAATATCCTCTTAACATCCCTCAAAAGACAATATTGACTGAATTAAATATTAAATACCCATGCAACTCATCAGAATAAAAAACCCGGCAGCTTCCATCTTTGTGCATCCTGTCCTGCACTATTTCCACACAATGTGGGGAAATGGCCTCGAGGTGCAACAGGGGAGGTTCAGATTGGACATCAGGAAAAATGTCTTCACAGAAAGGGCTGCCAGACAACAACAGGCTGCCCAGGGAAGTGGAAGAATCACCATCCCTGGAAGTGTTAAAAAGAACTGGCACTTGGGAGATGGTTTAGTGGTGGCAGAGCTGGGTTAACTGTGGGACTCAAACATCTTTTCCAAACTTTACCATTCTGTGATTCTAGGTTCCAAGTGGCCTGTGCTTTTCAAGTGGCAAAATGGTAACTTTTGAGCCAGAAGATTAAACACACAAAACCAAAACTGACAGAAGAGAAGCCAAAAGAAACTGCAAAACCAAACCAAGTCAGAAATAAGGCAGAAACAGCACTGCAAAATTCGTAAGAAGCTTGAGGAACCCTTTATATGAAATTACTGCAGTGATGCTAAAACAAAGTAAATGAGAACCTCTGCAACTGCTTGAATATTCTGCTTTTCCAGCTCTAAGCTTAGTACCTGATGGATAAGTATATGTCTGTCTTTTTCCTGCATTTTTTGAGTTCCAGAAGTGTGACTAAATACCAACATAAATAGTACCAAATTATACATTCTCAGAGCGTCTAAGCAGTATAATAGAACCCCTGCTAAAACACAACCTCATCAGACTTTTATGTTATTATGCTTCCTCAATACGCACATTTTTGAAGTTAAAGATCTCTGGAAACAGCAGAACTGCTCTTAATACATATCAAGCATGCATTTTAGGTATACCAGTAAAGCAATAGAAAGGCTGCTGTTTTCCAGACTGAATTTGACGAGGCTGACACAGGCCCACCTCTCTCCAGCTCCCTCTGGATGGCATCCCTTCCCTCCAGCACTCAGCTCCACCACACAGCTGGATATCAACTTAATTACTTTCTTTTTCTTACAGTGAACAGTATACAGCGAAGCCTACTCAACCTTTTCAGGGTTTTATTTCAAGGTGGAAGTGAAACTAAATTAGAATTCCAAAAATAATTACAATTTCACAGACTTTCGCCTAACGCACAGGTGCTATAGAAACCTATTGATATTACTACTTCAACAAAAGACTTTTCTGACATATTCTTAGAACATAACAAAAACACTAAGGATTCCTGTGGGAAATTCCACATGCTGGTCAAGAAAAAGGGATTTTTTTGATCTCTGATTTCAAACTATATTGGTTGCTCTCAAATCAAGTAAGAAATTAACAATTCCTGCAATCTTATAGGAAAAGAAAAACAAAAAACCAACCCCCCTCTTTCTGTATCTCAAAGCAATCAGACAAAGATTTTTGCAATCGGCCTGCTGGATGGCTATAATCTTGATCCAAACTACTAGAGTAGAAAACAGTTCAAGAATTGTTTAGGTCTGGGCTTTAACAACAGCAAAAAAAAACAACTTCACTGCTGTTCTAGAAATGGTTAAAAAACAAATGATGGGATACTGTTGAAGCCAGTGATCAAAAAATTGCCATTCTACTTGTGAAGTTAAATGCATAGCAACAGTGGATGGATCCAAAAGGAGATCCATGCAAGAGCAATTCACAAAAACATCATGAAAACTGAATGGATAAGAACAAAATTCTTTAAATATGCAGTCTTAGCAACTCTGGAAATACAAACCTTATTCTAAACCATATCAGTTTAAAAAAAATTAAAGTATGACCTAAATTTACTGTATTCAGGCCTTAAAACATTCTCTGTAGACATTCTTTAGCTAGAGGCTGACTGCAAACTAGCCCCTGCAAATTAGGACATAGACTAACACATCCTGCTACCAAAATATTATTTTATTAACACAAAACAAGCAGATGTCTTATTTAGACTGAGACAGAAGATAAGAAAACACAAACTTCAGCAATTGCAGCAATACAGTCCCTGCTTCTGACTAGATAAAAGCTTCCAATGTGGAACATCCCTTAGAAACCCTAACAAGCCAATAGTGCCCGAAGCCAGGTGTCTCCACATCCTTCTTTTCATCATCATAATGCTGCTGGACACATCATCAGCTGGCATTTCTTGACTTAGGCCCTTCTGATGAGCAATTTCTATAATGTACATGAAGGCAGTATTCATATACAACAACAACAACAAACAAATAAAAATCAATGCTTCAAAGGTTTTCTCATATTTGTACTGCCTATGCCGCGTATTGCCACACAAATTTCCAGATTCACTTGGTTTGGGGTTTAGCTCCCAAATGACTGTCATGAAAAACCAGAAGCGCTGGGTTTTGGCCTTTTTTTCTTTGCCTCACAATTTGCCTAGGCAATTATTTTTGAAGGAGAATAAGCCAAGAAATTAAAGAAGATGAAGACCACTTCTTACTACCTTTGAAAGGATCTTACAGTCTCCACCCTTCCTCAGGTTGCTGGGCCTTTTAAGATCCCTCTATCCCCACCTTCCAATAATTTGCAAAATGAAACTGTCAAATGCACTATGCAAAGGGAAGACCTCGGGAACAGAATCAAAGTCATTTACACATGCAACAAGAACATGGGCATCAATAGCTGAAAGAATAAATGCAGGAGTAACGAGTCCAAGGAGGAAAAATTCTCTAAAGATGCAAAAATTAACAGTGATTAATTAATGAATGACCCAGCACAGATTCGAGGTAAGCTGTGAAGTGAACATTTGTTCGTAAAAATGGCCTTTTCTTCTCTTTCTAATTATGGATTAATAAGGAACTTGTCTCTCTCCGACAAAAAAACCCCGTAACACCCAAAAACAGACCAAAACCCAAACCAAAACTCCCCACCCAGCTGCCCCTTCAGGAGCTCAAACCTCCCAGGTTTTCCTTCAATACAAGGCAGGAAAAAGCAAGCTCTCAGCCACCCCTCTTCATAACTTTTTGCTGATAGACCTCCCCCCTACAGAAGGCAAACCCTTGGGAAAAGTAAGTTGTCAGACCGTGAGGGAGCCACGTGGATACCGAGTATTTTTACAAATTCTATTTTCATCTATTATTTTATTGCTATACTTTAAAAAGCTTGCTTAGGTCACTTATGAAGTAAGTCATGTTCGTTGTATAGGTAACAAATACTGATCTGAACACAAACTGCTTTTAGCATGGTATCACTACAGTATTTTTAACAAACCAATCTATTCCTCCAGCACATCCTATTTTATAGCTTGCTACCCAACTCAACAAATCTGGTACAAAATACCAATGCTTTCAGAGATGTCACAACAAAACAACTTTCACCAGAACAAGAAATGCAATTACATAATTTTTTTTTTTTTT
>VZRO01001107.1:32897-69100 GCA_013397915.1 Daphoenositta chrysoptera | reverse complement strand
AAAAAAAAAAAAAAGCTGAATTTTCAATTAAATTTTCAGTTTATGGGGTTTTAGCTTCCTTGGTGATACAGGACAAACGCAGAAGTTCAGCTCCAGCTGGCACTGGGTCCTAACCCATATCAGCATTTGACTGCCCTTCCAGTTGTGGGGCAGAGCTGAGTGTGCTCTTGCAGTGAAGAAGCCAAGCTCAAACTCATCACCCCCAGTGATGTGTCTCCCACATGGCCCAAAACCACAGTGCCATGCCTGGCTCTTGACCCAAGCACTACATGAACGTCCTTTCACACCTCATGCCAGAATTCCTGCCTATGCTTCCACTGAAGTCCCCCTAAGGATGGCAGAGAGAGTCAGACAAGGACTTTGCATGCTACTCAAGCTTTCATGTAACTTTTTTGCAATTAATGAATCAGGAACAGAATTAACTGCCCTCAGCAGAAAGACAGGGTACAGCAAACAGATTTAATTTGTTTTTACTGTAGCTGCTTTTCCCACTGTTTCTGAAGTTGTGTTTAAAGCAGAAAGCATCTCAGAAGCCCCAAATTTGACGTCCTGAACTATTCAGGGATATTTCTTCAGATCGGAATTGAAAGGCTCCTCTATTTTCCAAAAGAAAATGATAAAGGGGGCTTTTGATCCAGAAACACACACAATAAAGCTGGCCTCATCCCAGATGGTTTCCCAGGATGAAATGGGAAACATCCTGCTCTCCCACCCCTCCAAACAGACACAGGCCCCATCTGTGGAAACGCAGCCCCTGAATGTCCCAAGCGAGCAGTTCGATGTCCGAGCGTCACTGCCTGTAGTCCGAAACCAGATGCAGCAATCGAGCCTGGTTTAGCCAAGTTTTCCCTTTGTTTTCAACAATATGGACTTTCCTGCTAGAAATCATTTTGGTAGGATGGAGGCAGTGCCTGGCAGGGCAATTAGAATTGCATGGCTGCAATTCCTGTCCCAAACAGTGCAGCACGGACTATGGGCCATGTTTACAAAGCCTTTATTTAAATATACCACCTCCTCTGCTGAAAGTTGGGAAAGACCAAAGAAAAAGCTCAATTAAATACCGTGAGATAACAAGTTACTGTGAATCAACTGCCAAACACAGTAATTGCACATGCTCGCT
This sequence comes from Daphoenositta chrysoptera, assembly GCA_013397915.1. Classification (NCBI taxonomy): domain Eukaryota; kingdom Metazoa; phylum Chordata; class Aves; order Passeriformes; genus Daphoenositta; species Daphoenositta chrysoptera. The sequence continues at coordinate 67,980 of VZRO01001107.1, read as the reverse complement.
CTTTAACTCAAGTGACCCTGCTTTTGCCAGGGGCGAATAATGCACATGCAATTACCATAAATAGCTGATGAACTGTAACTTGTTTGTGCATCTGGAATGGTGGGTGTTTCTGGAAATCCTATCATGTGCAGACTTACATACTCGGGCACCTTAATTACTTTTTCAACCCTCTCCTGCAATGCCCACTTCTTTTTTCCCCCGCTCTTGGGCAGCAGCAGTAAGGTCCTGTGACCTGTGTTATTTCCATGTGCTCCATCACTCAGAGAAAAGCCCAGCAGCCCTACCAAGGTGCCACAGCAGATGTGCATTGCCCTCATCATGCTGCATATGCCAGGCAGCCCAAATCTCCACTCATCCTGGAAAAGCTGCCTGAATGAAGGATATACTTCTGAAAGGAAAGGCTGAAACAACGAGATACTACAAGTTTTATATGCCAACAGTCCCCAAAGTACTCTTGTGTGCATTTACACATGGTTTTTCCACTACCAATTCTAAAAAAACCTGCAGTGAGAGGAAAAACTTCAGCTGTTTTAAGAACTGACCTCCAGCCAGGAGGACAGGACTAAACACTCACTCAGACATAAGGCACATCACGTACAGCAACAGCGGCCGTGGCCAGCTTGCCTTTAGATGTATTTGCAGCGGTTTTAAACTCTGAAGAGGTGTCACACACATTTAAGCCTGCTACAATAAACGGTGTCAAGAGGCAAGTGTTACTTTGGGATTCCAGCTCCGGACTGTGCAGGGGAAGACTCGGCAGCAGCCGTGCTGGCACATCAGCCTTTCCACGATGGACTCGCAGGGAGCGCTTGGATGGGCTGGCTCACCCGCTCTGCTGCCTGTCAGGAGCCAGCTGCAATTTACTGCACGGGTCACAAGTTGTAGGGAAACAAACGTGAAGATTGCCAGTTTGCACCTTTGAGAAATAGTCTTCAGACCAAAAAAAAAGGCCCATCAGTGAAGTTCCTAGTGCTGAGGTCTTTTACACCGGCAGAAGAGCAGGTTTACTGGCATTGCATGCACCTGAAACCATTAACATTTACTATTCCAAACTGGGAGTGTTATTAAGTTCAGTGATGTGCCGAAAAATTGCAGGTGCCAACTGTTTGTTCATTTTTGGCTTAGGGAGGACTTCTCAGATCCTCTGCAACGGAATATAAATCATATTTACAAACCAAAAGACATGAGTAGTCTCATATGTCAAGCCCCAGTGATTTACAGGCACTTACGTATGCTCACTTTTCAAAGTATGTCATCAGATGCCTCACCACCGAGTTAGAAATACAAAGAGAGGCAGATAACATCCCAAAGAACTTATTTCTATTTGCTTCCATTCTAAGTTCTGGACATGCAGAGTAGATATTTTCATTCATCTCCACTTTAGCACCTTTCTCTGGGTTTTCAATCTCTCTTCTTTCAACATGTTAGGGTGCAGAAAAATAATTACCAGATATAAATTACAGCTGCCTCAGGGATAGAAGCGATAGTGTAGAGGAGAAGCTAAACATAGATGATACAAGCAGATTGAGCAATGTGAGCAATGTACTGAGATGCATTTCCATGTGTTTTTTGATTCACATCTTCTTGCATGAGGACACATGCAAAGAGCACGATTCAAAAAACACAGGAGGCAATCAATCAGCATCTCCAAACTGAAAGAAGCGATACTTCCTGAAATAAGGAAAGAGAAGTAAAGGTTGTTTTGCAAACCAGCAACACAATAGTGGCCTCGGTAAAAACTGACTTGAAAAAGAATTTGCAGTCACTGGAGATACTGCCCTGAGGCTGCCTGCCCTCCTCAGGCAGCTCCGTTTGCAGCGACCTCCTCTAAATGAAACCATTCCAGATTCCTTTTGCTGAAACACCAGATCCCTACAGTAGTTTCAGCCACAGCACAGGCTCTTAGCAGCAAGGCACCATAATCAAGCTGAACAACATGAGCACACTTTTCTCTCAGAAAGAAGGAACAAAGCTCAGTGGATGAGGGGAGACACTATTTTGGCACCAATGGCTGTACTTAATCAATGCACCTATCAACATATCGACTAAATTTAATCAAAATGCCAAAGAAGTATCATCACAGGTATGGGAAAAAAGGGCAGCAGTCTGTTGGTGGCTGCATACAAGTGCAAAGGGATAAAAAGGAAACAGAGGTGGAACCACAGAGGTTCATATCTACAGAGGAGTCACATCTACACAAAGAGAAGGAGTGCTGTAAGTTTGTTCTGGTTTAAAAGGAGTGTCAGACCAAGACTTGCTGCATGTCTATACAGTGAAGTGACACTGGCACGACTCTGCAGGATTGCCAGCAGTGGCCAGGGCTGGCAGCCAGGACACGTCCCCCAACACCCTGGGGTGTCCTAGGTGCCAGCCTGATACTCCCATGTCCCTGCATATTTGCTATTTCTGTTATTCAGGGCAGCTAAACTGAGCTAGCACAGGGATGCACCCACGTGCCATAACAAAATACCACCCTTTTGCTGCTTAAATAAACATATACCTTAGGGCAGCAGGGATAAAAGGAGAGATCAGACAGCAACAACAGCACAGGAGCTTACAAAGGCCGTAGGTAACCTGGTGTTAATCAGGAACAAAACCACAAAAAAACCAACAACCCACTTTTTCTGTAAGGTCAGTAAAAATGACCTTCTCCCAGGGCATTTCCCTCCATTCTGTCTGGGAGGTGAAGTAGCAGTGGCATTAAAACAGAGTGGGATACAAGGTGAAATTTAACAATCTACCTCCTCAAAGGAAAGATGTAACTTCTATGGTTGTGCTGGTTATTTAATCAGAGTTCAAAAAACCTGAAGTGGTTTGGCAAAGTTTTTAATGGACACAGTATCTCTGTCACTGGAAGAGCAGGCAAATCGGGTGGGCTTATCTCAAGTTTTCAGCAGGTTAACAGAAAACCTCTAAACCAAAACCACAAGTCTGCCAGTGGAAAGGCTGGTACAGAATAATCAAATTTTTTTTTGTCAGGCTACCAGAATACACTGACTTTCGACTATTATTTGGAATACAGTAGGGCCTGAGGCCCCCAGTGCTATATTATGTCACATCTGATTTTGGATTTTTGTCCAGGAGCTTATTAAAAAAATAAAAATCCCATAGCTTATCCGTCTTAAGCTTCCAACCAATATATGATGTTTGTCTAAGTGAAGGTAAAGAATTACAACACAGATTGGCATGGCTGGGCAGCAAGGCCAAGAGCAATCCTCATACCATGATCCAGTCCTGCTGTCCCATTTCTTATCACCTTTACCTTCCCAGCAGCGTTCGCCAAGTCAATCAAGACATCTACAGACCCTTTTTTTAACTGCTTAAAGAGTAACCTGATAATGTGGAAGCTTCATTCTACCCCCACAGGACCTGCTGCAGTACGGGGAGGGGAACCCCCGGGGCAGCCCAGCCAATTTAGGGAAGGCATCGCTCCCAGGCTACTCCCACGGCTGGGGCGCTGCTCTCCCGTACAGGGACACGGCTCTGCAGCCGCCAAAAACTCCACCATCCTCCCGACTTTCTCCTCGCCGGAGGAACTGAGGGGAGGAGCAGCGGCAACAGACCCTCAGGGGTTGGAAGCCCGGAGGCTGCACACTCTGACCACGTCTGCAGCTTCAATTCAGAGAAAAGTGGTAGCCCCCCAAATCCAAAGCACCAGTTTTAACACAAAGACCGGCCCCACCCCATGGTGCATTCGCTGCTTGGTCAAACCACTGCTCTGCAGACCCCTGTCCCAGCCTAGAGAGACCCAGTACCCACCAAAGAGCGTTTCCAAGTCTTCCCACGGCGAGGTTACCGACCTGCCCCTCTCAGCTCGGGACAACCAGCACGGCTCCCTCTCCCGAGCCCGCAGGCTCCGTGGGGAGGAGGCGCGGATCTCCCCCATCCCACAGCTGCCGGCAGTGATCTCGCCCAGCCCCTCCGCAGCCTCCTGCTCCCAGCTGGAGCGGGTCACCCTGGAGCGGGTCACCCCGCAGAGCCAGCCCCCCCCGAGAGAGGGCACCTCACTCCCAGCAAAGCAGCCTCGCAGCTGCCGAGGATCGCGAAAATTGTCTGCGGTACCACCAGCTACCAGGAAAAGTTTTTAAAGAAAATCGTGCCAGCTGCGGAGAGCGAGCAAAGGAGTGTGAGACACCTGTGGATTTGATCCAGGGGGGGAAAAAAAAACATCAGTGATTTGAAGGAGAACACAGGCTACAATTACAAAGTATTAGAGATAAGTGATTTTATTATTTGCACAATTTTCTGTGTAGATGAAAAAGTCAGTAAGGCACTGCTAAGTGCCTTGACTAGGTTTAAATTCAATTATGAGTACGTTTTTACCACCTAAAAATTAGATTGGTACATTTTTCAACCAGCAGTAATCAGCTATTCTACACTTTTTTTTTCTCCAGTCAATAAATACAAGACAATGATTGTCCAAGATTTGAAATGCAATTTGTCCTAATAAACTTATCTAGGGATTTAAAACACATTCACATTATGTAATCTGAATGACAGTTTTTAAAAATGAATTAATGGACTTTGAGATAACACATTTAACTTAACAGATACGTGGAAAACACATCAGTGAATATGAAGATCTTAAAAAAAAACTCCTACCAACAAAAAGCAATCTCTTCAGGTTTAGTTTTCAAAAAAAAAGCCTGAAAGTTTATTCTGGAATTTTTCCAAATTACTCTAAATTTATAACAAACTAAATAGGACTGGATTTATTCACTTAATTCATTAGTGACCTGCTCCACCTACATCACCACTCGTGGTCTTGCTATTTCCTGCCTCCATTCATACTATTTATTTCTTTTAGCTTTGTCTTTCAACTGGAACCTTAAGGACTGAATTTGTGTCCTTCCAGACCAAAACAATGCAACAGCCATAATTATATCACAGTGACACAGTTAATGTCTGAATCCTATTTATATTTAGCATCCTGATTTTTTCAAAACCTCTTTTTGGCCCCCCTCCATCCTGCCTCTCCAATATTGTGTCCATCATCCCCATACTGCCCACTCATGCATTCCTCCCTGTCCCATCCTCATGACCATGCAGCTGGGGTTGCCCTTCAGCCTGTGTTGCCTCATCTGCCTGGAATTCCCTTTCTCCAGACTGATTCCTCTCCTTGCTTCTCACCTTTATGTGTGTACACACGCATTCATTTACAGTCATCCACTAAATCCCACGTGGTTTTTATCCTGCCCTCACCCAAGGTCAGAGCAGACAACAAAAATACTTGGGCCTTTCCTGCTTTTGCATTTCAGATGTATTTTCTTTTATTCCGTTCACAATGTGTTTAATTCCCTTTTTGCCTGCAAAGTAACCCATGTGCACATCACTGTGTAGTTTTACAGTGACATTCTACCCACGTCCACATTTTGCCAGTACACATAAACGTATGCCTGCATCTTGCAGGGAAGTATTCCACACCAAATACAGTAATTCCAACCATATTCCCTTAACAGAGTCAGACACTGACACTGTATCACGCTACAGACAGGACAGTAATATCTTCAATAATGCCACTATTCCTCCCTCTCCCTCTCATTCTTTTGCAGTCCAGCCGAAATCAGGAACAAACTGAACACTGCCAAGATTCTCCTTGGTATTTAAACAGCTCTCTGCTTTTACAGAAAATATAAACCATTTGGAGAAATCACCTTCACACACTTGTTTTTTTCCCCCAAGCAGACTTACTTTGAATTTCGAAGCAGGGCAGAAAGGAGGAGATATTTTTTGCTAAACCTTTCCTCTTTATGCTAAACTTGCTTGTCGTGTAACATTTACAGCCTTTTCCAGAGCGCTCATGCTAAGAGGTGAACCTTACCTGGCCACTTCTATGCTTATTATGAATTCTTTTTACATACAGATCGTTGGACAGCACATTCAAAACAAGGAACAACTCTGGAAAATTTTGCATTTAGCTCTCTTGCCTCCTGTTTCATAAAACCAAGTCTGATGCATGTTAAGTGTACTCTAATATTAGTATAATATATCTGCATTTGCTGTTTACCTTTTAAAATCAAGCAGCTTTTCATCAGCACATATTTAACTGGCACTTCAGAGTATAAACTTAATAAAATTCACATGTATTTATTCAGACATACCTCCTAAATCCTTAGCATGCAAAGATGTCTATGTGCTTTTTTGGTCACTTTCCTCTCTTTTTTATTCTAGGTGACTCATGTAGCTGTGAACTTAATTGGCATCACTTAAAGTAGTCTGGGAAATTTCATACTGTTGAATGTGAATGTGTTACTATGTATCTGACTGAGATCTAAATAAATTCCACATTTGGCCCAAGGAAATAAGACACACAAGATTTCAACCTGTTCTTAGAGAGTGAGAAAAACAGCATTCTAGGTTTTACTAAAGCACAAAGAGATTCCCTTCCCTGCCACCCCTTGCTGTAGCTCAAATGATCCTGACACAACAGTGACTCCTGCTCAGTTAGCCACAAGTTCACTAAACTCTGCTTCTCCATGAAATATTCTGCTCATTAACAAGATGTGTAAGACAACCGGAATTACGTGACGTGCCGTTACTAAAGCGGAAAAACACGTCTGTGAATTAAAATCAGCAATATGTCATTTCACTTTTTTCCTCAGCATTTTCCATCAGGGCAGCGTTTGCCTTTGTCTGGAACTCACAACGCAAAGAAAACAGAAGAGAAACATCCATTGCTGGCCTTCCTCAAGTGAAAACAAAAGAGTCTTCACGATTCCACAGACAACATTCCTGCAAATACACACTCCTACAACCTGGGAGGTGATCCTGGGAGTATGTTGGGTGCTTCATGTGTGTATCTGCTGCTTTGTGTACGCTAAATCCACAACAAAAGAAAGCATTAAGACCCTTCAAAAGCCATTTGATATGATTTGGGGCAAATACACAATAGAGAGACTAGATGGCTGGGACACTCAGGTACTGATGGCACACTTCACAAGCCAGCACTTCCTCAGCTGGAGGACTGTAAACTTGACAGAGGAAGCACAGAAAATAAACAACCAGCATCCATCTCTGAGTTGTAATCGTTGTATTTTAATCAAACAGGTAACATTAACCTTTCAAGCACTGCATATCATTTTTATTACTGCATTATTATCAACGGCAGGGAAGACACAAAATTATAGAATGAGCATCATGAATTTAAAACACTAAATAACCACACTGTTAGTTAAGACCTCGAAATGTGTTTTAAATAAAAACATACTGTTGCCAGCAACAGACACATCTTAATACTAAAATCAAAGATGTTCCATACATCTAGAACGTCCCTAAGTTTGTATTTGTTCCTTTTATTACAAGAAAAAACACACAGAAAATGCAGCACTGGCTATTTATCAAAGACCTCAGGAGTTCAAGCTAATCTCCATTTGTGTCCGTGATTTTTGACCTGTAACATGTGAGCAAATTAGAACCTGCCTAGGAATAACCTGATCTACCTTATTTGCATGGGCACTTTCTTTTGCCAGTGGAAAACTGTACAAAAGACCTTGATCCCTCTCATTTGCATTCAAGTAACTAGCCAAGTTTTGAAAACATGCCTCTAAATATTTAAAGTTCTTGAATACACACAGAGCTTGTTGCGGGAAGAACATAAACGTTAAGGGCTATGAGAGGCAAAAAATATGACTTAACACCTTGCCAAAACACTTTGCATGGCTTGAATTTCTCTATTCCATAATAGTCTTTGGTTTTGCATACATGTACCTGCAGTGCATAGCAGGAGCACATAGGATCTAGTGAGCCTTTGTGGGTACATATCATCCAAAATATTTTAAATGGCTGCTATTTTTATTGTTAATATTTGCATTTACTTGTTTTATAGTATGGAGTTTAAACTGGGCTGCAAGGTTGTGGAAGCGTGATTCATCTCCTATCCTAGCCAGTCCTCCTTAAATCATTTATTCAATGCCCCTGGTGTTAGCAATTCTTTACATGTACTTGATCTCCAACAATTAGACAAGAAATGTTAGATTAGGGACACGACTAAGGAAAAGCTATTAAACAGGCCTTTGTTTTAAGACAGAGAAAGTAAAAGCATTCCTCGATGCAATAAAAAGTGAGTATTTACATGCTATGTCCTAATTAAGATTTTTTTTTTCTGTAATTCTACCGGCTGTCCTGGAAGAGCCATAAACATTTAGTAAAATAATCTCAATTTATACTGCTTTGTTCTATGGCTTCAAGTACCGTACATGGCTGTACTCCAGATCAAGTAGTTGTCCTCAAATGCCTTCCAACGAGCCCTGCCAGATTCTGTGGTTCAGAAGTAATTTAAAGGCAGAAAGCTGTAGCAAATGAGACCTAGTGGAAAACAGAGAATGCTTTAGTTCATCCTAACTGTTTGCAGAATAGAAACGGAAAACCACAAAGAAAGAAAGGAAAAGGACAAGGAAGTGCCAAAACGCCATTTTTCTCTCTGAAGATGAAGTTAATGACTCACCAGCATCATGACATGGCATGTGCAAGTGCCTTTTAACGACTTGAGAAATTTATAATTAAAAAAAAATAGAAAAATACTGTCCTTGTGGAACCATATCTTTGTTTTTAAACAGCTTTTATCCACTTTTCTTTTTTCCCTTTCTTATTTCTGGTGTGTTACAGTACACTTTCAATCACCTGCACTGAATAAACTAATTCCTCCCAGCTACAGCAGAGACCATCAACCACTGGCCATTAAACGTGGCCAACTGTTCATAACTCCAGCAGATGGTTCTCTTCTGCTGGACAACAGGAACTTTATGGTCCTTTTCCTGATTTCTCTCAAGAGAGACAGAAATTCTTTATTTAGAAAGCAATCACTCCTGCAATATAGTCTTCTCCCCTATGCAGCCTATTTCCAGTTAGCCACACTTCTCTCCCACCCCTCCCTTCCCAAGTACACGGAAAGCATCAAACAGAAATGGGCTGACAGCAGAGCTGAGCCAAAGCCATCAGATGTCACAGCAACTCCTCACATCTCTGTGTTTATCCTGGGCTTTTCTGCTTAAGCTTGACCCACAGCATGGGCAAACTGTGGTGCGTGATTCCTGCAGTGGTTCTCATGGCACCAGTGGGGTGCCCAGGGATGCTGTGAAGGACATCAGCTTCCAGAGAAACCTTGAGGGGGAAAATTCCCATGGAAATTAACGTCACTTTTCCTGACTGCAGAGGGTCTTAAAAGAGGGGCCTTAGAAAACAGCCAAAAAACTTTGAAAAGGAGAAGAAAAATCAGGAAACCCAACTGCGGTTCAGAAGCTACAGATTTAATTATTCATGACCACTGGACATGATTTTCCTTGGATTCTCAGAAGGTTTTTCCTACATCCTTGTATGGCAGCACACAAAAGAAGAAATCCTCACGGTGAGGGAGTCTCTCCTCTCAACTCACAGCCCAAAAGAAGGCGGCATAAGTTCATTCATGTTAAGTCCATGCCACACAAAATTCCTTTGCCAGTCCTGGCCCATTCTCAGGACTGGAGATCAAGATTGCTGTAGTGAGGGTTTATCCTACAACAGCATCCAGAGACCTTCCTTTTACCTGGACCAAAGCTCTACCACACCCAGAGCTGTGCTTCATCCCATGTCCTCCCGCCCCAGGAGGGCCAGAGACTTTGTTCTTTTATTCCCTGAAACTTTCAATTATAACCATTAAGGACTCAAACTGATTATTTTTTTCACAGAATGCTTAAACACATTTTTCTCAACTTTCCCAAAATAATTCCTTTCTTGGGATGAATGCAAGCATAACAGTTTTCAAACTGAAAAGAATTCATATGGCAAAGTAGAGAGAAAAACAGTTACAAAGCTATTAAAAATACAGTTGAACTACAGCATATGCTACAAACATTTAGACACATACATTTTAGACAGAACTTAGAAACAAATTTTAATGTAGCAGAGCTATTTCTGCTTGCCAAATGAAACTTTTGTAGGATACTTTTTTACAACTTCTCATGACACAGTTTTTTGAGGATAGCTGTGAATCACTGCTTAGTCAAAGTTCTGGTGTAACATGCCCAGTTTGTGAGAATATACTGTTTTGTTTTTAATACAAAACAGTTTTACATATTGCAATTTAAACTATAGACATAAACTCTTCAAAACAGTAACTTTATGTTCAAATGAAACAGGTGCACCGAAGTGTAATGTTTCCAGTTATTTATTTCACTGTTGAATTTTCGGTAGTTTGCTAAACGTTCTGCAAGCTTTTAGGCAATTAAGTATCTGTTACATCATTTCTATCTGCTCATTCATGGAAGAAGCTTGCAATGTCTCTGGAGAGAGTCATCAAAACGCTTACAGAATAATTTTCTACGGGACAACAAAGATGATGGATCTGTGGGCTAATGGTTGAAAGACAGTAGCAGGCAAGACCAGCAGGCTGATAAACTCCTACACCTGAAAATTCCAGGATGCAAACCAATTTTCAAAGTTGGTGCTGGATATTTCAGTAATTCTCCACCCTGGACTCAGAGTGGTATTTAACTACGCTGCTCCTTCACAAACACAGAGGGTTCTGTCCAGCAGCAAGGTGTGCCCTAATTTCAACATTCTTAGTCTTCAAGAAGACAACTACCAAAGCTACACAGTTGGTTCATGGATCTAAGAAGCTGAGAGGTAGAAGAAATGTATTTTTAAGAAAGCATGGAAAGAAAAGTTCAGCTCACCAAGTTCCTTCTCAACCTTACTGTGAGCCCAGCTCTCAGATCTCCTGGGGGAAAGGGAACAAAGGCTGGGCTCCCTCTGTGAAATTGGGGCTGTTCTGTCCCAGCTTCTGCCTGAAAGACTCTTAAAGAGGAGGGGAGGCAAAAACATTTGCACAGCAGTCAATTATTCATTAGCCTGAAACACAAGGGGTTGTGGAAGGAGGAAAGATCTACAGCTTAACTGGGTGTACTGGGCTAAAAGGGGGCCGTGAGAGAAGCAAGTTACTGAGATGTTCAACAGTGCAGAAAAAGAGAAAAACTAAAATACCTAAGGACACAACTCAAATTTCCTAGGAATTACACAATCATGTATTTCCAAGAATAAGTGCCAAAGAAGCATTTTATTTAACTATGATTCTTTTCCATATTACCATATGAAAGCAATTGGTACTTCTAAACTACGTGACAGAGATCATAATTTAACAGACGACCACAGGAAATACAGTGTAGGCAGCAAACATGATTAGTCTGTAGATATTTGCACCGAGACCAAACTTCACTGTTAAGACATTTTATTTCTGTATTCTAATGTTATAAAGACAGCCCTCTCACAAAGCCACAAAGAAGACTTCTGAGAAAAGGAACATGTGTCTGCTCATCCTTGCATAAAACACACCACGGAAATACATTCATTTTTCTATTGAAATTAAAATGAAATAAACCAGTCTTCCTACAAACCCCACAAAATTTCTTAATTGGACAGCTCTTATTAGAGTATGTCTCTCAAAGGGAGGAGTCCACTGAACAGTACAAGTCTTTAGTGTTTTAATCTTGCCATGGTCATTTTCTCTTTAAAGGGCTTATTTTTAAAATATGCATCGACTGCAGCAATAGACTTTTAGTAACAGAAAACAAAAACCCAAAAGAAATGCAGAAACACCACTGTAATTATTATAACTGTTTATGAAATCCATCCATGTTTTGGCTTATGTGCTGTTGTGTTATAGGCAATTATTTCTGGCCAGCCATGACTTTATTGGCAGAAAGACGGGTGGTGGGGTGCATGTCCCCGTGTCTTAGAGCTGCCCAAACACACAGCTGGCAACAGCTGCACAGCAGCCTTGTAGGGTCCCCCCTCCTGGGGTGCCTTCACCCCATACAGCAACACAAAAAACCCTTCATGTCCTAAGGATTTTGGTAAATGTAACCTTTTGAAAGAGATACCCTTTCCTACATAAAGCACAAATAGTATAAATTAGCATTTTCTCCACTGAATACCTTTGCTTTATTTAAAAATGTCAGCAAGGTAGGTCTTTAAGACACTCAGAAGTGGTGGAGAAAAACAGGAAAATACCTGGTCATATCTGACAGGTTTTAAAATCAGTTTTATTCAGTTAAGCACTTTTCTTAATGCACTGGAAATGTTGTGAACGCAATGCCACTCTGCAGAACAATGGTGTGGAAATCCTGCATTCTACCCAGCGTGTGTGATTTTCAGTACTCTGTAATTCTTGAATACACTTGTGGCTGAAGTACACACACACTTAAAATGTTTATGAAGTTAATCACTCCAAGCCCAACTTACTCCTCAGGTAGCACTGCTAACCAGAAACATCACAATGACATACAAACAACCTCTTCTAAGTGTGACAGCAGAGTTGTATTTGAATGCTACAAATACACACAGACAACAGGCACCTTATTCATCAGTCAGCATGAACACAAAAATGCCGGCCCCAAAACAACAACAAAAAAAGGCTGCTTCTTTACATTGTGGCTTATCAAACAAAAAGCAAATAGAGCGAGTATTGTTTCTGTGTGGTGAGATCTTCCACACTGCCACCATGTGTAGGGAAATTCCATTAGAACAGTTTGCCACAAACTCCCTGACACACCAGGAAAACTGTATCAGCAGCAAAAATACAGCTTTGAGAGATGTCAACAGTAAATCTATACAGCTGGTTGAAATGGAGGAAGGACATCACCTATCTGCTAATTAATTTATAATGTACTCTTCCTTGCTCTTCGCAAATATCATTATCATTTAATAAATGCAGAAGCTTAGCTAAATAACATGGGGATGTTTATCTGGAATATTATCTTAATAATAACAATAATAATAATGATGTTAATAATAATAATGATAATAACAACAATAATAATAATAGCACTATCAACAAGGCTAAGCAGTAATATCATATTCTCACATTTAATATTATTTAACTTTTATTAATAGCTTAACCACCCGATTCCCTAAATTTTAAAATGTATTCATCAAATTCATTGACACAAATGTAAATAATACTTGTCTCAAGGGCCCCTAATGTGGTAATTCTTCCAATCACTCAGTACAGATGCTAACAATAAAATTTGAATGGATTAGCACATCAGTTCTAAACTCTACAAGGCTTTTTCAAACGCTGTTTCCACTTTGATTTCATTGTGCGATTGATAAAACATTGCTATCTGTACAGCACATCTCCTTTGAAATCCAACAAAAATAATGCTGCAGTTTTGGTAAGCTACTTTTGAAGTTCACTCAGATTAATAATATTACAAGTTAACACCGCATGTTTATTTATATTTCTATGCTGCCAGGGAAGTACATTTAAATATTGCCTCAGAAACAGCTTACAATATGCAGTGCCTGCTGCAAACCAAACTCATTTGCAGAGCATTGATGTGGCAGGCTGGAAACCACAAAACCACATTCGTTATTACTTATCAGTGCTGCTTTCCCAACCCTCTGTATAAAGCAATAGGTGGAAGTCGTCAGAAAAGGTAAAAAAACCTGGCGTTTATCTTTTTCTGTACCAGGAATAATGATTGTCAGATGTTACAGTAGTCTAACGCTTCTAGTAAGGGCAGGGATGAATGCTGGCACTCCATAAAGTGCAATCTTTAAATGAAGGTCCTAATCCCACAGTCTGTTTCAGGCAGGCAGAATCACGCAACTGCCCTGAGACCCATTAATTTAATTAGAACTATTCATATGTTTAAAGTTAAAAACGTGTTTAATTACAGGCTGAATTAAGCCCAGACTGGGGTAAACTATGCCTCAAATCCAACAGCGACTTGTGCTTTCCCAAGTAAATTCACGTCGTTGTTATAAAAATACATTTCACATGGAGAGGGAATATTCTAGCCCATCTCCCAAAGCAAGGCCAAACAGTTCAGGAGCTACAAAGACTGACATTGCACCCTGTTAAAAGTAAATTACGTAACAAATATTGTTTGGAAAGTTTAATGTCCTTCCATGTGGCCTCTAGGGGTGGATTTTCTAGTTTTTTTAAGTACCTTAAAATGCATATATAGGGAATAAAAAAAGTCTAAGTGGGCTAGGTACCTAACCACTCATAAGCCCATCCACTCTGCTTATATACCTTAAAAAATTTGACCAGGACTGTTGCCATGTGCATGTGCCTGGATACCATGACAATCTAGGTCCTAAGAATCCATCCTTGGATACAACTGTGATAAAGACTGTTGCTGTAACAACACAAAGGTGAAGACCTGCCTGAAGTGTGAGAACAACATAATCCTAAAAACACTAATGAATGTAGGATAGCGCCAAGTTCATGCTTCTTTCATTAATTCTGATAGAGACATATGTGAAGAATGATTTGTTTAATCACATGCTAATAGAAATAAAGTCAGCACAGGCCCCTGAAAACTTCAGTTTCTAATAGGCACTTTAAAAGTATCTAATGGATACTTTCTAATGCCTGGACAGAAGAGGGAACTGTCCTGCCTGAGATGAGCTCATCAGACAAGCCCAGTAAAATAAATCTGTGTGAGGAACCCATCGCCTGCTCTTTCCATGAACACTGGGCTCCTGCTGCATCTTGGGCTCTTGGAACAGGAACGTGCTGGGACAGAAAGACCCCTTCTCATTTGTAGGTTTTGGTTTGTAGAATTAGGAATGGCCACTAATTCCCTCAGATTCCCATGGATGGAGCTGCTCCATCCACAAATAGTTGACTTGTGCAACCAATACGTACTAGGGGATTATTTAACTTCTTGCTTTGGTACAGCTCTCTGTATTTTATTACGAATGCATTATCTTTGCTGGCTCCAGAACAAGCCAGGGAAGAATTCTGACTTTCAGGTGAGTGAGATCACATCTCTGTGAGCTCCCCCTCTGGCACAACAGCTGGCAGGCTCCTGCTCAATGTAGCATGGCAGCTGCTAACACGTTAAATGCAGGAAAACTCCTTTTGGTGGCTTGATGTTCTGTGTTCCCCACAGCTGCTAAGCTAGAGACACAGACTGTAATGAATTACCATGTCCAGATATTAAATGAAAAGAAATAAAGGAAAAATAACCCTTGTTTCAATATATAGTGTTAGTGTCAGGGCTTCAAGAGTACTACTCTGAACGTTTTCCAGCATTTGTAATTATGCTACTTTTTTGTCTAAACAGAAGAGAACTAATCTGAAAGCCAACAACTCGACCTACTGCGACGCAGCCTCCTTCTCATTATTATTAATCTAATATATTACTGTATAACCCAGAATTAAGATATTTCAAACAACATTTCTTAAAATTACTGTATTAATCAACCATTTGTTCTATTATCTCCCTTAAGCACTGAAAATAAATTCAGGAATGTGATTTTTGTATCCAAAGCCAGGTCTTTATCCCTGAGGCCTGTGCTTCACAGACTGACAAGAGGGTTGTTTTGTGTGTTCTCCCCTATCTGCTATTAAAGGCAGTGGTACTATGTTCTGCCACTAAACCACAAATGTAATTATGAGGTGGAATTTCTTGGCCCAGTTCCAACATTTAAACACATAGTTAACAATGCTTAAGGAAATGCAACTAACCCCCACCTACTCCCCCCCCAAGCCTACAAAAACAAACAAACTTTACTAGCAGTTCTACATAGCATCCCATGGGATTAGACACAGGAAACAGCACGAAAAATGAAAATACTCCAGTATTTATATTCCATTTTGAAAAGCACATTAGAAATAGTAGCCAGAAAAACAGCACTATCTCTATGCCTACATACGTGTGGGGACCAAATGACGTGAAAACATTATGCTGGGTTGGTATTTTATCTCTGCGGTTTTTTTGCAAGTGAAATATTTAATACAGCCATAAAACACAGTAAGTGTCTTTCTACATCTTTGTATTGCTGAGTAAGTTTTAAGAGGAGCTCCTAAGAAGCCAATCCTCCCAAAATGTGTGTCTACTTCAAAAGGTTAAAAGACAAGTAACTAATATGCTTGCTTATGGGTTCATTGTATTTTGAAAACTGACCTCCAGTTTTTTCCCCCAATGAGTTTAGATATGACTGAACAGCTGGGGCTCAGACTCTGGCCAAAGACCACTCTTATTTTGCCAGCAAGTTCTCATGTGGAAGCATATTGAGCTTTTATGTCTTTCATCACAGTCAGTAAGTAAGAGCAAATATGACTTGGGAAGAGATAAGACTCGGCTACATGGCAAAACCTGAACTCAAAACAAAACAATATACCCTAAAACATCTCATACATAACCCAAGAATGCTGGTTGGTCCTTCATTTTTTCAAAGTATTTATTTCAACTTTAGCTTTTGCCATGAAAAATTAATTCAGTCTCCAAGTATATCCTAAGCTCTCTCTGCTATATCAAGGAAAAAAAAAAAAGTTTGGATCCTGTTAAAAAGCTTTTACCGAAGTGATAAGGAGCAAAGCTGCATTTTTATTCAGATGAAGTTCAAGATTAACTTTCAGTTATTTTTTTCTCATATCAAAGGGTATCTTTATTATATGAAGAGCATTATGAACTAACATTTTATCCATAATCTCATTAACCCTTATGTGATGTTCTTTTCTTGGGAAAAACTTTCATAGTTCCTACATTCACCGTTAAGCACTTCTAATGGAAAATGTTATATTAGCAACTGCAGTACAATGACTCAGACAGTATGTTTTCATCTTTTTTTCATAAAAGGGTGATGTTTGGCAAATGGAGAATGCAAATATTTTCTTAGTTTACCCAAATAGCAATATTTCCTACCATTTTGACTGTGTGCTTTCTTTATGCATTTGCATTTTATACTTTTGAATACAATATTCAGTGGAATAAAAAATGGGTATTACAAGCTACACAAATGCATTCCATTAGAAAGATCAACATTTTGGTAAATACTGTGAACTTTTTCTTGTAAAACTCATTTGACCTTCTACTGAAATCAAAACAGTGCAAATGCTACTTAGAAGTTTTTAAATACCTTTTACATACACAGCAGTATCATATCATATATCCTCCCTTTACTTGACAAATACAACTGTTTATTCACTACTCTTAAATGCATTACTGTTTTATATAATTTGAAATTTTATATCATTTGAAATGTGTCTTTATCTTTTATTTATGAAATTATCTAAATTACTATAAAATATACGGATACACATAACACAAACAAAGTGACACCTAGGAGCACTCAAAACATTTTGGTTTTTTTTTATTTCAAGACAAAATTCAGCTCCTAATTGACCCTGTAAATGAAATAAGTATAATAAACTGACGAAAAATGTCAAAGCCCCCTAAGGTCAGTAATAAAACTTCCATTTGTGGGGGATAGCATTATTATAGTAGAAGCACCATTTTTTCCCATTGAGATTTATATCTGAATTAAGCATAGCAAACGTAAAAACACTTCTAAGGAACTTTCAATGACCTATAAGAGAAGAAAATCCAGGGGCAAATACAAATCCTTGGAAAATAAATAAGATAGAATAGTATCTTTTAAAAGTCTCAAACTCTATGTTATTTGAAGTAAGGTGCAGTTAAGCTTTATTTCTACTGGCTATTACCTGGCTCAGATATTTTTTAGCACTTCAGTGCTCCTTCTCTGCACTGGCAAATCTTTCTTGACTGAGTATTTATTGCGACTGTGAGTTACAGACTAATGTAAGCAGAATATTTGGATAATTAAATGGCAAATGGCCTTTATAAATATTTGAAAAAATAATTTTCTCCCCATAAAACTGTGAAAATTATTTCATTATATCAAGTGTATATTAATATGGAGCAGACAGGGAATTGTGGAAAAACTTCCATTTTTCTCTGCAAAAGAAGAGCTCCCCTCTCACAGGCTCTCTCTGTGGACAACATGAACCTCCCTCATGCAGGCAGGTCAACTTTCTCCTCTGGCCAGAAACAGAAAATGTAAGACTAGGAGAGACCTTTCAACTAACCAAACCCAGTTCTCTCTTGCTAGAGGTAACCCCGTCCTGCCATCCCTTTTATAAAATCTGATAAAAGTCCACTGTCAAAATCATAAAGCTTTCTGTTCCTCTGCCTATCAAAGGGCTACATTAAAACCTCATCAGCTACAAGCCAAGAGGCAAACTTTTGCACTTTCATCATGCCATAATCATTCCTGCCCCTGGTACTGAGATCTAGGAAGAGAAATCACGGTTCTTTATCCAAGAGCTGAATAATTGCCTTATGGCTGGTTCCTGAGTCCAATGCACTGACTATATTATGTGAGATTAGGCCTCTCACACTGTTTAATTTTCATATAATTGTAAATAATTACAGGAACGTAATCAGTCAGAAGCTCAAGGAGCGTAAGGAGAGAATTACTCCACCCTTGCATCTCTCAGTTAATTGGGAGTATGTCTCGGTGGTGGGTGACTACAAAGGGCAGGCTAAACTCATCTGCTAATTTAGCTAAAACAAATGTAAGTAGCTTATGTGTAAGGAGGCAAAAACAGGCAATGTGCTATATCCCAAAAGATCAGCACTTGGTTTCCAATGAAGTAGTAAAGCAGCATTGAGGACGTAGCCCCTGATACGGATCAAAAACCCAATTCTCAAAGAATCCTTCTATGTTCTGTGGCCCAACTCTTCTAACAACACCTTAAACAACCGACCTTAAACCATGTCACCCTCTCCACAGTCAGCTCTAAAAGCACCATGGACCACTAGGCTTGTCACATGATAACAGCAAGGCTATTTGCACACTTCTTAAATGTGTTTTCAATGTTCATTTTTAGAAAGAGCAGCAAAATTAGAGAAGTCCAGTCCCATTACAAATGTCACATGGCCAGGTCGGTAGAGCACGCCACAAACAAAGCAATCCAAAACTTACTGTCAGTAGAGACATTGTCCCTGAAAATTACAATTTCTGAACTAGTGCAAGGGCAAAATTACTTGGAAGTTAACATCCCTCTTTATATTGGCACCTTTTGGAAGTTTGTATTTTATCAGTGTTCAAAGTTTCCAAGTGCCATATGCTACTGAAATGATTTATTGATTATAAAAAGCCACCCTATTGCTCTTCCAAACCTCTGTACAGATTAAGTCTGCATAGTCAGAAAGTGGTTTGCAATCAAATTTTTCCATCAGTAGCCAGAAAGCAGGGAAAGACAAACTTTACAAAGTGTATTTGCTAGCACATCTGAATCTACTTCACATCTTGAGTGAAGGAGCTTTGTGTGGAAACAAATTTGGCACTTAGTTTTCAAGGAGCAACAGCAGAATTCAAGACTCAGTTCATTAGTACATGACAGAGATGCAAAAATGAAGCTCTGCTGGTTGTAGATACAAAACAGAGCGAGATGCCAACCTGACAGTCACATTATCAAAGCTCTAAAAAGAAAAAAACAACAGTATGAGAACAGCATCCTACACAGACTAGGCTGTGACTGAGCAAACCTCTCTGGAGGTAGGATGCCAAACCCCACTGCTGAAAAGATGACAGCACTTCAGGATTAAAAAAGAAGGGAGGATATTTGCTCTCTTCTTCGTTATCTGTGCATTGAGAACAGAAACAAAGGCACCTGCAAATCACCCTCTGGCAGTACCCCCCTGCTTCTATGGATTACAGATGCAGACCACAGCAGCTGCATTGAGAACCTGGATGCCTCAGTCAAAAATCCACCCGTGGGATGAATACAGACCTTTAATATACCTAAAAATCTACATATTACATGCAGAGCTAAGTCAATTTGATCCAGCCAACTACAGAAAAATAAACATGAACAAAAAAAGCCCCCACAAGTACCTGAAAAATCTGGTTTTATAAGCATTCATTCCACAAATCTGTGTGCTGTGGCTCTCACCCAAGGAGGAACGTCAGTGTTTTGCAGCAATAATGAAAAGCAATGTCATACGAGATCCTCCTTTGCTAAAATATTACTTTTATGAAACATGCCATATAGCAGTTTTAGTGCACTCAGAGGCTTTGCATAATCAGATGTAAACTCTGCTCAGAAACAAACCTTTTTTTTCCTCATCAAACACTATGCCTGGTCTTCACTGCTCAAGAATTCTCTAAAGCTACGGAGGGAACAAGGGAGGTATCGGTACAGCAGAAACCAGAGAAATAATCTACCTTAAAAAGGTACAAGAAAATTCTTTCAAATAATAAAAAGTCCCATTTGATTCATTATTAAACTCACCCCATGCTTGATATGAAAAATTTTGAAGTACCAAGAAATTTTCTAGGTAAGTGAGTATTCATTATGAACAGTGATTAGCAAAAAAATTCAGAGTCTGGCGGGCTGAAAGATGAGATCATCAGCTCAAGTCCTTCAGCTCATTATCTCAGCCACTAGCCAAACCATTACATCACAACTGGAAATATATACCATTCATAATATAAAGGAGTCACACTTGAGGTTACTTGAAAATGACAGAAGACAGAAAAACAATGGCTCTGTGGACCATATACTCACTGCTGCGTTACAACTATGGGACAACTGTAAAAAAAAAAAAAAAAAAATCCCACAGTGACTTGAATATCCTGGGCCAGGGCAGAACCATATGCAGTATTAACAATATATTAAGGCAGAAGAGCAATACTGACTTCAGCACAGCATGACAGCCAACACCAACCAGATCATGCCAAGGACCAGGCACAACCTCCTTTTGCTTTCCTAATGAAATGTGCAAGTAATTAACCATTGACACTGACACAGTGCAGAAATTACCTATTAACTAAACAAAAATTAAAATGTTCAATTAATTTCTGAGACTTCAAATAGCTGTGCACATCTGCAAGCACCTCCTGAAGGACCAGCACTTCTCTTGTCTAGGCTGATGAGTACATTCATGCCTCATACCCATTGCACAAACACCCTCCTCACAAGTATCTGCCAAGGTCCTTGGTCTGCAACCTGCAACTTTCAGTTTCTTCAGCTGCTGCCTCCTGTGCCCAATCCTCACAAGATCTAGTGGTTTTGGTGAAGTTAACTTTAGTTACTGCACAGCCTCTGAACTTCGAAGATTTCAGCCTCAAAGCCAGTCTTCAGCTGATCCTCTGCCTCACTCATCAGCTCTAGGTTTGTCACAAATCTCTCCACTTTCAGGTTCTTCTACCCTGTCAGCTGTGTTAGTGAAGAGCAATACAACTCAAATTCCCATCATGCAGATTCCCAATAGGCCTCCTCTAAATGAGCTAGCTGAAAACAGAACCAAAAATGTGCTTCAAACCCATTTATTTTCCCTCCCTTTTTCTTCATGTCTGTTTCTTTAACACACAGGGCACATTAAGGGATTTCATATCCTGCTTTCCTGCAGTGTATGATCTCTAACTTATTTGCATCGTTTTAAATGACCTTGTGTATAACAGAGCAGCACATTTTTACCTGGTCCCCTTTACAAAGCTACAGTTATCTGTAAGTCACCTGCTGTCTCCCCACAGATAATTTCCACCTCTCTCAAGACATGCCCACACCCTTATCTGCCAGGGAATTCACAGTATCCACTCTTTCTTCAACCTTCAGGTCTCCTTGGAGAGTTATTCAAAATCCAAACACCTTGATTCTCCTCTTTGCTCTCCCTTGCTTACAGGGAGGTTTCTCACAGAGAATCTCAGCAAAGTCGCTAAATATTATTGGAAACAAAATCAAGCATGTTAACCTTGGGGTAGGACTCAGAAGTCTGCGTTCACTCCCAAGTTCCACCAGCTTCACACACAAAATACAGCAAATCACTTAAACTTCTCGTGCTTGAATTCTTAACCAAAAAATTTGTTTTCCCCACAACTTCCCAAGAGCATCATTAGGATAAAAATCATCACGTTTTGCCAGACTCTTGGTTCTTAATGTAGGTCACAAAGTACGTAAATAAGAATTGATTATGAAAGTCAGGAAGTTAAAACAGTCCATATGTGGCCAATATTGCTACTGAAACCTAAACTTCTGCATTTCCTGCCATTGTGACTTTAATTATGAAATCATAAAGTTTCACTAACATAACTGCCATGTTTAGTTTCCTTGCTGTCTTTAGGGGAAATATTAAAGAGAATTAAAACAAAACAAAAACAACGAAACCACCACCAAAAAGCCAATCAAGCACAACTACCAAAAAAAAAAAAAACCCAACAACCCACTCAAAATAAACAGCAATGAATAACAAAAAATGCCCACACAACTCGAAAGTTTATCAAGTTCCTCCACCTCACCAGTACATCATTGAAGGAGGCTCAGTCATGGACTTAGGCTTGAGTTTTGTACTGGTCCCTTCTTGCTGTCTGGGGTTAAGGGGAACAGGAAGTCAACGGACTGTCCCAAAGGAGAAAAGTCTATCCCTTCTGTCTTTGGATAATCTGTCTCTGTCTGAAAAGAACCCCTGGCACAGATCTGCCTATAAATCTACACAGAGCTAAAAAGGCTGATGAAGAAACAGGACTAATCCAAATCAAACAAAACAACCCCACAAACAACAACAAAACTAGAGGATGTTTTCCTTCTGTGCTATGGAAGAAGCTAGGTAGATGATGCCCTGACTGGAGTAGGTTTTTTTGCCTACAGGTTGAGAATCAGACTGAAATTTAAGCATCAGTGATAGAGGTCAGCAGAGAAATGTGGGCAAAACAAATGGTAAGAGATCACAAGTGTGAGATGGCGCTCCCTCAACTTCTGCAGGAACTCACGTACACACAGCTGAGCTATTACTGCGCATGGTAATCTTATTTAGACCCATCTCTGTACCAGAGAAGTGTGAGATAGCAAACACATTGCCAATCTCCTAACAGGCCTCTCAGGAGGATCCGGAAAACTACAAAACAATTAATTTGATGTACGCATTGAGCAAATTGATAGGAACTGTTACAAAGAACAGAGAGCTAGATATCACGTGCTGGGGAAGAGTCCACATGGCATTTGAACAGTTGCCTCACAAATCCATTAGTGTTGCTAGAGAATTGTTGTATGTGAGGACAAACACGACCGGATCAATCCAACCGTTTGAAATCCAAACAAATACATAGCTTGGTAAAAGATGGGAAAGAAAAGATGGTGTTAAACGCTCACTTTCTCTACGAAAATAGGTCGCTACCAGTGTTCCACAGGAGTTTTGTAGGACACAGCTGTATAAATGGGTTGGAAAACAGGGAAGAATGGTGTGCAGGAAGAGTACCCTACTGATACCAAGTTGCTCATAGCAATACAAATGGAGACTTACTGAGAGAACTGCAACTGATCTCACATAGCAAAGGACTAAATTGTAAAATGGAAGACAAAGCTCAGTGTTGGCAGGTATAAAGAATTGTAGGGAATGGTGGGGAGGAGGGGTGGGGAGGAAAACAATCCCAACCCTATGAATACAGTATGGGCTCTGGGTGAGCTATTACCGCTACAGGGAAGGATCTTGCGTTCAACAGTGACATATATAAAAAAATGATGATTTAGTTTCAGCAGCAGTCAAAAAAAAAAGCAAATATTATTAAAAATTATGGGAAACGTAGACCACCACAGAACACACCCTCAAGCCAGCATTTAAACAACAGATGCTGTACACTGAATAAGTTATCTAGCTTGCATGCAGTCCTCCAGTCTCAGAAAGACACAACAGCACAAGGGAAGGCAGAGAGGAGAACAAGGATGATCAAAGGTATGAAATGGGTTCTGATCAAGGAACTAAATAGACATGGATTTTCCAGCCCGGAAGACAAACAATCAAGGTAGTATCAAAGAGATCTGTGATAAATGAAGCACCATAAAGGCAGTGGATAAGGAATCATTTGTCTCTTACAAGGTAAGAACAAAGGAGCATCAAATGAAATTATCAGGTAGTATATTCAAAATAAACAAAAAAAGGCACTTCTTAACACATACATTGTTCTACCTTAGGACTCATTGCACAGGATATTGTGGATGATAAAAATGCACACGGTTTTACAAACAATAAGACAAATATAATGGAAGAAAAATCTACCACGGGCTATTAAACCAAAGATACCATCTCTGCTTCAGGAAGTTTGTGAGATGCAGATTGCTGAAAGCTGGGAAAATATATTGGGAAAGCACTACTACGTGCTTCCACTTTTACTGTTTTCCCTAGGCACCTGCTGTTAGTCCCTGGCCGAGACAGGGACAGTGACAGCAGTCAGGCTGTGACAACAGCCCCTAGCGCAGCTCCACAGGGGCTGGTCTCCAGGACAAGTGTCCACACCTCGATCGGACGGTTTCACTTTCAGCTAGAACCAGACTGGTCCCGCTGACTGAATGGGTATTCCCAGGTGGAAACATCTCCTGGTTGAGCAGCACCCAAAACGAAACCCGCCCGCGCGCTCGGAGCCTGCGCGGCAACGCGCGCACGTCGGCAGGAAGCCGGGACAATGAGCGGACCTGCTTCAGAAGAACACTCCTAACCCACACCAAAACGCTCACGCAGATACACCTGTGCCCCATGAAACACACCCTTGCCCTGGAAGTCTGACCACTCTCCTGAACCAATGACCCTCCCGCATCCAGCAGCTGCCCTGCAGGACCTGACATCGCCCCAAAGGGTGACCGAGGCTGAGCTGGGTCTTGCTACAGGACCGGTCCTGAAGAATCTTCTCCGTTACATCCCACTCTGCTCAGTGCTCTCTGGGTACAACTACAGAATTAGGCCTTTAGGCATAAAGCTGTGGACATGAGGAAACTTTCACCTGCGCATTTCTGAGGAATTTTTACTTGGGTTATCTTTCATGCACCAAAGAGCTACTTTTTACCTCACAAATATACATATATGTTGATCTGTGATGACCAATATACCAGCTTTTAACCATCTCTACACTAAAAAAAACACTACTGGTACCTTTGTTATAATGAGAAACCTATAATTATTTATTATTAAAGACACATTTCTAAGCCTCCTTTCAAGAAGACAATCAGTATATAATTCCAAGTGATAGATGCCGAAGAAGGTTACAGACTTGCAAAATATATTTTAATATTAGAAACTTTATTGAAATTTTCTCATCACAACAGCTTGGCTCTTACAAAGCAGTTAAATATAGCATGACATTGCATTTCTCTTCATGGAAAACACTATTTCCATGCTATTATACTGCCTTTACTACAAAGGCACCTATTAAGTAAGATGAGAAGTTGATTTTCCAGTTTACAGACAGAGCTAATATTTACCTGAAGTATGTTCTCCTAGAAAGAGCAATACACTTTAAAAACAAACAAACCTTCAAAATGTGTCTGATCTTGACTTCTGTCACTTAATTTTGCATTTGCCTAATCATGCAAAGTGGAAAACATCAGCTTAGTATTAAATGGAATGTCTTTAAATGGACAAAAAGCCTTTTGATTGATTTGGAATTCCTTATTCTACCAATTTAATCTTTTGTATAAGCCTCTTCCGAAGGAGACTACTGCTTCCTTAAACAAAAGGTTATGGGATCAGTTTTGAAGAACAGTGATACTTTTGACCTTGACACAAAGGATACAATTGATGGGAAAAGTCACTGAAGAAATTTCAATCATTACCATGACTGAGCTGAACCTTTATCTGCAACCTAATTAAAAAGAAAGGTTCCCACCCCAAAAAGCCTTGTGCAAGGTGTTTGTCATGAAGAATTACAGAGTTCTGCATAAGAGGGCCCAAGGGCATTCAAAATTACTGGAAAAAAAAAAAAATTCCTTCTTCAGAACTAACAATACAGAATCTTCTCTTCAGAAAGCCATAGAAAAACTGTTAAGGCATTTTAAAGATCTGAAAGTACGTATCAGTCTTCTTTCATTTACACCGGACCTGGGAAAGCAAGAGCCAGAAAAACAATGTTTTTTTTCTTCTCTTGGTCTGTCTTGTACAGACTAAAATAAAATCAATTGCCCTGTGGAAAAGCCTTGTAAAGACAACTCATAAATCCTACTTATTTATCTATTTTTTCATCATGTAGAGCAACAAGATCGGGTATTCTTGTCACAGTGACAGATGGTAAAAGAACCATAACAATCCCTGTTCTTCAACCCCAGGGACCACAGTCACTGTACGAAAGATGAAATGATACTTAACAATTCACAAAATTATTTGACCCTTTGATTATCTCAGTTAAACAGCATTAAATTCTGTCAACAGGCATGCACAACCAAAAAATTATGTACTTATTCTTCCCAAGAAAAGTCCAAGGAGAATGGAAACTTCAGAGTAAGACCCCCCGCCAAAACTGTCAAGCTAATTGGAAAACTTTACATTTGCTGTAAGAAAAAAGTAAATAAAAAATTCTGTGAACAAGTCTGAAATCCTTCCCATATCTGGCAATTAAAGGTTATCTTAGCAGTACATCCTTTCACTTAGGGTTCACGTTTTATCCAATAGCTAATGCATGCCAAGTCTATGAAAGGTCAGAGAGCGCCTGAAAGCAAAGGCAGTGGCTGGACCTCAGACCTCAGTAATGGGCAGCAGGTATTACTGCAGTGCATCCATCTATCAGAGACATCGATGTTCCTTCCTCTGATCATTTTTCCAAAGAAACTAGAAAGCTCTCCTGTGTATTTGTTTGGAATCCAATTACACAGGCATGATGATATATTAGGAAAAAAAAAACTTCACTCTGAGTATGGTGAGGCACTGGCACAGGTTGCCCAGAGAGCTGTGGATGCCCCAGTACTGTCAGTGTTGATGGCCAGGTTGGATGAGGCTTTGAGCAACCTGGTCAGTGAAAGGTGTCCCTGGCCGTTGCAGGGGACTAGATGATCTTTATGCCTGCTTCCAACCCAAACCATTCTATGACTCAATGATTGAGCAACTCCCCCCCCCCAAAAAAAACACCCTGCAGTCACAGCTGAAACAGGGATTTTCACACCAAAAGACTCAGACCAAGTCACTTCTAGCCACTGTCATGTGGAATTTGGCAAGAGGCAACCTGCTGGTCTAAACTAGCAGGTCTCATTTTTCTACTTGTACAGGCAAATCCTACTTGCATCTCACCTAAAAATCCTGTTTTGTTTACTTTTTCCCCCAAGCTAGGCCCAGACTCTTCCAAGTTTTCCAATGACATTTCAGCAGACCTCCATTTAGGATCTGAAGGATGGTAAAACATTTTCTGTTCTTCACTTTGAACACGCCCCAGCTGAAGGCGGCTCATGTACAACAGGTACTCAATGCTCAAGCACTATCAGTGTGCCACAGATGAGACATTTA
The DNA here is from genome assembly GCA_013397915.1 of Daphoenositta chrysoptera. Lineage (NCBI taxonomy): Eukaryota > Metazoa > Chordata > Aves > Passeriformes > Daphoenositta > Daphoenositta chrysoptera. The sequence goes on along the minus strand of VZRO01001107.1, from coordinate 40,987 downwards.
TGCAGATATTTAAATAAGGCCACGCCCGTAATAAAGATAATAATTAACTACCATCCCTGGCACCAAGGTGTTGCACAGTGAACTTCACATCAAAGAAAAGAGCCTTTAAGTTATTTAAAGATTTTGAAGTGTTGTGAGGAGATGCTGCTCGTTCGCGTAGGGAAAGAATTTGTTAACTGGTCTGCCCTGCCGACAAACATCAACAAAGTTTGATAGATTTCCTTTGCCTATGTGTCTGCCAACATTTATTTTTTTAATAGATTTTGTGGTTGTCCTCCAGAAGTTGAAATGTTATTTTGCACTAGCACACCAAAACATTTTTTTTATGAACATTATTACCACAAGCATAAAACTTCTGTTTCTGTGTGAAAGTTTGTTAGAAAGGGTTTCACAACCATATGATATAAGGAAACTGAATTAATTGTATTTTTGAATTTCCCATTGCCAGATGGGATGTTACTTAAGAGTGGTATAATGACTCAAATACCAGCAGTAGGTCCAGCCACCTAGGATTAAGAAGATGGCACCGTGGGTAGAGAGAACAGTTTCCTTCAAAATGCCTCTAATGAAGATGAATTTGCTCAGACTAAAACAAATTCTTCACAGCCACGGAAGGATTTGCTGAGACACCGGGTCACAGGAGGCTCATGGCACTGTGACACACCTACTAAATCTTCTCTCTGCAAGCTTAATGCAATAAAGAAAATCCCTTTGTGGCCGATACTGCCGCGGGTGCCACAGCGGAGACCAGGCGGCCACGGAGGTGGCGGGGCTGCGAGTGTCACTCTGCCCAGCAGCCCCCAGCTCCGGAGAGAGAGGGAGGAGCTGGCCAGGACTGGGCTTGTTCTGAGCCCCGCTCAGGAGGAGAAAATCAAATGCAACCTGGCAGAGGAAAGAGTGAATGCAGCGAGTGGTATATGGGCTCATTGGAGGGATAAAACAGGGAGCAGCTTATGCCGTGACCTGCTGAGAGACGATCAGTGGGACATCCTTCCTCCGGTTTAAGGAGCTGGGGAAAAAAACATGGACAAACATGGAGTTACTGAAGCGAAGGAGGAAGACACACTTTTTCCTCCTCCTCGAACTTACTCTCTTGGCTTTACTTGGACAAATATGAAACGGTCTTGTTAGGACGAGAGAAAGAGCGAGATGCAAGCTGCTTATTTTTGTCCAGGAGCAGACATTTAAATTACCAGTCTTGCTACTGATTTTGGACACTAGCCATGGCTGGGGATTTTACCCGTAATTCTCACTGACATTAATTCACAGACTGGCTCCCTGACCAGAAAAGGTCTTGCTCTGGCCTGACCCATAACAAGGAACCTGGAGTGGAGGGTTCATCTGACTCATGGTAATTGCCTTACCGGCATATCGGATAAAAGACAGTTTCTGAGGTATCAAGTCTAAGTACGGACACGGGATCTGCAATCTCCTGGCACATGCTGCAACAGCCAAGGAAAATTGTTACTGTAAGAACCAAGCATGTCAGTAGGAAGCAAGTGATAAAACCATTTTCTGTTTCTTCCAAATATATAGCTAAAGGAGAACAAAACCCGAGCTTTTGAGATCCGCAAGAAAGCTGTCTGAACGTGGCAAGAGTAACTCTGAAATGCTACTGCAGTGCACTGGTTTCTATTAAATGAAGTCACTGTAATAGTTATATCAAGCACTTATTCCTGCATTTTAAAAGTATATACAGAAATCTGCTAGTTATTGAAGATAATCTGCTCACAATATCAAAGGAGAATCACGTATTAGTAGACTCTTCTCAAGTCACACGGCCACATTATAACTCCAACTCTGCGCAGATACTTCTTTATTTTCCCTCCATGTGGATAACAAAATAGGGATGAACTAATGCCACTCACACTTTAGATAAACAACCACGTTTATAAAAAATAAAGACTGCAAAGCACAAGTGAAAGTAGAGTTTTTACCTACTTATTTCTCCCTTTGAGGTCGGGGATCCTTGAGGACTGAATTTGTATTTTCCCTGTAACTTGCTACACTGAAAAGGCAGCAAAACCGAAACTGTATTCAAGATAATTATGCATCTTATCCAACACCCCTAAAATAGTAACAAGTTTGTGATAGTTCTACCTGTCATTTTGCAAGAAAACTTTCCTACATATCTTGAGCAAGCTCAAGATATAGATTTAAAAGAAAAAAGGAGAATGGGAGGAAGATTTCTGATGGCTATAATAGAGATGGGATATTTTCTGATCCGTGCTTTTGCAGGAGAGGGTTGGGTTTTAATGATTACTTAGAAAAGTTGCTCTCATTTCTTTGGATCATCTCTCAAATTTAATCATCTTTAAATAGTTTATTTACTCATTAAGTTGTGTGTCAAGTTACCTGCAAAAACCTCCACAAAAATGTGCCTATTCCTTTTACATTCAAAGAGAATTTACTTCAGAAATCCAGACTTGTCCAGCACACTCTGAAAAAAAAAAATCTTTCTAGCTAAAGGAAGGAAGGAACCAAAGGAAGGAAACTTGTAAACTACTAAATTTCCTGAATAAATATTTCTTATGTCCCTCATTTGGGCATTGCAGATTGGAAACTAAGCCCCTACCTCTGGGACAGCACACTCCCAACTTTCGAGTTAATGCAGTTTTTCAATCATTCTTTAACATGAATCATTAATGTGAATACTTATGCTGAACCCATTAAGTGCTACTGCTTTGTCCCACAAACATTCATTAATTTATCTATAACATACTGCCATCTGGTAAGGGAACAGGATTATCTCCATTTTACAGATGAAGAACTCAGAGGGAAACAAACAAACAAACAAACAAAAGAAAACCCCCAAAACAACTAATGACTTGAGCAAGTTATTTCAAGAAATCTGGCAGATCAAGTCCAGATTTCTTCAGTCACAGTCCACTGCATTTAAAGCAAAACTATTCCTTATCACTTCCAGAAACCTTAATTTCCAATTAGCCAAGAGGTATAAAAGAAAAAAAACATGAATCCACATTTTCTTTCAACAATGCCTTTAATAAAGCTGTACATACATGACCTGTATGGTAGGTTCATCAAGTCAGCAACAGATACACGTTGGTATTATTAAATGTTTAATATGTTTTAACCAAGATTGACCTCCGAATGAACCACAGTACGCTTTGGGATTTAAAACAATCTGTTGTAGGCTAATTTTTCACATTAGCCCTGTATTTAACAGCAACAGTAATTTTTAAATTTAATTTGGCCTCCTGCATCATGCACACAGAAATACATTTCTCTAAAGATAAATCATTCAAATGTGTACTATATCAATACCAACACCATTTTTTTGCTTGGGGGTAATTTTGCCAATAATTTAGCAACACAATCAGGAGAAAAGCAGCAACGCCGATTCCCTTTCTAGCGTGAAAGCAAAGTAGCTTGCAAGGCATGCCTTGGATTTGAGAAGCAGCAGAAGGAACTCCACACCCCTCTACCACTTTTAAATATAACAGCAAAACAAAAAACTCAGCAGCTATTTCAGGAAGCTTAGTTGTTCAAATAAGAAAATACTTACAAGCAGAGGCTGGGGGCACACTCTACAAAAAAGCCTTTTCTAGAGACAGAGTACTCATTATTAACACAAGTTTTGAAGAAAATCGGGAGGAAGTACATCTAAGGATCAAATCAGAAGCAGTCTTGCAGATTATTTTAAACTATGCATGATGGATGCATTCTGCTCTGTCCTCATTTCAAACTGCACAGACTTTTCCCTGTGATAATCTATTCCAGATGAAGCAACTGATATTTCCAGTTTAACCACAGAGAAATGGAAAAAAGGGGGCAAATCCCCCCCACAACCGGTAACTCTTTGCTATTTAATGATTAATCAGTATGAAACCTTCACTCAACATTTAACTTTCTCTTATTTACTGAGCTCTTTAATACAGAAGGGAAAGTAAATAAAAGGAAGAACGGCAATTCTTGATTTCTTGCCAGTTTACAGTATTAAAAAAAGAATCTGCGCCACGGGTTGGCAGGCAGCCACACTTACAGTAAGCTATCTACTGTTTCACCCCGCAGGAAGGACAAAGGATTCAGTGTGGGGCTGCTGGGTTTCTCTCTGTCAAATGCACCCTTCAAAACAGATCCCAGGAATATTAAAAACTGCGTGCAATTAAGAGCATGTTTTCGTGATCCTTCCCTCTTTTGGGGGATGTTTTTAAAAAACCTGGAGTGTCGTCGTCGAGAAGGCAGGGAAAGGAAATTGCAGCGCTACAGCCACAGCACTGACATTTTAACTTACTAAATCAAGTTACTCCAGCAGAAGTATAAGGTGCTGGGTTAAGCAGTTTGGTTCATATTTCTGTTTCCTCATGACACGAGTGCACATTACTGCTTCGTGCCCTCTCCAGCTGCTCAGCACCCACTTCCAGAAGGGCTTCCACAGGATTGTGCCACAGGGAACCCCATCTTTTGAGGGCTTATTCTTAAGGCTTCCTAGTGCAGAAAGGTAGCTGTTTGCCAGCAGTGGGGAAATCTGAAAGGTGTACTGACTTCTGGGGATAACTGTCTCAGTGCACTGCTCCATTCCACATGCATCATGCAATATTCCCACATCTTGGTTACTCAAAACCACCTGAGCCATTGGCAGGAGGCAGGAAGGAAGGAGGAACAGAAGGATGGGAGGAATTAAGGGCTGGGGAGAATAGGAAAGAGAGGGTGAAAAGCAGCAACAAGCGGGAATTAGAATAGGCTAGAGTTAATAGAAAGAGCCAAAAGGAAGTGAATGAAAGCATGACTGAAGAGGAAACAAGTCATTAAAGGACAAAGAAAATCGCTATTCCGCATTATGAGGGAGAACACATGTGTAAATACAGAGAATATGGATGAGAGTTAAGGATCAACGATTATAAATAAGCACAGCCCGAGTGCTCCTTCCACTATTAAAACAGAAATAAAAGGAGCACGGGTTCCACCTACAAGAAGTGAACATCCATGTGACCTGCCTTTGTTTTATTACATAGCCTTGAAACTTTCTGTGAATTTCCAACTATCCCACTCCTACCCTACCCATATTATGTCTGGAGGCATTCTAAATATCCCTATAAGCATCAGTACATTTTCAAAAAATATCCTGCTTTCAGAAAAATATTATTTTCTTTTCTCCCAACTGCAGCATTTTAATCTGATTCTCGGACTTCCGTGCCCGATTCCCAAAAATTAAGTGTTTTTTTTTACCTCTGAATTTAATAGTATTCAATCTTTAAACTTTGGTATCTTGGTCTCTCTAGCCTAAAAATGAATTTTCAGCTTAAATAGAAGAGCATGGAGGAATTTTTAGCTTACATAAAACAGACAGTTTCTGCTTGCAGTCCCGAAAGGACTGGAAAGAGTGATTTTCAAGTTTCTGACAGTCTTCCCCATCACCACCCCCACCCCACCCCTCCTAGCTAAGAATGTAAAATTGCTCAGAGTACTGCAAGTCAGCAACAGCCTTGTTTAAATGACCTTTGCATCTTACTAAATGTCTCAGGTTAGATCCCAGTTCTGAAAGATACCAGTAAAGGTTGCAAAAATATGAAAATCCCTGTCGGACGGACATCTTGCTGTAGCAAGTATTTGATTTTTGGCAAGTTCAGTATAAGTATTAACTTTCTTTTCACACCAAAAATCAGGCATGCTGATAGTAAAAGTGCTTTGATACAGAGCTGAGAATCCCATTTCTGTCCCCAGCCTGCAGGTCACCCCTGGACGGTTTTAGGAAAACCACTTCCCCATGTCTCAATTTCTGCATTCATAGAACTGGGGAGGTTTCCTTTTGCTCCTGTGCTCTCATGGACTTCTCAAAGCAGGTTTTATAGGACTCAGCCATCACTATTTTGTTTCCAGGGCTGCTTTTGCTTTCAGACACAGCATCTACTGCACATACATTGGAGCTGCTGCAGCTCCCCGGCAGCAAGAGCACCACATACAGTGTCAAACAAAGTGCAAATTTGGTTAGCATGGAAACAAAACTGAACCAGCTTCCACAGAAGCAAAAATACCTGCTCTTGCACCAAATTCAAGGAGACAATTTTTGCTGGAAGTAGCACGCTTTTCAGAAGTTCCACAATGGTTGTGAAGCACAACTTCCACAGAAGGTTGGTTCTCAGCTATCTAATCTTCATCTACACCATAACCTACAGCACAAGTTTGGATGTGTTTGCCTGCTCTTTTTATCTTTGGAAGAACTAAGAAGAATTACAGGCTTTAAAGAACAACTTACTCTCACAAATGAAGTTACTGACATGAAAACAGCAACTTCATATGTACAAAATTTTAGCTTAAACTTTGTAACTGGCAAAAAAAAAAAAAATATCACTAAAGCTAGTTAATGCTTTCCTAATGTGCCATGCAAATATTTTAACTTCAGGTACAAAATACAGCAAGTGCTGGTGAGTTTCATAACAACATACTCAAGGAACAAAAAAAACCCAAAACCAAATAAAAAAAAAAATCTCTAAGCACGAAAAACATTCATTAATTTGCTGATTTTTAAGCTTGATGGAAATGTTTCTGTATTTCAGTTTTAAAAGAGATAATGAAGAGTAGGAGAGAAAGACAACTCAAGAAACATTAAATTATACCTTCAAGATTAACACTTCCTACTTCAAAAAATATTTTAAACATAAATGAATCCTTTGATTAAAAGTTTTGATTATTCTTAAAAAAACCAAAAAAACTCAAACTTGCTTATATAAAGCTCAGAACTTGCAATTACTAGCTCCAATACTGCAAAACACACAAACTCCCACTGACTTCAAGGAATGCAGACTTAGATTCACTATTTGAAAAAATACATTAACTTCAGCATTGGAAATACTTAGCCTCCCTAATCTGATTCCCCTCCCCAACAATTACAGAGCAATTACATGAGATAAGAACACATTTTTCGGCACCATTTTTACATATTTTGATAACCATGTCCAATTACAAATTTCCCTCACTGCTTAAATTTAAAAAAAATAAAATAAATCTTGCAAAGATTTTTTTTTTCTTTTTTAAATTATTCTGACACAGTGCTGAAGTGTCTCCTACAAGGAACAAAGGAATTCACCTGAGCTCTGATCCAAAACATACTAAAAGTTAACAGCCTTCTTCCAGTTGACTTCAGCACGCCTCCCACCAGGCTGCCTAAGAACTGACCTGGGTAGCTTTGAGAAAGGAACTGTACTTCAATCCATGGAAATGCCTGAAATCCACGATTTTTTTACTCTTGTTGGTCTTCTCAAGGTTTAAGACTCTTTGTAATGCCATCAGCTATAGCAACAGGTTCTTGTTTATACAAACAAATGACCTACGAAGCACACACTTAATCTTACCAGCATGCAATTTTGATTATCCTGCACCTCTCTTTCACCCGAGTCCTTTGTCAACTACAGAAAAGTGAAACATTATTTTAAACAAACAAGAATGTTTCTGGTCTGTCAAATTTCAAGTTGTCAGCGTCCCCCCATGAAAGCAGGTTTTTACTTCTTAAAGAAATCCCACTTGTATTGTGCCTGAAACATGGAATCTTTTATTTGTATTTCTTGTATTCACAAAACTTTGTGGGGAAAAAAAAAAAACAAGTTTTTAAAATCCAGTAATCACTGTTTGCAGAATTCCATACAGGCAGAAAAGCTACAGTTAATTAAAAAAAATAAGAGCTGGAAAACAATGGAAAAACTTATCTAACTATTGCACATTATTGCATTAAACTTAAATAACTATGCATTATTATATTAGATAATTAGACAATTAGGCAATAATATGTATTTTGCTATTATAAAATAGTCATAGTATTAGTCTATATAAATTATTATAAAACAATAAGAAATATTTTTGAAAATATTAACACTTCTAACTACCCTACTTATTATTTCAGTTAGATATTTTATGAAATGCCATTGATTTCACCCCAGGCAATGAACGATTAAAAACTTTAGTATTTTTAGTTAAAAATGCTTACTAGGTTTTGTCCCTCATTTGTTCTGTCATGTGCATGTCTATGTTGCACAGAAGCTGCAGCAGCTATTCAGAAATATTTTTAAACTATTTAAAATCAGTAGGTTATTGCCACTTAATTGCAATAGCTTATTAATACCTGATTGACTTGC
>VZRO01001107.1:1390-31468 GCA_013397915.1 Daphoenositta chrysoptera | reverse complement strand
AAAAAAAAAAAAAGCATTCAGCTTGTGCAAACACCCAAGGCTCAAAATAAGGGAAATGCAAGAAATTGCTTCAGCTGGGAACCAGGGACAACGTGAAGCCTCTGCTGCACGGGCTACTCTGATGCTCAAGAAATTCAAGCACATGCACTACACACTCCAGAGACGGCAGTTTCCTCCCTTGTCACACAGCGTTTTGTCTGTGATTTATTAGAAGCAAGAGCTATTGGATCACACAAACTGGGAACTAATACATGTAATTCTAGCTGTTGAAAAAAAATGTTAAACTCTGCGGTAGACATACATGCATATATCCTCACACAGAGACACCGGGTAGATATGGGTACATACGTACACATGTAAGTAAACATTAGGGTAGTTCATGTCACTTTATAAGCACAAATAATAAACCACTTGCAAAAACAGGTAAACAGGGATCATCACTGCATCCTTCAACACATTTCTAGTCTCTCATTAGACTCCATGTACAAGTTAAGTTGGTCCACCATTAAATGAACATGGGGGGTAAAGAGGGAGGCACCAAGATAAATACAAGTGATAACTCTCCTACAATGCCATAGGCAGAGAAAATTGTATTTAGCAAGCCAGACACTGTTTAACAGGCCCAGCAAACACACAATTGGCAAATTTCTTCCCTTCCTATGAAAACCATAATGCAAATTAATTGCAGCATGCTAAATCACAGTTCTAATTTAGCAACATTCTTTGCAGTACTTGAGAAATAAATGCAAAAACAGTAGGGATTGTCAATGGGCTAACTGAACAATTTCACAAGTAAAGGGAATATTTTACAATTCAATGGGACACTTTTACAACTGCTGACTGTTTTCTGAAGGAGTCTCAGATCTCGTGTGTCATTTATGGCATTTTGGGTTTGATTTTTAAAAGTGCTTTTCAGTTTCACCTCTGAATGAATTCAGCAACAACATGAAGTTCATTGTTATGAAGTGCGCTTCAAGTTCAGCAACAAATAGAGGTATCTTAATTCTCTACCACACAAGAATTTACATCAAATCATTGTGTTTATGCTCCTGGATTTTTGCAATAGTGTATTTCTTGCAAGTAATACAATGTCTACAAATGTTTTTGAATTCCCTGTTCAAGGAGAAGTTGATTAACAGTACTTCCTCTTAAGGAGTTAATACTATTTTTAATCCAATGATAGCTTTGATAATAATTTCCATTACTTCTAATCTACTGTTTTGCAGGGTGTATAACATGGTTAGATGATGCTTAATTTTGCTCAGGCTCTGAGACTGCATTCCTGCTAGCTCCTTCAGTTCCTCACCATTATGCATGCTGCACCAAGCAGCCCTTTCCCTAGTTGACTTGAGAAAGCATGTTTCCAGAATATGTTATTCAAATCCTGAATCATTTGGGTTCAAAATCACAACTTTCTTTAAAGTCAGCATTTGGCTTCTTTTGAGGTGCATGTTCCTAAAGGAACATTTTTGCATGGCCTCAGACTTCCTTGTTTGAATTTAACAATATTCATCATATTTAGATCAGGAATGCAAGCCTGCTGAAGACGAACAAAAAACCTAAATCCTTGGAAGGTATGACCAGTGACATACACCAACAAACAGCAATGTAAGTCTTCAGGGCTTGTTAATTGCCAGTTCTTACTCTTGTCCTCTGCTACAGCCACTTGCTAAGCTAAAAATGCATGAGAGCAGATTGATGGTCTGCTGAACACCCTGCAGCCCCAAGCCACAGCCAGCTATTAATGCTATTTCATCACCATTTTACATCTCTGCTTTTTCACCAGTGCTACAGTGACAATGGGGCTAGAAAAGGTCCAGTGAGGGCCAGTTACTACACTCCAACACAACCCTTTGTGGTGGTTTCCTCTCCAGCCAGCGTAGAGGGAGAGGGTCTGGAGCCCACAGCCACCTCCTTCACCCAGCTTTCCTATCTCCAGCCCCTGGGGAGACGGGACATCTTTAGAGGAGCAGGAAGGCTGTATATCCTCCACTCTGCAAAATGTTTTTCTATGGCTAAACTTCCTTCCTTTCTCAGCAGATACAACATATTGATACTGTTGCAAGTGTTAATGTCTCCCTTGCCAGATATCTGTAATAAACTAGGCTCATTTTCAATAGCAGTACCTCCTTTTCTAATGTTGTCGGCAACTTTTGACAATCCTACAGCTTCTAGTCTTCACTCTGATCATAAACAAGTTAGACAAATATCAATTTAATCTTTCTGAGATACATGTAAGTGGGAAACCTCTGAAAATAAGCCAAAGGTAACTAAACAACACCATTTACTTGTTCATATCAACTTACTTCACCGTTGTACAGCTCTGAGCACGGGAAACTCTACCTTCATTTAATGTGCAGCTGAATAAAGGGCAACAGGAGTGAAAACAGAAATAGGGATAGGTGCTCCTGTTGGGGCCCCACCTTGATGTAGAAGGACCGAAACCTGAAAGCTGGTGCAGGCGTGCCAAGACTCAAACCACGGAGGTGCATTTCCTGAGGCTGGAACAACCCGAGCACACAGCTGGGACCCCTCTTCCCTCCCTTTCTGGTTGAAAGGAAAGCCAGGCCCTGCACCACCCTCTTCCCAGGGAGCCCCTGGCACAGGGCAGGCACAGGGATGGGGCTGAGGGGGAGCGGGCTCCGTTCCTGCCATTCATCCCTGATCCTGCCCAGACATCTCAGGACAACACGCTCTACTCCAGAGGGACCCCCTGTTTGGCCGAGCCCTCCCAGCTCGCCTCTCTCTCCCAAGACTGCTCCCATGCTCTCCCCACAGTACGGGCAGCTGGCCCTGGCCACCCTTAACTATCCATCAAAGTCCGGGCTCTGCTGGCAGCCCTTCCTCCCCTCCTTCCAGCCCTTCCTTAGGAGCAGGCACCTGGACCCGAGCGTCCTTGCTGCAGGGAGCTGCCTGCAAGCTGGAGCCCTCTGCCCCAGTCCCACACATCGCCAGGCTTTTCTCTTTAGATTCTAAGCAGTACCAAGGTAAATTTTACGCTAAGAATTATTTATAGACTTCCTGCAAGTGACTGCCCACAGCTTTGATGAACACGAGACAATAGCTCTGTTCATCTTCCATCCGTAACCGTGCAAGAAATAAATGTTTCTATCAACAAACATTTGAGCAAACAACGGATTCAGTTTGTTCCAAGCACCTTAGGCTAGAAAACTAATATTGAAAAGAGTTTATATGCTAGCCTGCTCCTCCCCACTGCCATTTCCCTCTGAGCAGGCATTTCTGATGAAAAAAAATAAAAATTAATATTAAACGTTTACTTGTAGAGAACTTAAACTAAAATTTGTCAACATAAATCCAAGAGCATTTCATGTTAGCACAATACATATTTTTAGTGCCTACCTATGCAAACACTAAAAACAGAGTTACAGTATAAAACTAGCAAAATTTAGAAACATTTAATTTCTTGCACGTGGGCCGTGGAGCCTCAGATGCCACAGAGGTTTGCTTCAGCGTGGGGAAAACCTGCAGGCTGCTACGTGGATGCTTTCATGAACCCGGCAAAGGAGAAGAGCTGCTATTTGTTTTTGGAATATACAAATATCATTAAGAGCCAAAAAACCATGCTGATACTTTACAGTAATGCCCTTTTATTACAATTCAAAAGCCGTCACAAAAATCGTGCCGCAGAAACTGGTGACGTTTGCTACTGTACACACTACAATCACTGTCCTGCAGGGTTACAGTAGAGCTGCTCTTTTAAGATATGATCCCAAATATCACTAAATATGGAGAACAAATTCCTGAGAAAACAAACCCTTACCACATCAGCATTCTATAATATTAGGAAACTATTTGCATCATGCGGCTTGTGCTAAAATACTTAATGATCTCATCCTTACCATAACAAATTATCTGCCAGAAAAAGACCTTGAAGGTCAACACTGGCAACAATTAAAAAGTAATGAAAAACATTCATCCCTTAGGCAGAGTTACAATTTCTAAGTTTGAAGCAATGTGCTGTATATTTTATTAGCTATCACTTGTTTAATTATTCATTGGAGCTCCTCTTATGCTCCATAGAGCAACCTCACATTGCTAAGATTTCCATTTGAATGCTATTACCGATTCAAGGACAAATCTCGTTTAAACTTTAGCTTTTGTTTTTGTTTTCCAAAACATAAATTATGTTCAAAAATTAATGGCTCTGTCATACTTGCTATTTTTAATTCTGTTCACATTAGCTTCAACCTGGAACTCTACACACCATCTCTCCAACAACGGTATTTTGAGTGTCCGCATTCATCTGCTCCAGTATTCCTACAAAACCACACAAGTTTTCAACCAACTGCATCCCTGCCTTGGCCAGCAGGAGTAATTTTTATTCCTGTCTCATTTGCAGTAGCAGCTCACTCGAGCACAGTATTTCAGTATTTTCTTAAAGAAACTCACCGAGTTCAAGCAAGGCGATAGCACCATGAAATAACTTCTATGCTTTAATTGCCATTTAATTACACTTCCTGGATTTCCTAGCAAGTAAATAAAATCTTTCTCAAGGTTTACCGAAGAAATAAGGAGCTGTACAAACAGGGCAGGCTAAGATTGGTATTATCTGCAGTTCTTAATTTATCCTTCATTGTGGCCATACACATTTATGCCCTGCTGGGGATTCACAACACACACAAGGGAAATTAGCTAGAGGAGTTTTTCGAGTAAGGGAGGAAAAGCCCGTTTACTGTTTTGTGATCAACAACTTGAGATAGGTTCCCCATTTAAAATTTCATTAGTGGAAATATGTATGTGTATTGTACTGAAACGGTGAAAGGAAAAAAGGGAATAAAGTAGAACAGAACAACAGATCTGCAATGGTTTGATACGTGCTTTATATAAAATCATTTTGGTAGAACAAAAAAAATGGAAACTGTCATGAAAGTTGATGTTAACCCTTTTTTTGCTTCTTCTTACAAAAATATACCCACTTCCTGAACTAAACTTAAAAATGATACCATGGTTTATAAAAATTGAAAAAGGGCTGTTGTTACAGGGGAGAAGGAGCAGTAATAAAATGAAGAAAAGGCTAAGTATTAAATTAATAATTCATTTCACACTACTTTGAATTCCACATGAAGAAAAGTAACAATGAGCATGTATTTCCATACAGTGAATAGTCAAACTCTATCTAGTGCTCTAAAAAAGAATCACTTTAATTAAATAATTTAATTTGGTTTAATTAAACCAAAAAGGACAACACTGCTCTCTAATATTCCTTCGTAAGAGTGAAAAGGTATTTTGAGCAGCAAGAAGAACTGAAATTTATTGTGCAAGACAAACTTTCCCCTACCACTCAGGCTTGGTTTCATGACACTGTCAGTGTCACTGGGAAAGTGAGTTGTTTACATAATGGGGAAAGTTATTTACAAGCACTACTACACTAGTATTATATAAATAAATGTGGCAGCAAAACCCACCTTAATCCACCCAAAATTAATTCCCAAGATCAGATAAATTTTAATTTTATGATACCATAAAATTTGTCTTAGATGGAAAACAAAAGTTGCATAGTAGTTGCCTTAAAACTTCATTTGCTGAGTTCAGGAGAGTGAAGTGGCAGGAAGGGGGCACGCTGCCCACAAGCCCCTGTGTGGAATGGGCCACAAAGGGGCACAGCTCATCTCACTCCTGCCAGGAAGACAGACAGGAATATTATTTAAATATTCACACACACTTCAACATAGAATCTCTCTGTAAATAATCACATTCTTGTATCCAAAATTTCCTGTTGATTACAAAACCAGAGAAACTTCAGACCTATGATCAGCAGGAGACTTCTGTGCATGTATTTTGCTTTACCAGTGGGAAATACACTTCTGCAGTGTGTTTCAGATCCAGGTCATGTGGAAATTTTGCAGAGAAAGTCTCTTAAAGTCTTTCTGATGAGACCAGAAAATCTGGACAGACCAGTTCCTTGTTGGTCTAATTAAAAGGCCATTAGGACGTTGATCCAGAAGTGAAACCTGAAGGAACACATGTGGGAACATAAACAGTCTTAAGTGAGGATGATAATAAGGGACACCATTCACCAAGGTCATATTTGGCCAAGAGTTCTCTTATATTCCTCCCTCATGTGGTGGAGGATACAGGCTCCTCCTGAGGGCAACTCTCAGCCACAAGTGAACGAGAAGAGGGAGAAAGACCGAAATCCACACATGCAGACAGGAACAAAAGGAAAATTTCTGTGAAACAGATCACAGAATAAATATGGATTCCACTTCAGCATCCTTTATCCCGAGTTACCTGAAGTCATCAGCAACCCCCTATATCTGGCTTGCCCACTTCAATCAAACCGTGCTCGAATCCATCATAAAAAATAAACATGGGACCTTTATCCAGATGTAAACAACACCTCACATGCCCAAACCACGTCCCCCTTCTTTGCCTCCAGAACTTCCACCTCCACCAGAAGGGAGCACCGAGAATACCTCCAGCCTTTTTAGATGTTTCTAAGCACCTCTCACATGTCTGCAGAAGTCAGGAATGCCCAAGAGCAACATCTGCTCACTAACCCAAGCCCACCAGCTGGGCTGATGTCCCCACGGACACCAAGGATGAGGGGGGCTGGTCATGGTTACTGCCCAAACACCTTCAGCACGTCACTGGGAACGCCCAGTATGAACTTGGTACTAAGGAAAAACAATTTACTTCTAGATTTTCCTACAACCGTGTTAAGCAGCAGCCAGATGAAAATGGAGGCAGAACACTGCCATCCATTATGACACATTTTTAAGACACCTGCCTTCTTTCTCTAAAGAGATCCATCAGACTTATCGGATCATAGACTGTTAAGGGTTGGAATGGACCTTAAAGATCAGCTAGTCCCAACCCCCCCTGCCATGGGACACCTCCCACTACACCAGGTTGCTCAAGGCATTATCCAACCTGCCTTTAGCACTGCCAGGGTTGGAGGAATCCACAATGTCCCTGGGCAACCTGTGCCAGTGTCTCACCACCCTCAGAGTAAAGAATTTCTTCCTAATATCTAACCTAAATTTCTCCCCTTTCAGTTTGTACGCATTACTCCTCTTGCTATCACTATGGTTCCTGACAAAAAGTCCTCTTTGGAACACATGCTAAGGATGCTATCCCAAGCTCCTGGGATAAAGCCTCACTCGACAGCAACCCAATTTTTTTTTTTTTTTTAACCCAATCTGCCTAATTTTCCTAATATGTCAGTGTGAGCCATTTAGCACTCCAAGGCTGGTCATCAAAACCAGGAAAATACCTCCCAGCTCAGGTGCACAGGAACACTAATACCAAGAAGGCTACAGATAATAAACATATTTCTGTTTTTAAACACTCATAAACAATACACTTTTAATTTCTTGTCAGGCTTAGCTGCTGAATACTTAAGTTGCATTTGCATCCCAGGCAACAGTATTTTGTGAGAAACAGACATGTTCTATGTGTCTGTGTATTAATTACAGTTCTAAACGAATAAACTCTGAAAAATTACAGACTAGATACGTAAAATATGTCCATCTTAAAACCACTTTAAAACTTATAATGGAGATTTCACAAAACTGTATGAACATAGACAAAACCCACTGTCACCTGCATAAGCCAGTAGTAAGAGCTTTTCATAATGAGACTTCCACAAATGAAGTGAGGAGTTGATTTTATCTGGTACACCACAGTAATTTGCTGTGCAGCTTCATGAAACTGCTACAAATAGCATTACAGCCAAAACCCAATTGTTGCTGAAATGCATTCAGTAAAATGGAAAATACAGAGAAATACAACACAGTAATTGTCTCTCAACCCACATTATATATTGTGTTTCTAAATTATATAGTATTATATTTTCAAGTTTTTAATATAGTTTCCCACTGAGGAATTGATAACACAGGAGACATTCTTTGACCTTTTCTCTCTGAATATCCAAATAATATACCACGTAGGTTTATAAACCAAGTAACTCTCCAGCCTTTTATTAGATCCCAAGGGATAAAATCTGTTTTAAAAAACCACCACATGTAGCAATGCACAAAAGAGCTAATGCAAAGCGCTTTCCTTGCTGTGCTATTTCTCACCTGCATCACAATTTCTCCTGTACAGTTGCAATTGCAGTTTATGAGTCTACATGTATTGGAAAGACAAAAATTGGACTTCTAGCACTTGAAAATCTGCACTGAACACCCTAATACAATCACTGACAATACAAACCAGGATCCTGCTCACCCACCGATTCCTACTTAATGGATTCAACACAGCACTGCCATCTCTTTAAAGGCTTGACCCAAGCAATGGACGAAATAACTTATTAAGCTTTTCTATTCCCCAGATATTGCAGAAAGTATTTAATGGACTTGTTCCAAATTTAGCAGGATGTTAAAAACCACACAGCCACCAGATAAGTAATTTGTGGGGCAGTTCAATCAAAAAGCTAGGCTGATCCTTTAAAAGAGGCCTTTCGGGGATTTTGATTTGATAATGTTTGTATCTCTACAATTAATCACAAAATAATGAAGGATTCAAGCCATCACAGTCAGGCATTGGGAGTGTGAAAAGATGCATGCTGTGCATGACAAGAATCAAAGTGCCAGAACAACTCAGGAAAAAGGCATAATATAAAACAGTTGATGTAAGTTAGAAACACTGGAAACTTTCAACCTGCAGCAGCCTTTTTAATGTGGCCAGTCCCACTGATTTTAATGGGGCCACTGCTGCAAGTGAAAAAGTTCCATGCAGGAGTCTGTCTGCCAGACCATGCATCAAGCAACGTGTCAGGAGAAGCTGTCAGGACTCTAACTGATGCGAGATCAAATCCTCCCTCTAAAGACACAATTCTGTCTGCTTCTGAAACTTCGAGCAGATGCTATTTCAGAAAATGTGAATTATAATTCACCATTAAATCCAGAGCTGATTTGACTTTTGGAGAGGGCCTGGGGCTTCATTTGGGTTTTGGGTTTGTTTTTTTTTTTTTTTTTTGGTATGCAACATACATCTTAAATGTACTGCTCTGGAAAGAGGCAAAACATCTGCTGACATCAGACCTATTTACAAGCATCATTTTGGAACTCTATTCCAGTTTCACTTCAGATCAGTTTATCACACTGGTTTGCAAAATCCAAATTAACAAGTGGCACAATGAAGAGTTGCAGTCAATTTTGAGCTGCTGCTTCTAATGAGACCAGCATTTCAATAAAGTTTCCAAACACCTGACAGAACTTTATCCCAAAAAGAAATAAAATATTAATATGTTGTTTATCTTCTGTTTCCAATTTTTCAGTTTTTGACAAATGGAATTGTAAGCTGAAATATTCCTGGAGCCTGTCCAACACCGATAGCTGATACTGTTAGGTTTTTTCAAATTTAGTGCATTATTCCTAATTAAATCTACCATGGCCATACACAGGCTGATTTTCCCCTCCTCCCTCCATAAATGAGTTGTTTCTCAGCATTTCTTCAAGGCAATATTCATGGTCACAACGAATTAGGAGTTTTAATTCCCACATCTATCACATGGTATAATACTGGCCCTACAGAAAGTGAATGGGTATGGTCAACTCTCATGAGGGCAGATTTCAACCTCCTGACAGATTTTCCTCCTTATTAATTCAAATGGTAAGAAGTTCTTCAGGATTTTTAAGGAGCTGTTTTCCCACATGTCAATGAGATAAAAAAAATATATAGTTCTTTACCATTTAACCCAGTCTTCTTCAAGAACTATCAAAACAGAAGTATTTATCGACATCCTTTCCTCACAAACAAAACATTTTGCCTTTTTCTCTGTGTCCGATGAAAAATTTTACCTACACATGTCCATTCAATATCACTCAACAATTTCTAAAATGGTTCTGCTGCTATTAATATTTAAATAATCAAAAAGGCTTAGTAAGAGAGCTCAGGAAGTCATTTAGTGCAAGATTTTATTCCAACTAATACAGACTAACTGAAGCACCTACTGATGCAGAGCTAAAATTGCTTTGTAAGTTTCTTGATTTATTACAAACACAAAGATAAAAAAAGGCATTAAATTCTTTAAAAAAACCCACAAAAGTGAAACTAAGTTAAACATGGGTGGGGCCTTCTTATCTATTTTTTATGGAAATCTGGAAGCATCAAGCATCTTACTGGTGCATGACATGAATGGACATCCAAGGCAGCACGCACCTATGGGGAAACACTGACACTGCTCCACCCCTTCTGCTCCTGCCATAAACATTCAGAGTAACCCCTTTCTCCAGTTCCTGAAAAATGACAAGGGAAAAAACGAGTTGCCAGCAAAGCCTGAGCAGCAAAACCGTTGTCATGAACATTTTTATTTTCAACGTGAGCACAGACTTTTCTGGGATTAATTCAGCACTGGAAAAGCTCATTTACTGCTCAGATAATTTCAGCTCCTATGAACCCTGACATGTGAATAAATGCTCCTCTGAGAACTCTGGTTCAGCTTACCTAAATAATGCTGTTTATTTGACCAAAGCTACTCTTTCCACATCCAGTATGAAGGATCACCCTTCTGTGGTTACAGGGCTGGGGGCAGGGAGGGTAGAGGGAGTTTTGCTAAAAGGTTATCTATTACTGTTACTAAAGCACCTTCTAAAAATACTGTATTTTATAAACTTACTAGCTATTTATACTCTAGCTGTACATTGTGTTTGAATCTCAACTGAGAATATTTTTCAAGTGTATCATTTACATTTCCTAGAAAGCATCTCAACTGTTTGCAAAGCTCATCATGACTCCCTTAAATGTCTATTTCTGGTATCATAACATACTTCAGCTACTTTGCACTCTAAATTATCATCAAGACCTTTCTACGTATATTTGAAAAAATCACAGTTTACACAGTAACTTAACTTTATTAGCTGAAAGTTCAGCTTTTGGTTTCACTTCTCCATTTCCTTTAATAATGCATCAAACCCAGTGAGAGGGCAGGCTGTTCAAGCTCGCCACTGCAGCATGCAATGAGGGTAATATGCTGCTTCCTCATACTTCCATGCTAATTCCTGCTATCAGGCTTTAGTCCTGGCTTCTGAACTATGAACCCTGGTGGGTTGGACCTGCCTGCTGGGCTTGGCTAACTCAGAAACTCACAGCAGCCTACAGAGAGAGTCGCTCTGCAGAGCATCCAGCACTGACAGAAGCTGCAGAAAAATAAACTGAAGCCGAAATACAGCATCTTCCAATTTCTCGATTTCACTGGTGCCTGTTGGTAGATTTTCAATAGGCCTCCTTATCATCCTTGGTTTTTTTTTCCTTCCCCTCCTCATTCTGGGATCACAGCCAATCCCCAGCACAGCAGCTGACTTTCCCCAGAACTAACTAGAAATATTCTGATAGACTCTATTTATAGACTCAAAAACTTAGGACTGGAAGCAGCCAACCAAATTTTTCCACTCCTTGCTCTCCTCTGCTATCTATCTGTCTATCTATCTACCCTGGGCTAACCTAAATTCCAGCTTCCTGTGTTTCTCAAGGGAGAATTATCCTACCCACAACAGGCATACCACAGGCACACACACCTCTTACACATCCCAAAGCACCTGTGGAGAGTGCATGCAATTTACTGAGCAGACTAAAATAACAGGAAACCTCCACTTTTATGTCACTGTAGAAAGCATTCAGGCTGATCTTCTCACCTGTCACTAGGAATCAAAGCTGAAGAAAAATCAAGGTTTCTGCAAGAGATTCTACCACTTGTACCTCAGACCTCTGCAAATTTATGAGACCAGTTGGGACACACATGAATTCTTGGTTTACTATGAAAAAAACCAATAAATAAAACCTTTTTTTCAGCAGGCTTTAAGAGTGGCTTTTATTATTGTATTTTTAAAATACACACACGTATCTATAGCTAATACTTGCAGAAGCCAAGTAAGGTTAGTCTCCATTACTTTAAGTACAGTACAAATACACAGCTGAAGAAAAACTGTATCCCAAAGTAAGAATAATATTTCAGCAGTCTTGCCCTTGGACACATGATTCTGCAGAATTATCTATTTACAATACTATCAGATTCTGTTCAGCATTTCATACTGCAGATAATGTATCAAAAGTATAAATGTTGAAATAGAAAGGCTAGTGTGCTCTGGAAGCAACACCTGGCAAGTCTGATTTTTACTTAACCTTACAAATGTTGCTAGGAAACCCTACTCAATATTTACTTCAAGTCCTTAAAGAAACAGACTCATTCATACTAAGCTACTGGTGGGAGCATTGGGGACTTGGCGGAGAAGTCCCAACCTAAATTTACTCTTGACATCTCACTTTCCTAATCCACAGACCTGACGTAATATAGAAATATAACTAAGAGTTGGGTATGTAGTTACCTTATGAGACCTGTAACAGCATTGGTATTTTGGACAATGCAAGCAGTGCAAACAAAGTAACAAAGTTATGTTATTTTCCTTGGTTTTATGTAAGCTTAATTTAAAAAAAAAAAGCTACAATGATGATGCAGCTTCCTACAAACGGCATATTATTTTTACATTTTTGTGAACAGTGGATGATTTAACAAATTTCACCATCAGCTCTCACATCTAGTACAGAGATATACGGTACCTTCATCTGCCCACATGTAGGATCAGAAAAAGCCATGATTGTACCAGAACCAATAAATGGGAAACATTTGTTCATTTACTGGTGCGTTTCAAACTGATCCCATGAAATATATCTATAAAAATCAGGCAAAGCTATTTCTTGTAATCCTAAGTGATGAGATGCTAAATATTCTCAATTTTTTGTCATGTCAGACAAAACCACAAGCTTTCCTATGACCTAGCGAGCTTATATCCTCTTGTGCCAATACCTGCTATTTTCCTTGCTCCTATAAGCCTTTTCTTTTCCTTTAGATCACATTTCTCATTCCCCTGCATTCCTGATCCTAAGATCATTCCTATTTGATCCTGAATAATTTTTTTTCACTCAGCATGAAAATTGCATTCACTTGTATTAAATTACTGATTTAAGTCATGCCAACACCAATATCACCTCTGAGTTCAGGGTGCGCCGCGTGATGGAAAAAAGCCAATCTATATCCCAACAAGTAGCAACTCTTCCTACGGAGTCAGACCCAAGCTCAAAGCCTCGAGCACCTCAGGCAAAATTTGGAAGGAACTATAAATGCCCATGCTGCCAGCACTGGGGTAAAGAAGCCCCTATGAACACCTACTGCCCCCACCATTGCTGTTGCCAAAGCCCACGGCTGGGGCTGTGCCTGGAAGCATTCCAGCTCAGAACAGCAGCCCGGCAGAGGGAGGACCCGGCTTCTGTGCAGCAACATGGACCTTGCTACAACCTTAGTAAGACTTTCTTTTAATAAGCACAATATCAGGTGTTTGTGCTGAAGCAAGCAGAACCTGAAGCATCCTGAGATCATGGAAAGGGCTAATACAGGTGGAAGGACGTGGAACAATTAGTGGAGGACATGGAGTAGCTTGTTTATCACAGTATGGAGGGTATGAAAATAAGCAAAGCACAAAGCTCCTCTCGTGAGCTCAGAAGTCATCTGGACCCTGGTGTTACAGTGCTGATTCATGAGAAATTAAGATAGGTTTATAACTCTTTTTTTCCTGTAGCTATCTTATAAATAGACTTAATGACTGTAAGTCATTTACAACCACTAATACATCACCTAGTCAACTCAGTTAGCCTCATAGTAAAATTAATTTATCAGACATCCACAATATCCAATTAGCTGCAAATCAATAGGTTTACTTTACAAGAATTTATTGATCCACAAAGTAGGTTTTTTTCCTGAAATGACAATTATAAGTTGCTAAATTAGTTTGCCTAAGTTACATCTGCTTTTAAATGCTTAAGGCAGCTGCCTATAACCAAAATAATTCTGTTTGCCTTTACAGATCAGTATTATAAATATCAGAACATCCCTATCTAGCTGAAAAGAAGTGAAATTCACTTAATGAAAAACAGGATACAGCCTATTTGTCACTTCAGTTTCATTTCCTACTTCCAGGATTTAATTCAGCTTTTTTTTTAGGATTTCTAGATTGCGCTGAAGGATGAGTAAATAGGTACTTTCCTCATTCTGGTCACAACTTACGAACAAACACATCTGCTGAAAACACAGCCTCCAATTTTTCTGTGGAACAATTTCCTCTGCCTGTAACCCTGAATCTTTTCTCAATCACAGATGCCTGAGCTAAGAGGTGAAAATGCAATTACACACATGCAGCACTTACATTACAGGCATGATAAAAGGAGCTCTGTGGAGAGGAGTGGTCAGTCCTGAGGATCCACCATCCAGTCACAGGTGTCACAAGGGTTGTGCTTCAGGCCAGCTCCAGCGGGGTCCCATGGACAGAAGTACAGGCTGGAATGCCCTGGGTAGTACCTCCTGGAGTGTGTTATTCATTCCCTTCTGGCTCAGAAATATCTGACTGCTCATCCCTCAGCTGCCCAGTGATGTGAACCACAGGACAGACGATGGTTCCAAAAGCACATTTCTGATCCAAATAAAAATGTAAACAAAACCCTACAAACTCTGTTATTAGCCTTCTGCACACAGTTAACTCCTGTTTATGTTTGAAAAGAAATTCAGGACAATTTGCAGATGCACTCTTGATTCCAGAAATAAAAAAAAAAGTAAATCAGCAACTCACTTTTTCCACTTCTACTTCTATATACATTAGCTCCTCTGAATTTTCTCCCTTTTTAAAATAAAATGTCTATCCAAAACACTCGTCCTCTTTGCTTCTTCCACCAAGGGGGTTTAATATGAAGAGAGTAACCATTCTTTATCTCATTATCTCCATGTGCAGTTTGAAGTTGTTATTACTGCATATTTAATCATTCAAAGTTTTCAATGCCCAATCTCCTTTTTTTTTTTTTACTGTCAAATCTGCAGAAACATAAATTCCAAGCAGTCACAAGAATCAGAAAGGTTAGTTGGGAAACAAATGCAAATCAAGTGCATTGTTTCAGTGCAACATTATCTTATGTCATTAGTTGGCAGCAGCCATAAAGCTCTGGACCACTTCCAACATTTACTTCCATACACTGAGCAGAAGCTGACATGTCTAACCCCCCACACTTTGTTCATCTTCCAGCTACTTTACATGGATCCAGATTAAAAATAAGGATTTAAAAATCCTAATTTTATCAACTGGAATCATTCTCTTTTGCCACTGCGTATCTGAAGGAAGAGCAGGGTAAAGCTGTGCTGGGGTTTGTAGAGCTAATTCTGCAGCAATGTGGGTTTACTTGATGGATTTTCCAGCAGGGCAGTCTGCAACAAAGGTTCAGTACAGAATTTCCACAAGCCAGTCATGTTTAGTAACTTTTTCTAGTCCTTGAGGAACATTTATTGGCCAATATTTGTTTTTAATTATTAACGTTAGAAAGCCTTAGTGCTCAAAACCAAACAAATTTAAACCGGAAATAACAAAACAAACCACGGTGTACACTAAATCCAAGCGAACGGGCTACGAGCTGGGGGGCAATCCTAAGGAGATGGGGGGAAATGACCTCCACTGCAGCATACCCGAGGGCATCATGTTCTCTGCCTGCTGGGCTCAGGGTGCCTGGAGAGCTGCAGGAGTGCACTCCTGACCTCCCACAGTGGTCCAGAAGAGTGCATCCCCTGGCCAGAAATGACAACGCGTTCAGTTTCTACCAACCCATAAAAAATAACAGACCTCGATCCTTAGAAACGGCAAACATTAAAGCATATTGTCTTCAAGTGGAATTCCTGAGTTTTTCCGGGGAGTTTTCCCATATCCCAGGATCCACACCTGTGCAAGGTTTTAGTTGTTTCGTTTTATTTTAATTTATCCAAGTGAGTTTGGAAGTGAACACAGTTATATCTAGCAAAGTAGCTCTGAAGCTACCATTAGAGGAAGAGCTTTCTAACTGCTCTAACATACTGCACTCTCTAGCACAAATCTAATTTAGTTTAAAATAATGAAGCTGACAGCTCAGATAGTCTGCCTGGAAACTGTGCAAATTTCCCACCCACCTTCATTTGCAAGGTCCCTGGCACTCCAGTCTTCAAAAACGCTGAAGTGCATGACAGGTTTCTAGAGACAAGTCTTCAGCAATGCTAAAAGTGAGATCTCCGACCTTTTGGAGAAGCTCATATTTGAACTCACGCCTCCTGAGGGAAAAGAAAGGTTGCTGTCATGATGCCCCAACCTTAAGGCACTTCCAGAAGCAATCCCTTTCCTGCTCCTAGTCTGAGGGCAGTGACATTGATGAAACTCGACTAGGAGACCACGTCCCACCTCCAGCACCACTCCTGTCAGACAAGAGGCAGTGTTTGAGTGGGGAATATGGTAAATCACCTGTAAAAGGCTGGAGAGGGGCGTTTTACAAGGGCGCATAGCAACGGGACAGTGGGTAATGGCTGTAACTGAAGGAGGGCAAGTTAGATTAGATATCAGGAAAAAAATCTCTACTTTGAAGGATGGTGAGACACTGGCACAGGTTGCCCAGAGCAGCTGTGGATGCCCCATCCCTGGAAGTGTTCAAGGCCAGGTTGGACGGGGCTTTGAGCAGCCTTGTCTAGTGGAAGGTGTCCTTGCCCATGGCAGGGGGGTTGGAACTCGATGACCTTTGATGTCCCTTCCCAACCCAACCCATCCTACAACAGTGAGCAGGAGAGTCCCCTCCCCACTCTCCTTCCTGCAGCAGCACTAAGGGAGAGCTAAAGACACAAACACAATCGATTTTGCAAGGTGAGAAACGCTGCCAGAGTAAACCGGGGCTCGCCGGTTGTGAAAGCAGGTTTCCAAAGGGCTCGGGGAGCACAGGTCTCGGTGAGGACACGGCGGGTGACGCACTCGGGGGGACACGGACACGGACACGGCTCCTTGCGCAAGCCACAGGGATGCGGGGCGCGGGCGGCGCTGCCACCGGGGGCTCTGCTCGGCCCAGCCACACGGCGCCTGCCCCTTCCCTGCACGGCCGGGATCTGCCAGCCAGAAGCAAAGCACGATGTAAAATTCAGTAATCAGAGCACTGCTTTGCTCAGTTGCTGCTCCCATCTCCATGGGGCCGAGACAGGGACAGCTCCCGTGCGCCATCCCGACCCTCTGGGGCAGGTACAGGAGAAGAGCTGGTGAAAAAAAGGGGTTCAGTTCAAAGGAATTCAGCAGGAACGGGCTTTGCGGGACTGCACTACGGTCTCAGCACAAGGCAGGATTCAGAAAAGCATTGCCAAAAATGCAGGCAAGACCCCACAGTTCTCGGCAACCAGGGCAGGCAAAATCCTGGTCAGGACAAACTACTTAATTCTCCATTCTGCTCTCTGATTAAAAGTTCTCAGACCACTGATAGATTACACTGCCCAAAATAAACCTCTAAAATACTGCTTTGTTTTGCAGACTTAAGGCTGAACATGCACCCAAAAAGGTCATACACACACAAAAATAAGGAAGTAAGATATTCTCACAAATCCAAAAGATTCAGAAAGCATTATTAAAGATGGTAAGAGGTTTTTAATCTCTTTTTTTTTTTTCCCGAAGACCTAATTGCCATGGAATTGGTTTATAAAGCTGCCACTTTTAGAAACTTGGGGTAACACCTCTCAAAAGCAGACATGGAATGAAAAGCACAATAGAGAAGACTCATGTATTCAGTACAAATTTTATCCTGAAAGCTCATTCAAAAAAGTTATTTTACCTCCAGATGCAAGTAGAAAGTATTGTTTAGGAGAGAGGACGGAAACGAGTAAAGCGATATAAAAATTGTCAGAAACATTCGGCAATTAGTCTGAAATTTACTTTTTAACCTCAGGGCTGTAACTCTTTGATCTATTATTATCACTAACCACAATCAGCAGCATACCCTTGCATCTTAGAGGAGCGTACAGATTCCTATAAGCCATTTTACATATTATCCACAAATACTGGATTCTGTGTCTGCTCAGAAGTTCTAAAAATTTTCTTTTTTTTTTTCTTCTTTTCAAAAAATAACATTATATATTGACTTCAAGTAACCCTACCTCCAAATATGAAATTTAAGCTATCAGCTTGTTCATGAAGCCAATACGCAGCTTAGAGATAGCAGATTTGGAGAAATTTAATTTAGCAACCAGCTAACAACAAATTCTAATGTAATTGCAGGCACTTAATTCACTGTTTAAGATAAAAAAATAAAATTCAACTTATTTTGTGATCTACCAGCAGTATGGGAGCTCCTGCTATAATATAACTCAGCAAAGAAACAGCATATTGCAAAAATACTTATTCACGTACTGAATGGGTACAACCAGGATCAGTTATACTTTTAAGAATCCCAAATGAACAGTATTAATTTGGTTTTCTGCACTTTTTGTTGTTGTTGTTGTTTTGGGAGAGGGTTTTGGAGATCAGTGTGGGATGGGGGGGAGGGTTGATTTTTGTGTTTAAAATCTTTCAGCACTGATTTCAGTGAAATAGAGAAACAGAACTCCCCAGATCACTTCCTTTCAGAAAACACACGGTTAAGCTCTGGTAAACCACATTAACAAACCTCAGCTGCAAAACAAAACAAAAACAACAAAAACAAAAAAAAACCAAAAACACAACCCCAAAGAAGGTCACAAAGGCTCCCATTTAAAGAGACCATTTATTTGAAAACTTCGCCCTGAAAGTAAACCAACCCTCAGGGTTTTTGTCCAGTCCCGTTGCCCCTGAAGAGAAAGACCTGGATCTCAGAAATCCTGCTTCCAAGGCCGAGGAGGGAGCGCCTCCTCCCACGCAAGCCCCGCAGAGAGCGGGAGATGCGGCTGCTCCTCTCGCCGGCAGTGGTACCGGAGCGGGCTGCCCCGGGAGCTGCTGGCATGGATACCCAGGCACTTCCTGACCTGCGAGCCCTTCCCCTCCAGCATCAGCCAAAAAACGGTGCCTTCCTCCAAGGTCAGCCTGACCCCTCCAGCAAGAAGCCCGAGGTGGCTCCAGCAGGAGAGGGCTGTCGGAGGGCCCAGCAGACGGTGACCTTCCGCTGCAGGTTACACAAGTAGGGCAGCGAGCAGTCACATCATGCCATGGTCTATTTAGGGTGCATTCAGACGTGCCCAATAACACTGCGAGAACCTGGTCCATTGCACCCGATGGAAATACTGCTGCTTTTTTTTTTTTTTTTTCCTCTCCACAGATCTCTCACTCAGAGGAGACTGCAACCGAAGTAATTCATATGCTGAGCACCAGGCACTGTGTAGCAACCAGCTGCATGTGAAAACTGATAAAAGTACTAAACTTAGATGGATTTAATACCTGTTTTTCACACACTCTTTTTAGTTTCCTCGTTGGACCATTTTTATCACTCTTAGGCAGCCATATTTTAAGACACATTTGCCAGAGAACAAGTTACGGTTCTATATTCATCCTTAACCGTGGTATATTCTGACCTCTGAGATCTTAAATCTCAAATCACAGCACTCCATTGTTCTCCAAGAAGTTTTGGTCAAAACAAGTCCATTATTAACTCCATCTCCTACAACTCTGTTCAAAGGCTCAATAAATACAATTTAAAAAGAGAAAACGCCTTTTAAAACCATATCCTGAGAATACCAGTGTTGGGATTAAGGCTCGATAACAGATTATCTTTTAGCAGAAAGGTGCACTTGGGATATTTTGCAGCTTTCATTCCCTTTCCATCCTTTCAGTTTGTTTTTGTGTCCATATCACATCACGCTGCTCACCAAGTTTCACTGTCCTGTTGTTTTTTTAGAGCTTCAGAGTGAACTGGATCAGGAACCCAATCTGCCTCACATACAACAAGCCCAACCAACAGGGCAAAACCAAAATCAGAGCAGACAAGGCATGGCCCAACAGAGTATTTTCACCACTGCAAACAATACATTGTTCAGCTACAAGTGACACCCAACAGCAGCCACTGCTCCAGCCTGGGATCAGCAAAGCACCGATAAGTACCTGGAAATCTGATTCAGCCAGGCAGAGCACTTCACAGCAGGTTGTAGCTCCATTAATGTTAAGTGCTGGTTGAGTAAGGCCAGGTTATTGAACCACAACTTAACAATTTACTCCCTCTGCAGACAACACGAGAACTGCATGAGCACCGAATCTGCTGCAGCAATCCCTGTGCATGCTTGCCTGCCTTGCTGCAACGCACATCCCAGAAAATAGGATGGGAACATTTTTTTTTTACAGTACATACTTTTCTGTCTTCCAGTCCTCATGAAAATGGACTGGAATTTCCATACTGTTGGAAAACGGACAATCAAAATTTCTTCTGCTTGCTAAGATCTGTGCATAGAAGGGGACCCCGCCTTCCTGTTTTTCAGAAAACCATCAACAGAGGAGATAATCAGAGTGAGAATCCATATCACCAAAAGTGATACAAAAAACTAGGCAACAACTCTTAGCTACTATCAGAATAAAACATGGCAAACTGTTTTCCAATAGCCAAGTACTGCAAAGTTTAGTGGTATTAACCAGCAATTGAAACATTTTGGAAATACACAACATTATTTACCCCTGTACAAAGAAACAACCAAGCCCTAGATCCTAGCACCCAGATTGACAACAGAGCTCTTATTTTCCCAGATGTGGAAGATCCACCCAGTTATGGAACACAATTTTCCAGTAATTTGGACTTCTCCCTGCCACAGCACAGGAGTCAGTGGATGTGTATAATTTTAAGGGAGAATGAAGCATTATTTGCATTCCCATTTTAAGGGAAAATGCTTTATACAGACTTTGAGCTCCTCAATAAAAAGCAATACAAAAACCCAGCACCCTCACCAAAATAATAACAAAGAAAGCTGTAGAAAGTAAAAGGCTGTTCAATGCATGCTGGTATGCCCAAGGGACCCTTTCAACCTCCTGGTCTGACATATTAATACAGACTTCTAATTTCTTTAGCTAGAAATAAAGAATATGCAGAGGTCTCAGTTGTGTCAAGACTATACCCAAAGCTGCATTAAAAAAAAAAAAAATCACACAAAATTATACAGGAACATACAAAAACAAGTATATCTTCTCAAACTGAAATAAAGGAAAAGTATAGATTTAAGGCTATGGTCTACGATATTAGAGAATCATTTGTGAAAAAGGTTTGCACAGTAAATTTTTGGGAAGATAAAGGGGAATACAGTCCTGCCAAGCATGGAGAATATTTTAACAGCACGGTCCTTTTCTCATAAAGTCCGTCAGCAAACAGAGGTCAAGGCCATTCATAAATTCTAAAAATAATATTTACCAGACCTTTATCTTTCTGGCAGGTATAATTCTGATAAGTGACTATTCTAGATAATATTTAACATTAAAGTTTATTTACAAAAATACTTGCAATAGCCTGAAATCAGATTTTTAACCAGAATCAATTCAAGCCAGTAAAGGCAACAGATAAATCAAGATCATGTTGTTGGGTTGCTTTCTGGTTTTGGGTTGGGTGGGATGGGTTTTCTGGGGGGCTTTTTCAAGTAGGGTCTAAGAAATAAATACTGACACATGTGAATGGCTCAGGAACAGATAGGGATAAGTCATCCCTAAAATACTATCAGTGTCTGATCAAAATTTTCTTGAAACACGATTATAGATAAACATATGCAACTGATATTAAAACACTAAACTTTCTGAATAACACTACATCAAACTTCGTGAATTCTTCCCACACTGGATTACACCAGTGGAATTGCCAGGAAGAAATGACAGTAGGAGTATCAACCCTCTGTTTCCACCACAACCACTGAGAAAAGCGAGTATGTGTGTGTACATACATGAGTTAATATGGAAATTAGAGGGAAAAGGCACATTTGCAGAAGCAGCTTTAGGTAAGAGCTAATGCAGCAGAAAGGTCATCCTCCTCAATTTTTACTGTTGTTTTAAGCAACCATGACATTTTCCTAGGCCATGTTGAAAATCACGTAATTGGCATGTAATGGGGCTTAGGCTAGCACCCCAATTCAGACGAGCACTGATCACCTTAAAGTGAAATCTTATCTGGATTCTTAGAGTAGGTTTTCATCAATGACATCACACAATTGGACACACCTTCTTTTTCAAGCCCACTTAGCTATTATTTAGTTTAGAAAGCAGTATTTCTTAGAAATGCTATTCGTGGAGGAAGGAATCTATACACACAGACAGACAAGTATGATTCACCCTTTATTAAAAATTACAAATGTAAAATCTCTCAAAAACAAAGACGTGTTCTGCATGCATATTAGCAGAAGAAAAATATTTAAAAGGGAATAAGGGAATTTGGTTTTGCTTAAGAGGCTCTCATTCCCCAAACACCACAAGCTGCAATGCTATAAAAAAGTTACTACCAGCTAACTTAAAAAGAACCATAACTGTGCACATCTAATAAAAGTAACTGAAGGAGAAAAAGAGAAATGTTCTAGTTGGCAGTGGGTGATTGGCACAGTCAACAAGGTAGCAAGGCATTTTAAATGCCTCAACTATGGTTATTAGACACTACCACCAAGTGTAACTGATTCAAGAAAGGGGACAATCTAATATGAAAAAAAAAAAATTACAGCAATATTCTAAAGATTCATTATCAATGTGAAAAGTCAAAGTCATCTCCTTTTGGCCACCCACTCCTTTTTTTACCACATAAGCTGCAAGTCTGAAGCAGTTCAGAAAGGGTATGACATCAGGGTTCAGAAAATAATGCTGCTAAAACAAGACATATTCCATGCTGGTCATCTACTGGCTTTAGAGAACCGTGTAGCCTATTTTTTCCCTTTGCCTTATTCTTTGCTTGCAGCCATTTATACTGCAAGCTAAGTACCCCTGGAAAAAAAGATGAAGACTTGGAATACCAGAAACTTTAAAATATTGCAAAATTCGTAGGGTTAATCACATGCTGTAAAACTCTGCAAAATGTGTGATGCCTGATATGGTTGACACATCAGAAAAAAAAACCTGACTGGAAATAGCAAGGATCTGGTTTAGATGTAGAGGACAGAGGTGTGATGCTGCCTGCTGTTCTGATGACACGAAGGAAGAGGTATTTTGCAATCCCCATACCACATGGATATGGGACAGCTGAAACCAGCCTTGAGACATTGGGTCTGGCATGGTTTTAAGCTATGTGCGTTTTATTACAACACTTCAGAGCACCAACTAATTTGAGCGTGATTTCCTCTGTTCTAGCTGCAAGACAGCACAGAAATGAAGAGAAAAATAAAGATCAGTCTGGGGTTTGATAGCAAGGCTGAGCTTTTACATGTGTGACATCTTATGTTGAGTCTTTATGACTTGTCTCACCAGCAGACAAATAATCTCAGCAGGCACCTCTGCACTGCTAAAACGATCTCCGCATTAATTTACCTTGAAAATTTTAAGGGCTTTGCACAGGTCCCTGGCTGCACCTGTTGGCACAGAGCCAACAGATTAAGAGCAACATTTAGTTAAATAATGGGGTTGAGTTAGGAGATTTGACATGATGACACATGTCCTAATCTGGAGTACAGATCAGGATGCCTGGAGTGTCGCAACCCTGCAGATCTCCATCGCCTGAACAGAATTCCACACGTAACAGCTCTGAGCACTAAACATTTCAGGATTTCAATCCTGCACAGTGGCAGCTACACTCACCTGCACATCCTACAGAGATACCAGCTTAGAGATCAAAGACAGGAAAGTGCACCCAGCCTATGTCATCATCAAGTCTGATTACATTTACTGGTCTAGAGCTACCATGGCCTAATGTCAGATCAGAAGACTCCTTTAAAAGCCTTATGAGAAACTGCCACTCCAAACACAACCGTGTATGGCAACCATGCTCCTACCTGCATTATTTCCCTGTTTATTGTGCCTGCCCCTGCAGTGGATGACAGCCTTGACTCAGCACAAGCATTCAGTCACACAAGAGCTCTCACAGCTGGCAGGAGCTACCTGCCCAAGCAACAGTGCTCAACCACAAAGGCAGTAAAATATTGGGCCTTTATATTCAGGTATTCCATCAGTCTTCTGGTGAACTTTTCTCACTATATAAATAATGCAATTTATGAAAATTTCATCAGGTGAAATAACTAGAAAACAGTACTTCCATCTTCCTTAATCCAAGGAAGTACATTTAAGCCAAGACTGGATGATAACAAATATCCAGCTACATGCAAAGTTCATGATGATGATGGGATACAGCCCTTCCAGGCTGAGTATATTAAAAAGTGCAATTTTTTTTTTTTGAGACCATATTGGAAATGGGCAAAGAAAAAGTGAAGTATGGCCTACAAAATGATAGGGAGATTGTAGCAGTGCTGGACAGAACTGAGAAAAAAAAAGAAAACAGCTGAAGTCTTTTTTTTTCTTTCTCCTTATGGGTAGATAGGCTGATTTCCCTCCTGAAAAGAACCATTATTTTAGGTATTATGTTTTTCACTGCAACACTATTTTCAGAAATCTGTAGTATCATACAAATATGGAAAACACCACGCATCCTCCTCACCCTACTCCAAGAATAAGGCAGATGCTTCATTCACCGAGGGCAGCTGCGTAGCTCGTGATGAGCAAAAGAAAATACTTGAGAAAGGTAAATGCCAATCTGTTACTGGCTGCTTGGGCTTTAGCACAAGCCTTTGGTGAGCCCACTGGACACATGGATATGCTGTGCAACCATTCTAACTCAGTCATGCTGTCAGAGGCACTCCAGAACTTGTACTATTGACTCTGAAACTAGATGGTTTAGGAAAGTAAGCATCCCTACTAAGCTACACGGACACCTGCTTGAAGAAGGATGTGCTGCCATGGATCAGCCAAGAAACCCAAATTCAGATGACACTTGCTTATTTCTCTTCCACCAAAAGTGAAGAGATCAGTTTATCCATTTCTCCCTTTCAAATGCATCAAGTCTTAACAGCCCTCCTCCTTCTGGAGGCATTTTTCTATATATACAAACCAAATGTTCCTACAGTTAAAATACAGAAATAATACGTTGCCACAGGCTTGTAACGTTTAGTTTTTTAAACTTAACCAGTTAAAGTCCAGCGCAATCATATAACCATGCTTCTTCACAAAAACAGACTCCTGACACTATCGTTTTCTTATCCTCATCTCAACATTTCATCTGAGGAACAACACATTCAAGCACTAGCTAAGAAAGAATAACCATTATAGGACACAAGAGAGCAATTTTACTAAGCTCTCATTATGGGAAAAACAACATTTGTAGTAGTAAGAGCTCATAAACATACTGAAGCTATACCTTCAAACCTAATAACAACAGAATATAATATGTTCTTCTTAAATATTAAAGCCAGCACTTTGTTTTTATTAAAGGCAGAGTAAAACACAGCAAGATAGCAACAAATCTAATAATAACTGAAATTCAAACAAAGAATTATGCATCAGACTGAGAAATACCACCCTGGTCCTCATTTTAATTCATGCCTTGTTTGTTTAATGCAGGGGAAGAAAGAATAAAAAAAAGAGGAGACAAAAAAATAAAAAAGAAGTAGTAATATGCCAGCTCACCTGGACACGTTTTCTGGAATGTACTCTAGAACTGGATACCCATCACTTCTTCTGGATGCCAACTCTGAATGCGACTTCCAGGTCTCCACGAGCGTGCTGACAGCAGGGAAGGAGCTCAAGTGCTGAAATGTCTGCTCTCGAGCAACCGGCCGCGACAAGGATATCGTGCCCTGGGCACCGATCCTGTAGTGAAATGACTGTCCACCTGAATTTACACCCACAATGGCAGAGGATGGTATACTGTTCTCTTGGTAATAGCTGCCATCATCAGGCTCCTGCTTAATCCCCACACGTAGGCCTGGATTTGGAAAACCGCTACCTTCGCAATTTCCATCAAATGAAGAAACAGGTGGTCCTAAAATCCCAGAAAGAGAGTAATAGTCTTTGTCATCCATAAAAGAAAAATATGAGCCATCTGTAAATGGGAAAGGATTTACTGTTTGATTCCCTTTAAAGGAGGCACCAGAACAAGGATGTTTGGCCGACTCTTGCTTCACTGGTACTGAAAAGGGGGAATCGGAGTTTATTTTGCTGCTGCTGTCGCCGATGCAGGCGCTGCCGAAGGACCCGTCTGGCTCGGGCTTTATGAACTGGACAAGGTTCATCTGGCTGTTGTTGGAGATGGCGTTCTCCATTTCCTCCATCTTAGGAAACGTGAGTTCTTGAGCACCCTTGTCTTTTGTTTCTGGACTAGGAACGGTGTCTTGGCTTCTGCTAGGTCCCGCTGGCGTGCCGGAAGGCGGGAACCCTATGGAGTTGTTTACGGGGCTACAGATGGATGATCCCACAGTGCTAACCGCTGGACTAGAACGAGTGGACCTATTGTTGGCATTGGAAGGGCTGGCAATGGAGCTCCTGGAGTTCAGGTTTGCAGGGCTGGACACAGAAGATCGCAGAGTGATATTGTTGGGACTCGAGACGGGAGATTTCACGCTGCAGTGACTGGGAGGACTGGAAATCGGCGACTTCATGCTACTGATAGGGCTGGAAAGCGGAGAGCCAACGTTGCTGACATGCGCGGGGCTGTGCAACATGGAGCCCCGGCTCTCAACGTTCGGCGAGCGCGACAGGGGGGTGCCCTGCCCGATGGGGCTGTGCATGGCAAAGTTCCCAAAGTTAGCGGTAGTTGAGGACACGGAGTTAACTCCCGCAGGACTACATACCGAGGAGGCCATGTTCTGAGGGCTGCAGCCTGAGGGGCTTTTCTCTTGACACATGATGGGGCTTTTGACAATCGCGTGCATGGCACCACCGTTCACAGCGCTCCCAGAGTCCGACATCAAAGACCTCAAGGGCCTGCTGGCGCTGTGGAGGGGAGAGGAGCAATGGCCGTTCTCCTTGTAGAGCTTCACCAGCTGCTCCACGTTCTGGTAGATCTTCCCCGGGCTCCCCTGGTTCTGCTGGTCGTAGTGGTAATCGGCGTCTCGTATGGAATCCATATATAAACCCATGGATTCGGCCACCGTTGCCGACAGCTCCTTGGACTCCGTTTCGGTTTTGATGTCAGAGGGCAGAAGACCGGGCTGGCTGTTGTCTTGTTGCAGGCAGGAGAGTAGCTCAGGTTTTTCTTTGCTGTTTCCTGGAGCACTGCTGTTGGCGAAAGTGCCGGCGGCGCAGCTTACGTTTACAATCTCCATGTAGTTACTGTCATCAGTCTGCTCTCCAGCACCTATGGAAGAATACTCCACAGACTGAGAAACTTGACCCCACCGTCTCTCCATATCTAAGCCTTCTGGGTAGCTGTGGTATCCTTTTGTCTCCATAACTAGCAAAGACATATACAAAAAAGTAAAATTAATGACAGGACAGTGTGACTTCCTAAGGAAATTTCCTAATTTCCTAAGGAAACAAGGCGTATCCGCTCTCTCTGTCTATCCTCCTCTCTCTCTCTGCCTGCCAGTCCCATTTCCCTGCCCCATCCATCATCTCTCAACCATTTGTCCAATTTCAATCAAACCGAGGGAAAAGGTCTCATGGATATGACAGCCCTATGGATTCAGGGAGAAAACGGCTCAGCAGTTAGGAAACACCCAAATTTTTGCTCCCAGCCCTGCCCCAAAAGGCTTGAGAATGTCAGCACAACTGCCCAACCTCGCTGGCCACAGCCCCATGGCCAGTGCCAGCAGTACCAGGGGCTGTCCCTCACCCAGGGACCTGGAAGGAAAAAGGGGAAGGGGGAGTAAGGAAAAAGGGGATCCAGAGAGGTCCTGAAAGAACATGCTGGTGGTAGGCAGGATGCAAACCCTGTGGAAATTGCTCATTACAGCTCTGCTCCTCCAAGGACCTTCCACTGCCACGTTACAAGGACAGCAAAGCAAGGGAGGCTGCTGTTTTAAGGGGGTTTCTCTTCATGATCCTCACCCTCCAGCATAATACAGGATGCTTTAGAAGGAATCAGTGGTTCTGAAGGGCTGGGAGCTGACTTGCCCCTTCCCAGCGATACAAACTTCTTGTGCAACCACCCAAGGAGACACGAAGGCATCGGGAGAGAAGTAGGACAGAAGCTCAGTAGGAAACATTTCTGCCACAGAGGAAGGGGATCAAACTGGGTGGGAATGCATGGCTATTAAATGGATCCATAATTCTGCCAATTCTGCAAACCTCCATGGCAGCCAGCAAGGGGAATAAATAAAGAAAAGTAAACCTTGTTCTAAAATGGACCCTAAAAAACCCCTCCCATCCCACATGCTGCTTTCTCGAGGTAGGGAGCAAAATGCATGACCTAGTCTCCAACAGTCTGAAAACCACATATAAGTAACAACTATTTCTAATTTTTTAAGGATTTGGCTCATAGTATTATTAGAACTGCAGAAACTCAAGTGCCAACAGTTACAGTATCAATATTATGCAAATATTTTTTCCTTTCAGAATGTATTCATTTTCCAGTATTTAATTTAGTGTTTAACCCTTTTACTTAACACTACTTAACCACACTATTTAAAAGCAAAATTATAAAAACAAAACAAAAAACCTTAAAATGAATGACATGAACACTTCTTTGCCCTTACTTAGTTGGAACTATAGCCCTATGCCTACATTCCCCTCAAGCACAAATTTTATTAGAACCTAGAATTATGTGTCTCACATCATCATGTATATCAAATCACATTCCTATAGTCTAAAATTTTCAGACAGAAGTGTCTAATTCCGCATAAAGTCACTCCCAGATAATCACCTACCCCTGATTCAAGTGCTGAGCAAGCCTAATTCCTAGAGAAATCAATTGCAGCTGTGAGTGACCTGCATTTCTGAAAACCAGGAAACTTAGTTAAGGCTTAAAATTAGGATATAAGTTAATTTTAACTCTCAGAAACACCAGCAGAACCACTGCATACCAGGAAATCTCTGTTACAGGCCTAACATTACACTAGTGTTGGAGCTTTGTGGCGACTTCTCCCACAGCAGTAAAATTCAAACTTCATATATAATCGATAGGCCAGCATACTCTAAAACTTCAGCGAATAAAAATCTGGGTCACACAAAGGAAAAGAAATTAGAAAATGCCCTGATCCTGCACTAGCAAAGGCTCGTAAATATATCCGAGAGGATCAAAAAGCAGCAGAGATTATTTGTGGCCTGATACAAGTTCAGTTTAAAACGACAGATATAAATTAGGGAGAATGCAGCAGCAAACAGATTTTTTGGGAGTGCTGGTTTCTGTCACCTCCAAGTGCCTCAGTGGATACCAGAACCAAATTAATCATCTCGGGGGTTACTGGTAGCATCGGGGTTTGGTTTTGTTCTTTTAGGCAGAACTTATTACAACTTGACTAGCACATTTATCCACGGAATCCACGCTTCACCTACTACACACACATGCCTTTTTTTACTAACTTTCACTAAAAACATCAGACTGCGGGCTGAAACATCCACGGACATCCACAACTAAAGCTCAGCAGTGTTACGTATCGGAACCGAGATCGTCTCTATCTGATACTTTACAAAGATACATTTTAAGAGCACAAAGATACATTTTAAGAGCACAGCAGCTTCTCCAAACTCCCTCCCCGAAGAACTACCGAGACACTGCGAGATGTGTGTTTCACCCCAAACACATCAACAAACACAGCCCTCTCTCCGCAGCGCAAATCTCCGATCAATCAGGCATTAAACCAGTCTCGCAGCAACAGCCAAATAAAAAAAATCAAATGGTACCTGGTATCCCTGCAACCAAAAGGTCACCTAGATACGGGAAAATCTGAAGTAAACCCAGGTTCATAAAAAAAATAAACTGGTGGCACAAGCGGCCACCCACTTCTTAATTCTCGGTGTTTGTAAATGAAATTTTCTTGAAGTTTCACTGTCTGCCAACCACCCGGCTGACACTAGACTGCCCAGGGGACCAGAGTTCCACGGCTGGGCTGGGGTTTTCCCCCATTTCCCCAGAGCGGCGGAGCGGCGCGGGCAGCCCCGGCACCGCCGCTGCCCCGGCACGGCCGCCCACGGAGCCGAGCGGAGCCACCAGCGCGGGTCTCCCCCGTCCCCGCGGGCCAACACCCCCGCAGGCAGCGCGCTCGCCGATTTCCCCATTTCCCCTCCGCTGGAGGAGCGTCACCGCAGCTCCCGGGCAGCAGCCGCCGCTCCGCACCCCTGCCCGCCTTCCCGCAGGTGCACCCCGGGCTGCCACGCGTGGGGCAGCCCAGCAGTGCCCGGGAGCTCGCTCCCTGCCTTCTCTCCCTCCCGGGAGCCCGCGGGGGAGGGGGGATCCGAGACCCCGGACCCGCTTTCG
>VZRO01001105.1:106470-120723 GCA_013397915.1 Daphoenositta chrysoptera | reverse complement strand
CCTGGGACTTCACCTGACTGACATGACTTTTCTAATATCATGGAGAGTGCCTTGGCAACTGCATCAGGCAATTCCAAGTAATGCTATTAATTTTTAACACCTTGTGTCCTTATGAACTGTTGATACTTTTCTCTAAAACATATTAACTTGTCTTTTAGCTATTAATTGAAATGAAAAGAACACAGAACTCTTAAGATCCTCTAATTTATTTTTGCAAAGAAGGCACTATGGTGTTTTTTACCATTTTACCTCTGTCCTTTTCATATTTTCAGCTCAATTATGTGTTCTTAAACCGAGGAGCCTGAAACGTTCTCCAAAATTACCCTTCAGTTCATTCAGGTTTAAAGCAGCTGAAGAGAAGTGGCTATCTCTTGAACAGCAGCAGCTATTTTCACTAACTAGTTGTGGAATCCAAAGAGACTGATCTTGCAAGTTCATAATGTGCATAACTTTATTTGCCCAGCTAGTGTTACTGGTACTTTGATGCTACCTTCATAGATACAGTAAGTGACATGTGTAAGTCTTCACAGGATTGGACTTACCCTCGGCATTTGTGAATCAATACTCTCATTTATCACTTTTCTGGCTCATTCATCAGTAAATCTTGATGTGCCCTTTATTATTTCGGAAACACAAACAACTCAGAAGGGACTGTATCTCAGCAGGAAAGGTATGTGCATGTTCCTTCTAAAATTAACACATCTCTTTCTGGCTCAGCAGCTGACTGCCAAAAACACCGTTGAAGATAATATGGAGGGGAGCACTGAGGGAAACATTGAGGGGAACATTGAGAGGAATAAATGCAAGAGCATGAGCCATTAGTTATTTTTGAAATACTCTCTATTGTTTCACTTCATTTAAGGTCCATCCATCTGAAGGCATCCTAACAAATTTCCATGCTGACCATTAATACGGAGAAACAGCAGCACAATTTTGTGTCTGTGGTATAACTAATCCTAAGCATGTGCATAAGCAAACCTGACCCTAAGACTTATCAGCTCATCTGGGGATCAAAACCCACCAGGTGGTCTATATATCCAGAGTGAGGAACACAAACAGCAGGGATCCAAAATCCACATCGGAATATGCACTATTCAGGTCATGATACCTTCAAAGAAACTATTTAACAGGCGATATGTAATAAAGACCACATCTGAAAAGGAAAAAACACAAATTCTTTATTTAAAAAAAAAAAGGAAACAAAAAAAGGCAGAACTGACAGTCCGTGTCTCTTCCTAAGATGTGTTGGAACAGCCATACACGGCAGTAAATGCCTATCAATCGCTTGGTATCAGCTGAGCATACACTCACTGTACATCAAGGTTCTGAGAACTCTGTATTATTTACAACACACTTTTCTCTGCTGTGGCTAAAGGTGTGATATCAAAAGCAGTCATGTGGCCCCAGATATCAGCTGAGGATGAGAATATGCCAAGTTGCATTTATGTCTGGAAATGGGTTGAATTTCACACTAAAACTGAAACCTGACTATTCTAAACAAGTTAACATTTTTTAAAAGATAAATATTGAGCCTAAGATTATTTTACTGGAGTTAACAGGAATAATTTCCTTAAAGCTAATTTAAATATTATTTTACATGCAATTATTCATGGTTTTTAGATGGCAAGAAGGTAATGTCCATTTTTAAAGAATCACGTCATGTAGTTATTGTTTTTGTGCAGATTTAGTTTTTTCTATTTTAATTATGTGTAATCATTTAATATGTAAAAATGAATGTGCCTATATGCAAAGCCAGCATCTCCTGTTTAGTCCAGTCATGTCTTAGGTAAGCAACCCATATGTATTTAAATGTTTGCATAGCCATGTTAGCTTGGTATCATAGAGAAACAACTCGTTGCATGCTCCTTTCTTTACCTACTCAGATTTCATACAAATTTAACCTCAATACTTTAAAAGATTGGCCAGTTTCAACCAAATCTGACATAAGGAAGATAGATGACTACAGGTTTAATGAAAATAGCCTGGAGAAAAAAGAGGCAGATCGTACTCCCAGGTGAGAAAAAGGCTGCAGTAAGTACTTGTAAGTAAATTCCCCTCCATATTATCTTCAACGGTGTTTTTGGCAGTCAGCTGCTGAGCCAGAAAGAGATGTGTTAATTTTAGAAGGAACACACACATACCTTTCCTGCTGAGATACAGTCCCTTCTGAGTTGTTTGTGTTTCCGAAATAATAAAGGGCACATCAAGATTTACTGATGAATGAGCCAGAAATAGTGATAAATGAGAGTATTGATTCACAAATGCCAAGGGTAAGTCCAATCCTGTGAAGACTTACATATGTCACTAACTGTATCTATGAAGGTAGCATCAAAGTACCAGTAACACTAGCTGGGCAAATAAAGTTATGCACATTATGAACTTGAGTAACCCTTACTCAACACCAGAGAGAGTCGACTTGGACAAGGAGAAAGATAGTCCTTCTAAAAACCCCAGCTGTAGGAAGAAATGTCACTGAGCTCACAAGCCACCAGGAGATGTATATCCTAGGAAACCAGATTTTATTTGTCTTGGTGCTTGAAGTTCTTAATAAATTTCATATGATTCACAAGACCAGCCACTGACGTCTTGGAACAGACATACCAGAAAGAACCAGTGTTGGTTTCACATCCTTCCTTTCACAAAACCCATTCCTAAATCTTTCAGAGAAGTTAACATTGCCAAGGGTGCATTTAAATTACAATAAATGGGTACAAAGCTTTTCCCAGCACAACAGGTATATAGGCCTTGACTTCCTGTAAAACTGTGCCTTACTGTGGAAAGGTACTGTCTTTAAAAGAAAGCAGTCTGCCACTTCAATTTCAAATACAGCAGATACACTATTATAATTTAGGATGAAGAAAATTTCTAGCTGAAAAAGCACTCCATTCCTCTTGCACTGGGAAGGTGATTAAGAGGGAGAGGAAAACAGCATCTCTGTAGATACTGGTTATGAGGTATTGTATTAGAAATTCTATTCTTCTGGTTCAGGGTTTAACACAATAAAATAGGTTACTTTGGAATACAGGAGAGAAATAAACACAAGTTTTCACATCATTTCACTCTAACAAAATCTGTAGCAGGTTTAAGGCTATTTGTGTTTGCTACTGTCATCAAGAGCCTATTTAAACTGGGGGAGATGTGCAAGTGTTCAAGAGTATAGGTTTACCTTAATTAGCTTTGTTGCTTACCTGCTGGAATGTTGATTCCAGAAGTGGAAAGGATTTGGACATTTTTTTTCAAAACTTTCCACTTTTTCAAATGCTCATCTTCTTTCAAAGGAGCTCTGAGGCTCACTGCACCATCTGTGCCATAAAATGGGTTAGAGGAGTCCAGAAAAGTCTATATCCAGTTCAATTTGTTGGAATGAAGGTTCATTGTGCTTGGCAATGAGGCTTATTTCTGTCTGAAACACCCCTCCAAAGAGGAAAAGACATGTCCTAGTACAAAGCACTGTGCAAGCCAGAAGTTCTGCAAGGCTAAACCACACCAAGCTTAGAGGCATCTCTCTGCACGGGGGGTGCCTCTTCAGGGGCTGCCTGGTGATAAATCCTGTGGCTGGATAGGAGCCCTGCACTGCACGCTCCTGAAGCACGT
This sequence comes from Daphoenositta chrysoptera, assembly GCA_013397915.1. Taxonomy (NCBI): domain Eukaryota; kingdom Metazoa; phylum Chordata; class Aves; order Passeriformes; genus Daphoenositta; species Daphoenositta chrysoptera. The sequence continues at coordinate 117,129 of VZRO01001105.1, read as the reverse complement.
TGTGCTGGCTCCTCAGGCCTAAGGACATTCCAGTATGCCACCATGGGAGATATGATTAAGGAAGCAAAATCATTGCTCAGCCACAGGCAACAACAGGGAGCTGGAAAGTGCTGCAGAGGTGACCTACCAGTCTCCAAAATGGAAAATCTGATGAAAGAGAGGGTTTAGCAATACAACTAATTGGGCAAAAATGTAATCCTGAAGACCTTTTCTTATATAAAGCAATTTTTAAGTATAGTGCAAACAATCAAAATGTATTTTTTTTCCCTTTCTTTGGTCAGTCCTAGTGACTTTCCTTCAGGATTTCCAGTATTTCAACCATTGCTTTTCTTTGCCTTTGATGTTTACAGCACAATCTGAACAGAAAACTATAAAATATAAAAAAATATTAAAAATATAAAAATATATAAAAAACTATAAATATAACTGTCAGGTGCAATTTACAGTCTTTGCCCAAATCCTCATATCCAGATCCATTAGGCAGCACATTTCAGAAGATCATCATCCATAGTTTTCTCTTGGCATAGGCAAATGTGCTCTGCAAACAGCAGGATTGCCTGCTATGTCCCTTTTTCATCCCTACCCCCAAGGGCTGAAAACTGTCTCTTCATATCTTCCAGCAGATAATCTCTTCTTATAATTCATTATCTCATTATAGTTGGGAAAACCACAAGAAGCAATTAGTTTTCAAACTTTTTAAGCCAACTCACTTCTCTATGACTGCAACTGTTTAAAAGGCAATCATACAAGCTGCTCCAATGACAAAGGTGCAAGAAGAATGGAATAAGGAAAAGGCTGAGCACAGAAATATTATGGATGAGCACACATGTATCCAAAACCCCACCCCATCCACATCCACAAAAAGCAGATAACTTTTCACTGCCTCAGAGTTTCATCAGGTCTTTTAGAGAGATTCACACCTCCTTATGATTGTGCTCTGAATTTTCTGCTCGCTCACATCATCTCAGTAATACTTAAACATTTTTTTTCCTCCTTTAGCAACATGAAGAATATACCGTATCTGTTTGGAAGGAAAACTATTTGTTTGAGGACTGACTTGCTGGAAATATCTGTATTTTTGTTAATGAACCTCAGAGAATTTCCCTTAAATAAGGAATTCTGTGAGGAAAACGGAACTGAAATGTATTTTGTTTGTTTGAAACTGGCCAATCTTTTAAAGCATTGAGGTTAAATTTGTATGAAATTTAAGTAGGTAAAGAAAGAAGCATGCAACGAGTTGTTTCTTTATGATACCAAGCTAATATGGCTAGGTAAACATATCAGTATTGAAGTAGTTTAGGCTTTTTCTTTGTTATTTTTTTACATGATCAAACCCCTTCTTTGCCTCTCAATCTCTTAAATTCCAATTTAAGCTGCTGTGGTGATTAAGAAGAAAAATTAGAATTAATTATTCTTACTTCATAAGGTAAGGTGGTCCTAGATGTAAGCATGCTTGAGTAAAGAGCCAGCTGCTGACCACCTAGTACACTCCCTGCTACCATGCTGGGAAGAGGTTTATTGCATGTGAGAAGTATCAGGCTGGTGGAAAAACCTAGACCCATCTTTCTCATTGATGCAGTATAGCACATACAACAAGAGAGAAAAAAAAATAATCAAGCTCTATACCCCTACATAGACCTTGTCCTTCCTCTTGAGACTCCTGACAGTCAGGACAGAGTGCAAGCTACTACCTGATGTAACAACAATTTTCCTGTTACAGATACCACTCTGCTTTGAGCCTGATTCATCATCAACAATTCACCTCACATAGGACACCAAATGGCGTCCCTCATGTGAAAACAACTTGTAAACTAATAATAAGAGGAAGAGATATTTAATAATTGATAATGAAATGGAGTAAAATCAGTGACCTTGGCAGGAAACATTCTATGTCTTATTAGCAATTGCCAGAGCCAGTCATCCATCCCCCCTAAATCCATTTCCTGAATGTATTGCATCTCTTGAATTTATACTGCTCTAGCATGAAACCATGAACATCACATTTCTGCAGTTCACTGTCTTGCAGTCTAAACCCAGCAGATTTTCCTCCTCCTACCAACAACAGCCTCTTTGTCTGTTTTTCCTACATATAGATATATATGCTTCTCTAACTTTTCACAGAACTATAGCTGTAGAAATATTTGTGGGTTCAATGATTTTATTGATCTTGATAGCCTCAGGTTGCACGGTGCCTTAGCACAACTGGAGTTTATGGACTACTGGCATGAGGTATATATTTAGAGTTCTCCTTAGAAGCGTGAGAAAAAATGAGGGCCGTATTATTCCTTCTAAAGGTTTTATGGTAGAAAAAAGTGCATTGTAGACAATGATTACACAGTATGTTGTGCAAAAAATCATTGCCAGGCACCAAAAAATCACCTCCTATGCAGTGCTGTTGGCAGCACAACAAACATTCTACACCAGGCTTTTTATAAGCAATATTAATCTTTCTTGCTGGAGTTAATGCACTGTCTTAGTAAGGTTGTATGTTTAAGTCATTCAGAAGTCCTCACATTTTAAATAAACTCTTTTCCAGGTATATTCTGACCAAACCAAATGCAAGTACATCTCCTTTCTGCATCTTCTAGAGTCTTCTTCAGCCTTTTGGAAGAGATTCAAGATTAACCACATTTACCATGTATGTTCATGTGAATACACAGTCACACAAATGCAAATGTTTATGTGAATACATGTATTTCAGTATTTATATATGCACACACAAACGTGCCAAAGATATAGATACAGATGCATAAAGCTTTTCAGCTGTGGCTGTTGTAGACACATTTGAAGCCATTTCTGAATGAGTGGTTGACCCATTTAATCTTTGTCTAAAGAAATGCCTTGCTATGTTATTTTTGGCTTCAGTTGCATTTTAAAGCACTCACTCCTAAATTAGAACTGGGGAGATTTCAGGCTTCAGAAAAAGGCTAGCATGTACTTGTCTCCAGAACAAGAGCAGTCTGTTCCCCAAAATAAACCTTCCTAACTTTTTTTCTTAATGTGTCTGGGTATTTTAAGGGCTCAGCAGCAGCAGTAGCAGCAGCAGCAGCAGGGGAAAAAGTCAAGTATTTTTGATGATTCCATTCCTTATACCACACAGCTAATTATTTTGGAAGAGGTCTTTTTTTCTTTTCATCTTTTCATTCTGCACAAATATGAATTGATTTTTTCTCCTGCCATTGCCTGCAGCAAAGTGAAATGCACACATAAAATAACCATATAAGAGTCTAACAACTTTTTTCAAAGTGTTTTCTTACACATCTTCCTGGAAGAAAAATCACAGAGATTTGTTGTCAGGGGTGTGCAGGACGTTGAAAGAGGAGAGGGGATATTTGTACACCTGCCTAGATTCAGAAGAGTTTTAAATTAATAAAACTTCTTATGTTCTGTGAGAATATACTATAACTAGTTTCAATGGTAGGAAACAATAAGTGGGACTTGAATGAAAACTAGGACAAAATATTTCTTTGCATATGTGTTGGAACTCATTAGTGACCTTTCTACGTTTGCTTTCTAAAGACATTTGGGAGTTTTTGCAGCAGTGCCATCTTTATTGTCCAAGTCTAAAACTCAATCACTTACACTAAGTCTTCAGTGGCAGATGCACTATCTTCACTAGCAACTTTGAGGGATGTTATATAAAGCACAAACAAGATAATTAGTGGAAGCATCTTTCTGGGATGTGAAAGAAGCCACTGCATATTCAGACTTTGAATTCAGGAGGGGTCTGGGTTCCTTTCAGATGTAGTGTGGAAGAGTCCAGTGCAGTAGTGAACTGCAAGATATGGTATGAAATGGATAAAATTAAAACATAAATTATCCTGTCAAGACAGTCTGTAACTACTGGAAGTAGTAGTAGTACTGCCCTGGTTCTGAATGATACAGACTGATGGCTATTCTTCACTACCAAATACAGTCTAAAATAATAGAGCAGGTTACATGAAAGTACATAAATTACTTAGCTCTAGGAACACTGACATTTGGAAGGTTGTACAGAAGCATTAAAACTCCTTTTGTTTGCATTTTGGCAGGGCACCCCTGGAGATAAGCCCATGTACCTGCTCTGCCTTTGCTTCCCAGAAGGGCAGATTGCCCTGTTATCCTTCCTCAAAAGCCTTTACAACAGCTTCCTTGGCACCTCTCTGAACAGGCCAGTGCAGGGCACACCTCTGCAGCACTCACACACCAACCTCCGCCCAGAGCACCAGTGACTGCAGCCCCCTCAGACCATCTTGAGGCATTTACAGTTTCCCCCCTCTCTTCCCAAGGGCAGAAGTCACTATAATCTTGGGCCAGACGGCTCCTCTTGGCACCAGGAATAACATTCAGATGAACACAAAGTGAGCTGGAACAGGTCTTCAGGGGCTGAACGTCTGACAAACCAAAGCATGCATCTACTGATTGTCTTTGTCAGCTCTCAGTAGACAATGTCTTAACATTTACAGGTAACTGAACGCTGCCATTTCCAATACATTTACAGTAAGAATCTCTCTCATCATTAATTCTACAGACTTCTATAGATGTTAAAATGGTGCTGACATTTAAAGCATGACAACTCTAATATATGCAACCAACTTGGATGTCTACATAGTAGAAAATTAAGTTCCACACTGCTGACAATTACACTGACATCTTGCAATTAGCATTTGCCTTGGTAAGTAACATGTATGTGTGCACACACAGAAAACTGAAGAACCAATTTTAAAGTCACTTTGCTGCAATTTCTGAGTAACAAAGAGTTTTGAAAACCACTAGCTGTCTCAGGAGGCATAGGTGGAGCAAGGATGGACCATCCTGGAGAAAACTTTTAGGGTTGGCAAAATGGCAGGTGGGATTTAGACATCACCGGGCTTTCTCCCTTCAAGGGGGAAAATTTCTGGGCAGCATTTCCAGGGTTTATCAGTTTGATTTGGAGCTTATTTTCTCAAGGATGTGGACTTGTGAAAAGACCAATATAGCTAACACCCCAACAGCACCAACAGTCCTTACCATCCCTGTCCCTGCCTTCAAGAGGTCCATTCAGCCCAGCCTGGGCCATCAGTCCCTGTCTCAGGAGTGCTGACATTCAGCTCCCCACAGTCCTGCCCTGGCACTGAGCTGGCCAATGTCCTGGCATGGCCTCATATCTCTTATCATCATGAACCTGCCTGACAATCTGCTATGAACCCAGCTTCCCAGCCTCCCTAAGCCCACCCTGCTCACACCTCCCAGGGATGATGGGACCAGTTCCTGGCCAGCAAATTCCCCTTCCAGTCTCTTAAGAACCTGCTATGGCGACCCCCTGACAGGTGATATGCAATGTTAGCTTTGCTTTGTGAGGTTTTGTTTTTCTCTCCCTTGGAGAGAAGCAGTCTGCAAATGTTTCACCTGGATCTTGGAGACTGGAACAACCTGAAGGCTCTGAGGTGCTCATTCTACAGTCAGAGTAAAAAACCTTTGCTTTCACAGGCTTTTCATGGCTGTATACTCTGAAATACCTGTATATTGTTATACCCAGAAACAGGCTTAATAAGCATCACATGCTGACAGAAGGGTAACTTTGGAGTGTGTATTCCCAGTCTACTGCAAATACAAAACCAAGGTTAGTAGTACAGCCCTCTGTTGTGGAGGTCATGGGCAGATCCCCAACAGAAAGAATTGCAGCAGCTTAAGATCTTGATTGCCCAAGAGCTGATTCACACCACCTTTTTGCTTGCTTTCTCTTTTGTGTTGCACCAACCACACCACCAAAGGTAAAAAAAAGTGTTTCAGTAGTCAAATAGCCCATGACTCTCAGTTTAAATGTATGGTAAAGCTATAGCAGCTGAGCACCTCTGAGAGTTTATAGCTTCTAAAAAGGGCTCACTTCTGCTCCCACCTCTACTGCCTCCAGTACCTTTCCCTGGCTGTTCAGTCCTGCACTTTGTTACCAGCTCTGATGCTCATCTAACTGCACTGCAAGCTCGCCCAGCTCATTGATCCACGAGAAAATACAATGGATCAAGGGTACCTCAGTCCGTTTTTTGCTGAATTAGTAAATTGAATTTGGCTAACCATGCTACCAGAGGAGTATCACAGACAAAACAAAGCACAGGGGAAATGGGACAACTCTCTTAGGTAAGCTGCTATGCATTGTCCAATTACACATAAAGGTGCCAGAACTACCACTGGTATGACTAAGGTGTAAGTTCATATCATAAACTTGTAAGAGCCTTCAGCATAGGAGATGGAAAATAGGCAGCTTGGTGCAATTAACTGTTGAAATACCCCAACTAGCTTAATGGGATTTTAGTGTACTCTGACCTTTCAATCACGCTAGGATGAAGCTAGTGTGCTTTATTCCACCTTTGCTACAAACTCAACGCCGGGCCCAAGTCAGCAGTGCTGATTACACACAAGGATTTGTACCTGCACTCCTGAGCCCACAGCTGTGGTCTATTGAGTCAGGAGAAACAATAGTTCTTACTCTGCAGAAAGGAGTCCTCAAGACAAAGCTTTGTCTGACAGTGGACTGGGTAAGTAAAAGAATGAAATGTGAGGTAGAAAGAGAATAGCAGGGGATGTGAGAAGGGAGAGTAAACATTTGTAGATATTTGGCAGTGTAATTTTGAAATTCTTTGTTTTGCTTACACTGTGAGGACTTAACTTACAGGTTAGTAATGTTAATTAGCAGAGTTACTAATAAGTTATCTTGAATTACTGGAGTATGTATGAGTTAGGATAAATTGTAAGGTAATTGTAGACTTATGCCACACCACACCTTTACTAAACTGGCCATGATCACTTCATCTTTCCACAATATTTTCTTTACATATATCATGCCAATAATTACTCCATTGTGACTATTTCTTTCAGATATAATGACATGCCACAATACTTCAGCAATATTAGAACACCACAGTGCAATTCAGACTGCCTTTTAGCTGCAAGTTGACCTAAACTCATTAAATAGATATTCTTCTAAATAAATTACTCAACATTGGTGTGACACAAAGCAAGAAAAGAAAATTGAAAGGATGCAAACAAAAAAGTGTACACTGTTTTTTTGTTTTCTCTTTTCCCTAACTGCCTACTGTATGGGATATGACACATGGTATAGCTTATGCTCTTTGTATCCTTATGTAGGGGTGATTGATAATAAATTGATTAATAATATAGTTTATCAAGTAGAGCATTTGAAATTAAGCTCTGAAGTCCAAATGCAGATGTCTTACTGTGGCTTCTATGTGAAAGAGAAAAACATTTGGTCCTTCACTACTCTTTTCAAAAGGAGATTTTGGGAACTCAACCTGCTTTTAAAATTAGTTTAAAGTAAGGGTCCTAAATGTGATTTAATTTTTTAGCAACATCTTGCTCCCCTTATCATAAAATTGGTGCCAGTTGAACATTCTAGGTGCTGAATACCCTGAATAAACACATGGCTGCTTGAAGTAAAGAATATTAGACTACTGACTCTGAGGTGTCAGAATTTTTTCCAAGGTGTCTGTACTCTGCACAGATACATTTCTACTTTTAGATCTGAAAACAAGTAAGAACTCTTCACATAGTACCTAATTGTGTTCACACTTCAAAGTGCAGCAGCAGGCAGCTAAGAAATTTACAGAGCTAGTCATTCTGTTGAACAAGAAATATATTTTTCCTGTTAAGCTCGATTTTAAAGAGTTAGAGAAGATTTTGCTTTCTAACTATTGATGGTATAGAGGTCAAGGAATTAGTAGTAGTAGTAGTCGTCATATTTTGAGAATTGGGAGACTTCAATTTTGATATTAGCTCTGCCGATAGCTGCAGCATCCCTTTTCTGTCAGCGACATAGACCCTCATACTGTTGCTTCCAAATTTCTGTGGAGGAGATTTTGTTCACATGGAAGCAGCATACACCATTAAGGCCATAGTACAGGCCTACTGTGGAAACTACATCAGGGGCTCATGTATAAAGTGTTACTCTATGAAGGCTTCAAGCACTATTGCTACCCTTGTCAGTCAAAGCAAGACAATAACTAGTATATGCTGGTACCAAATGGCTGGAGTCCTGACACAGGCATCTAGGCAAATGATAATACAAATAAATAATAGTGGACAGGCAGCTTCTGAAAAAGCAGCTTCTGAAAAACCCTTTAAGGGACAAAAAACCTGTAGAAAACATGGCATCAAGTCCTGGACAGATATTTAAAATTCTATTAGTATTTTTATGGTTGGGGATATGATTGATTTTTTATTTTATTTGTCCTCTTTCCATTAGCTTTTTATCAAAATGAAATCTAATCACAGTCAGTTACCAGAGCTTGGCTGACAGATGGTAACTTGTTAAGGTATGGTTGTGTGATTGTGTTCATCATTTGCCCCAGTCTGTACCAGAGCCAGTAGCGCTCATCTGGTCTCAAAAGCTTTATTAATGTAATTCAATTTGTCTCAGAAATCACTCCGGCCACTTCTTTACCCCCTCTGTGAGACATCATCTTCTTTCAAGTTAAGTTAATAACTGACCAACTAAATATAGGACACTCCTCAAGCCATTTAAGTTTTGTCTTGAAGGATGAAAGATAAATTAGTTTAGAAATAGTTTTGTTACACCGACACTAAGCAAATCACTACAATTTTCTGTGTGTATAAAGTTTAAGTACACTTGAAGAACTGTCAAGTTACAGTGGTTCTAAATCATATTGTCCTTCAATCAGGCTACAGCAACAGGCTGAGTGCATGCTCCTGTAAAGTAAAACACAACAGCTTAAATCTCCCTTTGCTACTTAACCTACAGATTAAACTGTTTCATTAAAATGTAAACCACTACGTGTTACCTTGAAGTCAGACTGACCTAAGACTGACTGTGGTCAGTTGGCACTTCTTAGCTGATGGGGATAATTGGTTAAACTCCTCACTATTTCAAAGTGGCTTCACATGCTAAGTGCATTAACCATTTCCATATTTTAACCACTTGAAGGTTGAAAGGCATTTCAATTTGAAAATTTCTCATGGCTCTAATAAGCTTGATTCTTTTGCAGTCTGTCTAAAAGCACTAGAATTCACCTTTTGGAACAGATGCACAAATGGATGTGTCTTTGATGTGTTTAGAGCTACAAAAGTTTGATGTTTTCAATTAAAACAAGTGCTATTTACTTCTATACTTACGGGTAATAGAGCACTTTTGACTTTTACAAAGTGCATGTTATTAAAGCACTTTGCTAATGTACAAAGGCACTTTCATAAAACAAGGAAGAAAAGAAGTAGTCCTCTTTCAAAATGTCTCTGGAAAATGAGATGAAAGTAGAAAAAAACTTGCAAGAAAAGAGTTCTTTAACAATAAGAGAGCTATCTTCAACTGTTCCTGTGTATGATTTCAGTCATCATCTTCATGCCAAGAAGCACTTTTATAAACATTTGTAACAATTTAAACATATTCTATCACTGCAAACTTTTCACACAAGGGTTCTTCACCCTAACCTTTTTGATGAGGCCAGAAAACACTTATCTTGTGGTTTCCAAGGTATTCCTGAAATGGTACAATGGAGAAATATGTTATTGTTAGTGTTCAGGAACAACTATTATTGATTTATTACTTAATGTCATTATTGAAACTGTATGTGGACCTCTTATTTCTGTGTACTTCAGTTTATTTATTTTCAGCAAAAATTTCCTGTATTAAGCTCTGGAATTCCAGTTTTCAGAAATTTAGGTCCTGATTCAGCCAGGCACCGTCTCTTCTAAAGACATATTCCTCTTCTACAGTTTTTGTCTTCTTTTAAATTTAGAACTGACAACGACAGAGATCCATCAATCAGAAATTTGCACAGTCAGATCTGCAACAGATTATTATCTGGAATGAAATGTCTAAAAATGCAATTATTATATTATGGTTTTGGTAGCCAAACTGAAGGAAGTGTGTTTTTTCCAAACCTTTTCCTGTTAGGCCAAGAAGAGTTTTTATATTTCTTCTATTCAAAGTGAAGCTGAAAGGCTGTTTTATAGAGGGGAAAAAAATTATTTCCAACAAAATACCTCTCAAATTGTGATTGTCTCTGAAATGGCAAAGAAAAAAGTATTATTCTTCAGGTCATATAGTAATGGTTTCAGTAATGAAGCATTTCTAATGGAGAAATCATCAGCAGAGATGTTGTTATTTTTCTGTAAAGATCTTTCTGCAAGATGCTTAAAATTTCTTTCATTTCAGTTTCAGAATAAGGCAAAAGGATGGGCACTTTACCCACTATCTCTTAAATATATGTATTGCTTCTCATCTCTAAGAAAGAAGTTTTAGCCTGGGAACAATGATTACACTGCATTATTTCACTTCTGCAGTGGTACCTTCAGAAACAAAAATGGCCCATCTTAGTTTTCTGTTAAAAACCAGCATCTTATGGCTTCTTCACCTCTTGTCCCATCAATCCTCCTGTCTGTAAATGATTTCTACTTTTCACTGGGCTGTGTATTATTGTTTCATAATGATAGATTTTTCATTTTTTCTTTTTGGTGTAAGTAGTCAAATAAATAGAACAAACAGCTAGAACAGAGTTTAGTACAGAGCATTTAGAGAAGCAATTACAAAGAAGTTTGTCGTGTAGGAGAACTAAACACCAAAGCTTAGCTATTGGCAGCTGCATTTCTAAGGCCAGAGTCAAAACCCACCTTTTAGTAAAGGATGCATTTTTATGATTCTATGTGTGCAAGCTTTTTGGTTGTTTGGTT
>VZRO01001105.1:64356-106446 GCA_013397915.1 Daphoenositta chrysoptera | reverse complement strand
AGAGTAAAATGTCAGCTCATAAAAGCATCAGGTGCAACGAGAGATGCTATTATAGTTTTTCTGTTATTAGCATCCAAGAGTGCTGGGGGTGAGTAAAAGGTGCAAGAGCAGCAGGGGACTGTTGCCGTAAACAGGGTTTCACAGAGTCATGCGTCTATCAAAGACATCTCCACTTACATTACTTCTAAAGTTAGCATTATTTCTCCATTCGAAATAATCAGAAATAAAACATCAGACAGTAAACACTCCCCCAGTGACTAACTGTGTTGTTTGGGTCTTTTCTTTCCCCCACTCTTCACTCCCCCCACCCTCCACTACTTTGCAGAAAGAAAAGACACTAAAAGTTCCTTCTGTGAGTTGCCAAGGTGCTCCCAGCCCATTGTGCAGAATCATTGTCAGGTTAAATTAGGGAGTACAGACTCCATGAGTGTAAAAAAATCAATACGTGATGGAAGATTGCTCCCCGGAAAATCTGTTTTGATTCCAGGATTAATTCGCGACCAAAGGCTTCTGCAAAATGACATGCCATTAGTCAGAAAATGAACACATTCTACCCTTGAAATTGGATGGAAATATGTCAGGTGATTGACCTATTCATTCTCTTCACTCTCTGGGCAGAGAGAGTAGGTGTGGTAGCTGTGAATTAGGCCCCCGAACCAGGTCCATTTTCCAAGCAGTAAAAAAAAAAGAAAGAGAAAAAATAGTCCAATGTGAATTGCAAGTATTCTCTAGGCCATTGTTGTAAAGCTATTGCAAATGCATTCCGTCAAGGTAAATGCATTTGTCTGGAAGGCCTGACTCTCTTGTGTTTTCTAAATCTCAGAATAAACCATACTAAAAATCTTAAAATAAAGCAGGGATTTTTTTTCTTCTGAAAGAAAGGCTTGCAATATTAATGACAGTGTAAATTGTTTGCCATATAGAAAGTAACATTCCACCCCCCTTCCTTTGCTTACCAGTTTCTTCCACAAAAACTTTGACGAGGCAAAGCCAGTGCTTGAGCCACGCTGGCTGATCTGTGTCCAGGCCTCTCTAACAGTCCCAGTGGCAATGGCAGCGTTCAGCCAGGAGCCATGGAAGTGGCCCCTGCGCGGCTTCCTGGTGCTGTGCAGCCAGTGTGCTTCCTTGTCTTGCTAGGTGCCACACTCTAGGACAAAAGGGCATTTTAGTCTTTGGGTTTATACATTCTGAGCCTGAACTGTGTCTGCTTATACTGTTGAAACATGCTGAATATGTGGAACAGAAAGGTCATGACAGGAGATATTTGTGTTTATTTATCTGGTGTGGAATTGCCAAGGTGAATCTAACCTCTTGATAGACAGGGGGTTTCCAGTGGAGAGAGAAGTTATGGCTAGCATCATTAGACCTTGTGCTTGGAGCGTGGGGAGGTGCTGTATCACTCTTGGTGACCTGACAGAAGCACACTGAGATTGGAGAAATTGCTCCCAAACACATTAATGAATGCCAAATTGTCATGGAGATGCAGCTGTTTCAGAAAGAAGTCACCACCAAAGCTTTATTTTTGTAACCATTCCAAAAAACACTACCAGCATGTAGTACTACTAACTACATTGTACTAGGATTCGAACGATCTGAAGCTTTGCTTGAAAATCTTGAAAACCATTTATCAGGAGAAAATGCATGCCAGGGTAGAATGGAAGCAACAAACAAAATCACCACCAGATATGTTATCACTGACTGATGACTGAATATTCGTTAGCAGCCTAATCCATCAAACTTCCAACTGCTGACATACCAGAGCACTCATTCTACAAATTATGTCTGTAATCTCTTCGTCTGTAATCCCCTACCAAAAATGGCTCTAAAGTAATTTTTGAGAATTTTTGACTTGAAATTCTGCACCTACTATCTTCCATTTTGATTGTTAATCATTATCTCTTGACTTTCTCATGAAGATCTCACAATAAGGGTTGAACTTACAAAAAGCTGTAATTTTTCTGTCTGGTTCTGGTGTTTTTTTCACTCAAACCTCAAATATAACATTTTGTGTAAATAGTAAAACGTTGATGGTCCATGTGTGATTACCCAGGCTGGAGTTAGTGAGTAGGTAATTCTTCTACATGAGCTCAATCTAAGCTTTTCAACATGACCATTAATATCTACTGGGGAAAAAAATCATTTCCAAGCAGTATCACAGGAGTGGCTAGGGATGATGATACCTGGAATCCCCAACTAATCCTTATTTCTCTAATGATTTCACAGTCTAAGTGTCTTCCAAGAAAACCATTTAGAATGCCAACAATGAGTTTAAAATCAGCAGGAGACATTTCGTTTCCCAGATTACCATGATCCTCACTGACAACTGCCACATTTCTATTATAAATGTGCACCAGACTAATACTGTAACCTTCTGGTCAAGCATAGAGGATCCTGTCAGGCATGTTACACAGAATTAATAGTTATTTCTACTTTGTGGGAACCCTGGAGATCTAAAACCATCAAAACAGCAAAAGAGAATTATGTCTTATGTTAATACTATAGAATAAGACCAATTGTTTCCTCCAGAATCTATGTCCCAACCACACAAGCAGTCTTGTCTTTAATCCAAAAGTCAATGTAGGCTCCACTTCATTTGAAGAAATAATAGAATCTATTTCTTCTGCCTTTTTCTCATTTAAAAGAAAGGCGTCATGTTTCCTTGTCTCAGAAAGGTAGTAACCTCACAGAAACAGTCATACAGGAATGATGAACTGTTCTCCAAAGTTCCCTTCCTCTGCCTATTATTTTCAGGAAGGATCTTACAATATTATCTTAGACCAGATGCCCAAGTGTTAATATTAGATAAAATTAATCCCATTCTTCAAGCCCATATCCGCACATATCCACACCTGCAGAAGAAACATAAAAATGACCATCTCTGAGATAAGAGGTTTTCCTAACTAAAGACAGTGTACTGTTCTCAGACATAAGAAAAAGTGCAAGAGTCAAAACTCTGATTTCAGTGGAAACAGGAGCAATCCATGGAGTGCTTTGAGCCCAGTGGATGTTAAACATGATGCAGGTTAAAAATGCCTTGGAGGAAATTTGGTCACAGGCTTAACCTGCAACGAACAGATTAGACTGGACGTTCTGGGAAAAAAACTTTCAGGGCAAAGCATGTGGACATCCATACATAAGAGCCTACCTCAGCAATCAGGAATGATTTCAATGCATATGATTTTGTTTCCAAACAAGAACTGAATTTTTATAATTCTGTCACAGTTTTGATACTCTCTTGTTCATTGTGGGAGTGTCATCTAGAAATTTACCATTGCAGAAGATATATCAGTGCAGGCATAGAAGGTGTGCAAGATGATTACAAGTTTCAGTAGCACAAGCTGTCAGATGTTATGAAGGTGTCATGACTTTTGGGATGTTACTACATTGTGGGTGCATGTTTCCAGACATCTGCTTATACTCCAGGCTCTTAATTACTATGCTCTTCTTTTCTCTAAAGCCATTTTTGCTTTCTCACTCATTTCCAGCTCTCAGTTCTCTCATCTGTATTGCCTGAATGTTTTACCCATTTGGTATTTTGGACACTTTGGGCATCTAGTTTCAACTACAAGGACATCTGACATAGTGTAATAATCAACTAGTCATCATGAACTATTATGTGAATAAAAGGTTGCAGGAATGAGGGCTTTGCCTAAACATTTTCAAGTTCTTTTAAACTATTCTTCATTGGACAAAACATAATTTGTGTCCAATAAGCTAAGGTTTTCATTTTTTCTTATTAAAAGGGGACAATGACTAGGTTGTATATGAAATAAAAAGGGAATAAAAGATTTTCATATGCAGTTCTGTGTCTGCCTGTATTCATCTCCATGTTAATGTGTCAGTAGAGCAGCTCCTCCTATTCTCAACAGTTGTTAGCCAAGTTTCACACATAATGGATCTAGAACTTGAGATAAGTTGACAAATTATTCTAAGACTGTAAGTGGAGTTTGTCATTCAAACTAAAAATAAAAATTTCTCCCAAGAACATGGAAAAGCACATTCAAATTATGAGTCTAAACTGGCCTTGATTGATTATTTAATTAATACAGCAAATTCTGCCCTGTCGGTCTCCTAGACCAACAACATTTAAGTACATACTCTAAAGAACTCTGTACTACCTCATTTTGCTGTGCACCCTAAATATTGGTAATGGCTTGTGGTCCATCTTTTGGTGATTCCTATATATGGCCACAGCTATATACTCACAAGTGTGGTCATCAACTCAAATTTTGTGATGTACTGTCATGCTTTAGGAATGCTAGTCCCCAATTTAGTGCTTATACTGAAACTCTTCAAACCATGTGCCTCTCTTCCCCTCCGTCCCTTGCTAAGGCTGGAGAGGAGAATTGGAGGCACAAAAGTTGAAAAACGATGGACTGAGGTAAGAACAGTTTACTGGAAACAGCACCACTCCACCACTTCCTCTACCACGCTACCCTGACCAGAAGGAACACCTTCTCCCTGGAAGACACTCCCTTTGTCCCACCCTGGCAATGATGTGAGGTGGTTCAGAATAACCTTTGTGTCCTGGCCAGGCTATTGCAAAAATTAATCCTGTCCTGGCCAGAACCAAGATACGTACAAATTCAAAGAAACACTCCTGTTCTTCCACTGTGAACACCTTTGCTTCTTGTTCTCATCTGGATCTGGCATCTTTTCCATAACACAGGAATAACCTTCCCTTAGGACAATTCCTGTCCATATTAGAGATGTGGTAACCCTCTGCATTTAGTCCAAAATACAAACTCTTCCCCGCCAGACACTATGATCAGCCCTTCCATCTTCCTCTGCCCATGTGTCTGCCTTGTGCCTGATCATGAAGTCTTGACTTCTCTGGACAACCACAGGTGGCACAGTGAACTGTCAATCACTGAAAATTTAGGGCGATAAAAATTAAAATTTTCTACTGAATAGGAGTAAAAAAGGAGGTAAAGTTGGATTGAGCCTGTCTAGGTATCACCTTATTAAAATACTGTTAAAGATACAGACATTTTTTTCCAAAAGACTGAAAATAGACCTTGATGCCAATGATCCGCAGAAGAGCAGAAATCCTGTAAAGCCAGAAAATTGACTGTATGGTGCAATCAAGTTTCTTTGTGAAGTTCTAAATGCTTTCTTAGAAAAATCCCTATATATTAGTGACTTTACAAGAAAATCTAGAGAAAGGTGAACTCTTGGTATGGTTTCCAATCACAGTTTGCACATATAGTTCATAACAGTTAATGACATTTTTTTCTCTTCAATTTCACATAAGAAGATAAAAAGGAAAACTGCGAGAATTTGTCTATAGCATGATGACTGTGGTCAATATCTTGCTATTTGCTCTGTCAATGCCATCAAAATATTGTTTAATAATTTAGAAGCAACCATGTAATTTTCTTCCCCAGTAGTAGCAAATTAGGCACTTACTAAATAATTGACAAAAATACTTAATTCTAGGGATGCTTTGAGGAACATACTATTAGCTGACGGTTTTTAAAACTTTTCCTTGCATTAGTAATTCTATTTTTTAATTATTTTCATGTCAATTCTTACCAGTGTAGGAAACAGCACAGCTAGAGAGTTCAACCCTCTCATTTTTAATAACTAACAACATTTGCTGACAAAAATAGAGAGGGAGTCATGCAGAGGATTAATGAAATGGGGGTAGAATTCACACAGGTATGCACTTTCAGGATTCATATGATAATGTATTAAGTTTACATGCCTATTTCTATGAAGATATTGCAAAAGTTAGAATTTCAAGGAGAAATTACAACAGTTTAAAATAACTACAGTTTTCCAAGCAGCTTGAAAAAGACAGTTTTAAATAATGCAGCAAATGTTACTTTAAAAAAACTTTATGAGAAAAGCATGTCCATAGTTTCATAGAGCTGCCTTCTTCAGACAAAGAAGCTGAAATACTGGTATCAATATGCATTAAAAACACCTGTAACATGGAAATGTAAGCTCCACGTTCTCAAAAAACCAAAGGAGTAATTCCATTATGAAGCAATATGTGATAATTAAGTGAGAGTGGTTCGTGTGTGATTCTTCTTTCAGGAAGGAAAAACATAACATTTAGCTGAATTCAGCTGTGTCCCACCGACAATACTGAAGAATTACCACCTCCTTCCAGTTTGGGTGACTGTTCATTCTGAGCAAACAGCAAGGGAAATTGTATACCATTGTCTAATTGTGCCAATGGTAGGCATTTCAGTGAAAAGACTTGTGTAAATGAGTTAGGAAGAATTGCTCAGAAGGCTCATCAGTTATGTTGGACGAATGTTTGATATTTTGCCCTTACTTATTTTTGCAAAAACCTCTAGGAAGACAACTGGAGTAGAGCCTATGAACACCTTAACCAAGGTCTCTGTAACTGAGCTGATAATTCCCAGTAAGTCTATATTTCTCCTCCAGGGAAAGAGATGCTGCTGATGTATTTATTATATGGGCTCCAAGGACAGCCAAGAGGGGCAGCTCTGGTGCTGGCACAGTCTGCAATGAAACACTCTAGTGTGGTGCACAGGGCAGTTTCCCAAACTGGGGAAAACTCAAGAGAAGATGAGAGAGCCACCTGGAGCCCACAGCTTTGCACGACAGCAACAGGAATTACCTGAGTGGGGCCAGGAGCAATGGCAGCCAAGTCTCCACACAGCTCAACCAGGGAGCCCTGCTACCCACCCAGCAAAAAGCCATGGTCTTTCTAAGCTCAACACCCACCACAGCTGACCCAGCTTCCCAGACAGACCTCAGTGAGAACATGTTGCCACCCAGGTGTCACCTGCTCTGACAGCAGTGCTGGCCAGTAGCAGTGAGCACCTCTGGGGGAGGTGACCCAGGTAGAGGGACTCCTTCGCTTAGTGCAACAGCTCTGAGTCAGGAAGCTGAGCAGTACCCGGGAATGATAGAGAGACAGACCTCTGGAATCACACCCTACCTTCCCTGAGACAGGCTTGACAGCAGACAGGGTGCATGACAGAGAGGATTCCCTGTTTTCTTTCCACCTGGCCAAACACAGTGAGTGAAGGTATAGGGGCGATGGCAACAAGCTCCTGCCCAGCACAGCAGGCACATCTCCTCTGACTGCCCCGCCATCCCATGTGCCCTGGCAGAACAGGCAAGAGGCTCTGCAAGTGCACCCAAACAATAATGAGGATGATGATTCACCTGGCATGGAGGTGCCGCGGAGGTTAAACTGGATTATGTCCTGCGTCAAGCTTGTTCTTGTGAAGAAAAACAGCTGGGACATAGTCATAAGAGACTCCCTTCTGAAGGGAAGAAAATGCCCAACATGCAGAGCAGACTTACTTGCTAGGAGAGTCTGTTGCCTCCCCAGGTACCCAGGGTTAAAGATGCAAAGAGAAAGTTCCCCACCTTGGTATGGCACTCAGGTCATTATTCATTATTGACTTTTCAGGTAGGCCGCAATGAAGTTGCAACAAGAAGCCAAAGAGAAATCAAGAGAGGCTTCGGGGCCTTGGGACATCTGGTTGAGGGATCAGGAGCACAGGTAACATTCTTGGTTTCAGGGTATGATGAGGGAAGGAATAGGATGATCCAGCAGATCAATGCCTGGCTGTGAGCCTCGTGTCTCCAACAGAATTCTGGGGTTTTAGATCATGGGTCAGTCTACACAACACCAGGGCCTGCTTATGACAGATGGATCTCAATGGGGAAAAGCATCTTTGTGCAGGAGTTAGCAGAGCTCATTGAAAGAGCTTTTGACTGGATCTGAAGGGGGAAAGGGATCAATACAGACTCACTACAGACAAGCCTGGGGACAGCACACCAGAGTTTGAGGGATGGTATACTAGCAAGGTCCTTCAGTCCTGCCTCAGTAGAGGTAGGGTATGGTGATTTGTGTACTAGCAAAGGCACAACAGTCATTGATGCATTCAAAACCACAGAAACACATGATAATTTCCACACAGGAATTAGAGTTTCTCCCACAAAAAAGGCAGCGAGCTCAATAGCCCAACTGGACTGGATCTACAGCAATGCATGTAGCACGGCCAAAAACCAGGAGCCAGAAGTGCAACAGGAAAACTATGTGCAGGGAAGTGGTTGATTCACCATCCCCGGAGGTATTTGAAAGACATGTTTTTGGTGCTTAGAGACCTGTCTGATGGTGGACTTGGCAGCGCTGGGTAATGGCTTGACCCTATGATCTTAAAGGTTTTGTCCAACCTTAATGATTATATTATTCTATAATTGAACTATTCACTTGGAAATTATTCATTTTCATAATTCCATATCTTCTGTTTCATTTTGTTTAGTACATGTAGAATTTTTTTTCTGGTCAATGATTCTGGTCAGTAGACGAGAAATTAATGTCATAGCTAAGGTCTTCCAGTGTCTAGCTTCAAGTTCAAACACTTAAAAATATTTGAGGCAACTTTCTTCATAAAATTTGGCACTCAAGTGCCTTTGAGGATCTTGACTGGGTACATTAATTATTTTTGCTAGTGATTATTTCTAAGCAATCTCTGAAAAGACCTGGTTTTCTTCTCTGCAGAGACACTAACAGGAAATGCAAAGAATTAGTGCTTGCTCAGAATGGGAAAAAATAGAGCAAGAACTCAGTTCCTTCCTGCTCTCAGTTTCACCAGATATTTTTCCAGTGTAATGCAATTGATTTTAATTCCACAGTCTTGTGGTTTAACTCCAGCCAGCAGCAAAGCCCCACACTGCCAGTCACTCACTTCCCACTGTTAGGATAAGGGAGAGAATTGGAAGGGTAAAAGCTGGAAAACTCATGAAATGAGATAAAGACAGTTTACTAGGGAAAGCAAAAGCCGTGCACACAAACAAAGCAGAACAAGGAATTAATTCGCTGCAGGCAGGTGTTCAGTCATCTCCAGGAGAGCAGGACCCCATCACATGCAACAGCTACTTTGGAAGACAAATGCAATCACTCCAAAAATCCTCCTTCTTCCTCTCAGTTTATATACTGAGCATGATGTCATATGGTCTGGAATATCCCTTTGGTCATTTGTGGTCACCTGTCACGGCCGTGTCTCTTTCCAGCCTCCTATAGACCCCCAATTTCCTCGCCAGTGTGGCAGTAAGAGAAGCAGAAAAGACAGTGGCTCTGTGTAAGCCCTGCCTGGCAAAAACAAAAACATCTCTGTATTATCAACCTTGTGTTCAGCACAAATCCAAAATACAGTGTCACACTAGCCACTGTGAAGAAAATTAACTCTACTCCAGCCCCAGCCAGTACACACAGCAATGAAATTACTTTTCTACTCATGTCACAGAGCTGAGAGTCCTGCCTTACATACTGTATGAAACCCAGGTAAGCTGTGAAGCTCTCTTGTTGAAAGCTCAGATATTTGTATTTCTTCTGTTCGTAGCTTTAGCTGTTCTGTGCAACTGTCATAGAAGTGAAGATGTGTTAGCTGTTACTACGTTTTTTAAAAAGAAAGAAATTCCCTAGGCTTAAAAACAATAGTATCTAAGTGGTACAAATTACCAACCTTGCCTTTCACACCTTACCAAGGTAATGAAGTGGAACCAGAGTAAGTTGCCTTCTGCCACAGTTTGGCTCTAGACAGTTTTCTGCAAGACTAAGTTAACTGGTCAGCAGCACATCTGTATTTCTTGTGATCTGTGATGCCTGTAATTGCCCACTGCAAAAATATAAAAGCATTATTTTAAGATGACAATTGAGAATTTGCAGCAGATTACTGGAGTCAGCAAAAGCTGGCAGGTCATCTCTGAGACAACAATTTCCAAGGCTTTCTTACATTCCACTTCTGGCTGGTATCTTGGAAGAACTGAGTGTCCATGTTTCAATAAGATATTGTGGTCTCAGCCTTATAGGCTGGAGAAAGAAAATTTGTAGTGATTCTACAGCTTAACAGGGATAAGACAGAGGCGGCATTTCTTAGGTTTGTGTTTTTCCAATAGGCTAATTAAAATGCTGATGTTTGTCACAGCAGAGTTCAGTTTTAGTAGAGCGTTAATATCAACTCATTATCATAAAACACCTCAGGAAGAAGTCAGCACTATTTCTAAGATTTAGAAATCTAAACAGAGTCAGAAGAAATTTTAATTCATCTGCTTTTAATGCTTTTTAAAGAAATGGCTTTACCTTATTTATAAGGCATATTTTCATGTAATATTTCAAAACCCATCCCTGCTATAAAAAATTTCTGTGGTTATAATAGGGAATTAATTTTGATATGGGATTGGGTTTGGGGCAGAATGTTTGCTTTTGTTTGCTTGTTTTGCCAGTATGGATCCTGGCAGCGGGAAAATACAGAAAATGAGAGGTTTAAAGTAGTGAATTTGCAGGGGTTTATGAGGTCCTCCTAGAGGAGAGATATTACCTTTCACGCTTACAGAGGTTTTTTCCCAAAGATAGGAAATGATCTTTCTCTTCAAAGAAAAAATATTTTTCCAGGAATCTCAGGAATAGCCTGATTTGAACAGGTAGAGATGAATCTACGAGAAAATTTATATGCATTGACAACACAACTTTGCCCTTGTCATCTATATATGTTATGCCTCCCGTTTCAGAAAAAAAAAAAAAAAAAAAAGTTGGACAAAAGCTGAGAATGAATTATTTCAGTATGGCTGTGTTACTAAAGAAAACATAATATAAAAAATAAAATATTTGGTCTTACTTACTGCAAAAAGTAGATGTGATATTATACAGGTGTCTATGACTAATCCACCTCTCTCAGACAAATATATAGGCAATGTTTGTCTTATTCACTGTAAAAACTGAGAACCAAGTAAGTTTGAAAACGGAAATAACTATAACTATTCCCTTAGATGTATTTCTTGTAGGAAAATAAAAAGGGGAGCATATAAGTTTGACTTTCATGTACATGCATGAAAATTGCTAAGGAAAGTTAAACTGAGGGAATCAAACTATAGGCATTTTTTATCTTCTTTAGACTGGTTTTCACAGGATAGGTCCAGTTGAAGTGTAAATTTCATCTGTCTCATAACTGGTGGAAATCAGAAATGACAGATCTTTGTCAGTCTGGGAAGCAGTGGATCTATGAGGAGGCCTTGCTTAGAACACTGGGTTGAATAAGAAGGCAAAGCACATGCTAAGTAAAAATTTTCTCAGTCAAATAAATTAATTAAGAAACTAGTAAAACACTTTTAAAAGACTTAAAATGCCAGTGAAAAGACTTTTCTAAAAAAGTGGGTGTGTTTTGACCTTTTAGAACAATAGCATAACTTTGGAAGGAGGTAATCTGGTTCAATCACCATGCAAGTCCCCAAAGCAAGGACAGCTTCTAATTTTAAAAAGCAAAGTATACACCATTTTGTGGCATTTTTAGAAGTACATACATGTTGGGGAACAATTTTTGTGTGTAATTTATTATTGCACTGTCTGGTTCTCTTTTTGTCTCCGTCATCCTGACTTCAGTAGTAAAAACAAAAAACGTGCAGAAAAGGAAAATCCAAGGCTCTTCCCATTACAGTAACTGTAAAATCATACTTTTATTATTATAGCATATACTTTTTATTTCATATTTTTATTTTCCTCTGACTTTCTCTATCCCGAGGTTTTGTAGATAACTGAGACAGTGGTGGTTTCAGCTGTTACAGTGCATGGGCTGTAGGTCAAATTATATTGACCATATTGTCACACCTTGTTTCCCTTACCACATTCTCTCACCCCAAAAAATGGAAATAAACAAGATAGAAAAAATTAAGTCTCCAACCTTTTAGGAACATAGCATGTAGCTTGTTGATTGCAGGGAAGTTATTTCTGAACAGAAGGCTAGAAGGTCTCAGAAGTTCTTCTTGATAATAAATCCAGGAAAAGATAAGACCAGTGGCAAAGTCTTAAGGGACACTTGTAACAGATAAGAGAGATGTAGCAGACAGTGAGAGTGACCTTACAAGCATGAAATAGCCAAATGAAAATTAGGACAGACCAGAAGAATACCCCAGTACTCCCTACCAAAAGCAGCAAAAATATTTTATAGGAAAAAATAGACAAAATGTTTTGGGATTTGGCCACAAGGAAGACCTGAGTGACCGTTGGCAAGAACTAGCTCCTACTGGGTGCTGGGCTCACAATCTAAAAGACAGTAGTGAGATAAAAACCAGGAAAAATATCAAAGATTTAAGTGACTGATTAAAGAGGACGGATTGTCTGAACACGGCTTGTAAAAACATTGAATACTATTAGGAAGGTAAAAACATGCATTTGTGAGATAGTTTCTGTACCAGAGTTGCCGAACCAGCAGTCTTATTTTCCAGCACTAGCTTCTATGGTTCAATGAAAGTGGAGCTTGCAGAACAGGAATTGAATAGAAACCACTAGTTAAAGCAGATGTTAAATGACAAGGGAACAAAAAACTTCTGAGGATTATTTAAAATATACACTGTATCATATGTTTTGCAAATAGGCTTGCATGAATACCACAGAAGGATTTGTTTGACCACAAAAAGGAGAAACACCACACCTAATTTCCAAGCAGACACTGGTAGCATCAGAAGCCATACAGAATATATCATCTCGTTACAATATAAATCTTTGCCCCCCACCCACTGATGCTCCTTGTTCCAGTAATCATTTGTAGTGAAATTCAAGGGAGAACAACTAATAGAGTCACAGCAGTACACCTGCATTATAACAGGAGGGAACTGTGATTACTGGAGGAGAATTTAAACAACTCAGGATTATGTGATGCCCTAGCTGTTATAGTTCACAGAAAGACCTCAATGGACTTAGGTAATTCTTTCAAAATCACCCACCACTCACAGCATTCTTCAGTTCTCTGTGTAGAATAATGCACTGTTGGCTCATGAAAAAAAGGAAAATGACTGGTACTGTCCCAATTAGAGGGTCTCGCTGTCAGTTTTGCCATCCACTGATATCCAGTGTGACAAGAATATCAATATGACTTCAATTGAACTATCACATTGTGTATCTGGGCAGATTAAGTAGTAATAAGAAACAGACTGGATGACATCAGGTAGGGTTTGTTCTGCCTGTGCTTTGGAATATTGGAAGGGGGCAGCTGTTCAATCAATACTTGTTCTTTGCAGAACCTGTTGATTGGGAAAGTTGCAAGGGGGATTTTTAAAGATATAAAATGCAGGAGCACAACTGTCTACACTTGCTACTGTTAATGCCATATTATCCATAGTTAAAGTTGGACTACTAGTGCTGCATATAAATGGATGTTTCCACCTCTTCTCATGAATGTAAACATAGGCTACAACTAAAAATTCCCCTTTTCACCTCTTGCAAAAAAAAAAAAAAAAGGCCTCATTGGAATAGAAGATGAGTAGACTAATGCACCTGTCATGAATACAAATATTAACAGAAATGTTCCCAGTACACTTCCCACAAGACCTGGTGAAATATTTTTGAAAAAAAAAAAATTAAAACTATATTGCAGATATTCTTTTGAACTGAAACACTATCACCTGCTAATATGAGGTAAAATTGACATATTTATACTCTTGGCTGGTTCTATACTTCAGCTTTATTCTTGAGTTCTTGAGTGTATATTAATGGAAAGATCATGACCTAATGCTGATCAATATATATAAAAATTGATTCATGTCTAATGTAAGTCTAGTGCAGTCTAAAAATCAAAGTTGGAGGGCAAAAAAAGGGTTTTTTAGGGGCAGAATGCAGAAGTTTGAATTTGTCATCGATAGAGCAAAGTTGT
The DNA here is from genome assembly GCA_013397915.1 of Daphoenositta chrysoptera. Classification (NCBI taxonomy): domain Eukaryota; kingdom Metazoa; phylum Chordata; class Aves; order Passeriformes; genus Daphoenositta; species Daphoenositta chrysoptera. Next base: position 92,806 of record VZRO01001105.1, on the reverse strand, counting down.
TTGAAAAATGTACCAATAAAGCAATGTGGGCAGAACAATGAGATAGAATTCAGAACAGACAATACAAGCATACCTTTATTTTCCTTTTAAATTTGGTATTGAAATGAATGTGCAGCATAATAAGCAAATTCTTGTCATGGCTTACTAGACATACAGCTGTGCCATGCAAATTTTCCTACAAAGTTCTCATCCTGAGTAAGGTAAAGCTGGATTTCTGACTGCTCATTTGGTAGCCATGAAAGGCCTTGACAGATTCTGGTTCCTTCCGAGGCAGTTTTCTGTCACAAAACTGACAAAGGAAACAAAAGCCAACTGATCCAACTCGCCAAGCCTCATAATTTCTCCACATATGTAAGATTTTCCAACTCAATGGCTTTATAATTTCTCCAGTGTCAAGGACATATCAGAACATTGTCTATACCCTGGCATTTTCTTCCTCCCAGTAGCTTATCAAGAGCTGCTGAAAGATCACGAACCATTTCTGTGTTGAGCTAAGAATAAAACGTACATAGAGGTGCCATGGCTTTCCAAATTCTCCAATCTTTCTGTAGGGCTGTCAGATGAAAGGAGATTTGAAGAAAATGCCCCTTTAAATACTTTTCAAAAAATATTTATTATTATTACTGAATTCTTAGAGATTTCCTGCCATTCCCACAATTTAACATTGTAGTTCCTTAAGCAATATTGTTTTCAGCAGAGATTTGGATCCAAAGAAAATCAGAAGCAAAAATAATACCAATGTTTTCTTCAGGTCAGTCTACTCCTAGATGATCAAAGGAAATTATTATGTGGTAAACAAGCAGACAAGCCACCATGCAAGAAGAGATTATTTGGCAGCTCAGAACTGAACTGGATGTTTATGGCTATACAGAGGTTTATAAAAACCATCGTGGAACTGTTCCCTAGCCATTTTTCTACCCTTTCTCCTCAGTTTCTGTTTACGAAGTTATGTGATAGCATTACACATATTAAGTGTACTTTAGTTTGCCATTGACATGATGACAACTGAGAGCTCTTCTCTGATTAGCAAGACGGATTGGGAATGCACTCATGTGGCTGCTCTGCGCTGAAAGTCACAAATTCATCTTGCAGGATCTATTTCTGAGCTGCTGCTGACTTAATTTTTCCAACCCCTACTTAGGGCTCTATGTGTATCTTGCCGATTAGAGGCAATTCTCCCTCCATAATTCAGCATTTCAAGGAATCTTTGTACCTTCTTATTTATCTCTCAGAGAGATGTTAGTGATACCTTCAGCTTCATTGTGATCTACATGTACATTTCTTCCACTATACAGGATTTAAGTTTTCTTTAGTTCTGATTCTCTCTGTGCCTCCAGCTATGTTCAGCTAGTGTTTTTCCCAGATCAAAACGTCATTCCATTAAACCTTCATGCCTTCCATCCCATCAAAATATTGATGAATTTTCCCAGAAAACACCCTGGGAGCTGAAAACATGCCAGTTCCACTTGCTGTTTTTGCTGGACTCAAACTTTGAGCTCTGCATGACTTTCTGCCTCAGGTGGCTCTTAGTGGTTTGGATTTTCTTATGTCTTTGAGTTCAGAGCACTGACCATCCTCCATAGTATTATTGTGGACTGGTTGATTTTCTTTGCCTGGTGAACTCAAAATGTTTCATGAGGATTTAATTCTGATTTTTTCTGTAGTTGCTCCCAGAATTTTTTATTCTGCTCACAGACTCACCTCCTGCTGGGAATATATCTAGTCCTTAAAAATTGCTCTTAGGTCTCAGTTCTGTCACAGACTATTCTCTAGTTTCATCTTCAGTTTGTATTTTTCATTGTTTGCAGCTATGTAGTTACCATACTCTTCAAATTTTGTTATAACAGTTGTAGCATTTCTTTCCTTTTGTCTGAATTACATCAAAATTATTAGGCACATAGAGCACTTCAAAGACAACTATTCTAGAAATGGGGCAACCTTCTAAATTATTTCCTCTGTTCCTGGCATCCTAATACAGATGCTTGCAAGCACAGCATGACAGGCTATTTAAAACTTCCTGTGAGATTTCCAAATCTCCAGAGAGTTTTGACTCCAGTGAAGCTTTTAGTTACTTTATTCTTTCACCCCAGCTCTTTTCTTGTTCCATTTTACAAAGACCAGGAGGTGATCAGCAATCATTCAGAGCCTACCATTCTCACTAGAGTTCTGCTTTATTTGATTGTTCTTGCTAGCTGCTTTGTGCGCAGTCAGAGGGAGCAAAGAAGCAAGGACTCTTACCATATGCTGTGAAGGAACACAAAACTGCTGGCATGAAGGAAGAGGTGACAAAAGTTACTGTGAACTCTGAAAGGAAGCAAGCAAGGAATGGCAGCTCCCAGTGGGCAGCGAAGAGCACAGGTGCCCAGCCCTGGCTCTGACACATGCCCTCACATCACAAACGCACGCAGATCTTGGTGTCTCTTGTTTCATCATCAGATCATTCCTTGTCTGAAAGACACAAGATTTGCAGTTCATGCTCTCATCAATCCCAAAAGAACCAGACATTCAGCTGGCACCATGAGAATCCTGTAAACTCTAATAGCCCTGATCAGCCATTCCCTACACCCTCTGACTATTGGTCCAGGAGCCTTAGTTCAGTTCAGCTCAGCACACCCACTGCTTGCTTAGGCTGAGTCACAGGAGTGCCTGTGTCTGCTCTTGAGTCTGGCTTTGTTTCCTGGATGAAGCCAGGATGTGTGTTGTGGGTAGCTGCCATCTAGCCCCATGTTCTGGATGGACCTGGGACCCTCACGCAGCCTTGTTTAAAGCCCTGTCTCCAGTCAGACCCTGGACGTGGCTGATTTCCTCACTATGCCAGAGGCTGTTGATAGGCCCTGTGTCAAACCCCCAGCTTTGCTCCTTTAGTTTGAGCCCTGTGGGATGGTACCTTGTCAGTGAGATGCTGCCCTGCTCTGGGGAAAGCCATTGCTCCTGGTTTGGCTCCTGTTATGGTGTAGCCCTGTTCACGTTGTTCCCCGACAGCTAGAATCCATTCTCTCCCTGCAGAGAAGAGCAACTTTACAACATGAAGGCTCCTGATGAAACAGGCATAAGTTGTATCGGTAAGTCAGTCCAAGGAGTTTTATCTCTTATTGCATGACTTTATTTATCCTGGATCTATGCAGGTGCCATATCGTGAAAATTTTCATCTGTGCTTTTTCAATAAAAAGATCGAAACTTGCCACATTAAGTGACCCACAGCCAGACTGGCTGGTCTGTACTTCCCCACCATTATATTGGAGGGAAATATGTTCTAAACATGTTCAGCTCAAACACTTCCCAGATGATGTGTACTGAGTTGAGATATAACAAAAATCAAATTAGCAGAGGGCTTATTCAAGGGAATCAGGAAGGCGGGAGAAGTTACATGATAACTTTCTCAAATACCAAACTTTATTCTGAAGTCCCTAGAGAAGACTGTTAAATTTCACTCCATAATCATGGAAAGGGGAGAAAGCAAGCTGCTGTCCCTAATGTAACAACTGCAGAAGTCATGCTAAGAGTTGAGAACAGTTGAGAGGAAATACATATAATATGTAACAGGTTCTTCGAAATGCAGTGGGGAGTGATGTTGCAGTATACAGACTTCACCTGTAACAGTGTCCTGTGTAAGGCTCCTGCTGGGATGGGTGTTTGCCCAGCAGGGAGAAGTCACAAGCAGTTAAACAGCTGTGCAAGAAAGGAAGAAAATTATACTTCTCATTTCAAATATCACAGCTGGACATTTAGTTACAGAGCTACCAGAAATAACAGCACACATAGTAGCAGTGGAATTCTGCATTTAAACACATAATTTTCTGCTAATAAGGGTCTACAAGAAAGTTTCCTATGACATGTAATTAAAAGCCAAATAGACTGCTCTTCCAATTAAGAAACCTTACATGAGGTTTACCTCAGAGCCATGTGAAAAACTTCAATGAACGCCACAGGAATTCATAAAGATTTTACAGTTTCTAATGTAGGAATGTATTTGACTGATTACCTACAATATTGTTGCATCAACACAGGGCATACAAATTTTCATCTGATGATAAAATCTCTTAATATTTCTCTAAATCATTGGTTGATTCAGGCTTTTATCATAAACAACAAAATTTGATCAAAGAATGATATTGGTAGGTTTTGTTTGTGACATTTCCCTGTGTGTTTCTTCTCTAGTTGAGAAGTTTATGAAATTCAAACTTTTCTGTTTCCTCTCTAAGTTAATAGTCATCTGAAAAAAATTTTTAATTCTGAGTTTGTAAAATAGACATTGAAATTTCTGTGTGTGATTCCGTTTAAGAACAGAATTATACAGAGTTCTTTCTTAAGGCAAAAGCAGTGAAAATTTTGCTGTACGTCTGTTTTGATTTACTTTTTCAATACAGATAAAAACAGACAAAAAACCACCCCAACCACCACTAAAATCACCGATGGATTACTTTTGTTGGAGTCAACAGATATTAAATAACTGTAATCTATTAACACTGTTAATAGATGGGTCTGTGTTTTACAGTTCTGCTCCTACAGGAAAATAAATGGAAAGTAAAGCAGTGTAACTGTTGCACGAACTGAATGCATTTCCGAATAATTCAAGTTGAATATGAGGTTTTATGCCTTTCATTGTCACTGCCTATGTCAATGATCCATTGGGTGCCACTAGCAGAAGAGGAAAACTATTGACTTTTAATTGATTTATTTATTATAAGTTACTACAAAATAACATTGGCTGATTGGGTGGTTTTGTCCCCTCCACTGCTTGTCTTTATAAAGACTCTCATCCTAATATTTTGGATATAAATACACCAATTTTAGTATATGAAGCTATTTTTATGTATGTCTACATGGTATTACATCTTTGGCAGTTACTAAAAGCTGCATTTTTTATTACTAAGCTTTTTCTACACTGTAGTCCACGGAAATAATCTCTGCCTCTTAAAATGTAACACAACATTATTCCACCCCATGTAAAGGCTGAGGGCTAGCTTCATTCCATGGGAACCCAGTAAGAATCTCGACACAGGGTCCTCTGAAGTGCAAATTAATACCTGATTTTTAATGTGGTCACACAAATTAAAAATCAAAATATTACATTTTTTGTAAAACTGAGTAAAGTGCAAAACTACACTTTGTATTACACTGGAAATCAGGTGCCTGGAGAGACAGCAAATAAGCATTGAGCTAGCAGTGGTGAAACAGCAATATTTTTATGATTGATTTGTTATTCCTCTATGTGCCATGGATATAGACAGAAGAACATAAGAGTTAGTGCAGGAGACATGGAAATCAAAATTCCCATTTGTTTTTCACCAGATTGTAAGGCAAGAAACCTCTAATTCTTGTCCATTTCTTAAAGTTTCAATTTCCTAAGTAGAGTTCAGTGATTTTTTTTGTTTGCTTGTTCATTTTGTTTCTTTTGTTTTTGGTTTTGGTTTTTTTGGGGTTTTTTTTTTTTTTTTTTTCAGGTAAAAATTCACTTTGAAACTGAGATTACTATTAGCCTCAGAGTATCTCCCAGGTGAAATTTTAACACAAGCCCAAAATCAGGGAACAGAGGGGCCTTCTCTGAATTGGTCTGACCCTGTTGCCATATTTTTCTGGGGCACTAAATAGACACATAAATTACTGGTATAAAATAGCTTAGTATTTCTTCTGGTTTCTCAGTGCAACTATTTTAGTCATAGCCTCTCTATAATCTGAAAATACAGACCTTTCTTATGGAGATAAGAGGAAAAGCTCAGCATGTTTTCCTCACTCTTCAGCAGCAATTGTAGAGAACTGTAGCCAGGAGAGTGCTTAATCCCAAGTCTTACAGCATCACCTGCTGTTCAAAAAATATATATCAAAAAAATAAATTCTGTTTAGTTTAGTAGGGGGAAAAAGCCCATAGTCAAGGCCTGTATGAACAGAAGCCTGCATTATTGAGAGGCTGGAGTGCAGAAAGTTTGACACTTTTGATAGTCCAGGGTTTTGTTCCTTAGACCAGCATTCAAGCTATGGCTTGTGTAAGGCTAATGCACTGTGTTAAAAAAAGTTCTTCATCCCTGAGCTGAAGGAACTGGAATCTGGTCTGCTCTCTGCCTCCTCCATCATGTTATTGTGAGGGATGATCAGTCTGGGATCTTCTGTCCATAAAGAAGTATTCAGTGGGACAAGCACTAGTCTAAGTATCAAAGTCCTGAGGTGGATTCGACTTGCTGTGGCTGACTGTCCTCTTGACCCAGACAAAAATCTTTGTTTCTTTTTGTGTTAATTCTCTCCTCTGTAAAATGTAAAGTAGGCAATGCTTGGACTTGGAAGATCTACAGTTCCTAGCTCCGCCATTTACTAGCTGCCAAATTTTGGGCACTGTCTAGTTCCCCAGTTTCCCTACCTGTAAGACATGACCAACACCTCCCAGTATGCTAAGAATAATTCAGCTATGCATTGGCCCTTTGCTAACTCTCTAGAAGATATGAGATGTCAAAAAGACTGAGATGCTCACGTAACCAGGTACTGGAGGAATCTACCTGCCTTTGATAGAAGAATCTATACAGCTGGATACATTTCAATTTGTCACTGCGGAAGGCCCTCCCTATGCCCAGGATACGTGAAAGGCCTCAGACTACTTTATGTTCAGTGGCAGTCAAGGACAATGAACACATGAGACAGGTGGGAAAGATCTGACCTAATGAACACTGTTGTATGTCACTGTGGAGATTCTGTGAAAAAATGCAATGTTTCTTATAATGTAATGAATTAATGTGTGTGCTTAAGTGAATTTTCTCTTTTTAGGAGACATATAGGATAGATTTAGACAAATAAGAAATGCTATTTTTCTGCTTTCAAAAGCTTTCTTTGCACCATGTTATATGAATTGTTGTATTTAATTAGGTTTCATTTCTTCATGGCATATTGTCAATGCAGTCTTCCCATTAGTATCCCCCATTCAGTGTTTTTTAAAAAGAAAATAAGAGTCTTTGCATTTGTTGTTGCTGTTATGCTACTAACTAATGTTTTAACTACAAAATTAAATATTCTTGCTGGATCCTGCAAGTTAGTATCAAAAGACCTTAATGTTTTTAGTCTGTAGGTGCTACCGGATGTCAGTACTCTACAGTCAGTGCCCTTGAACAGTTGTACAGAATCAAAGTGATTATGTCATCCATTTCCTTACGATGTCAGCAGTCCTGCTATTAACTACAGCAGGAGCTGCTGGAAGGATCTTTGTGTAAGAAAGAAACTGTGCAGTCACTGTCTCTAATACTGCATACTTTCATTCTGTAACAGTGCTGGAGGTCAGGTAAATGGTTGCAGAACAACATACCGCATTACTGATTTGAGGAGATGGGACCAAGACCACCTAAACTACCAAACATTAGGCCTCTGTGGGGCATAAAAAAAAGATTAACCAATGATAGATTCAAGCATCTTAGTTATCTTGGTGATCTTTATTTCTGAAGCAGTATTCTGCTTTCATGAATGCTGAAGGTATCGAATAAGACTATTATTTAGTTAAAAGGGATTTAACTTTAGTTAAAAGGGATTCACTTGAAAAGTTTCCTCACATTGCTTTTTCTTAAGGCCAGCTAATGAGACCCTACTATTGGGTTGTTTGGGGCAGGGGTTTGTTGACCCCTTAAATTTTCCCCTTAATACTGCATTTGCTACCATACAAATACAGTTATGTAAATCTTTTCTTGGGTCTCTAAGTCCTGCACGGTACCCTTGCATTGTCAAAGAGCTTAGCACTCTGTCATTGTCCCAAGTCCTTGTTTCTTGATTATCCTTAGTGCACTTGTGTTACATTGTTAAAACACAGGGCAGTCACTACTTCAGGTGTGGACGCTGAGAAAGCTTCAGCAGAGAATTTCTTCATCTCTCTTCAGCATTTTCTGAGAGTTCTGTCTTTCCCATGCAAGTAACTCAAAACAATGTTACCGTTCTGTAAACTTCTTGCAGCTGTGCCTTGGTTATCGTTCTTTTAGGGAAATGTTTTGAAATAGGTGTTAAGTTAGAATTAACCAATGGACTAAGTAGGTGGCTAACCTGAGGTCCAATAGCCTCCTGACCTTCATGTAAGCTTCAAGCGAACTAAAGGATATAAACCATTCTGTAAATTAATAATACACACATCACTTCATTCTTCCTGAACTCTGCGCTCTGTGTCTTTATTCCTGGGCCGGCAGCAGCCACACTTCAGGTGTATTGAAGGGGTGGGAAAAAAGAAAAATATTTATTTTAATAATCTGTGTCTTTATATATTGGGGCTGAAAAATATATTGGGGTTGACAAACACTATATATTGTGCCTGTTCTGCTGGGAAAAGGGACCCCTTGAGCAATGTTGATTCAGGCCACTCTCCTCTGCATGGCATGCCAGGGATAGACCCCTGAGGCCAGGGCCCTGGGCAATGTAAAGCCACAGAGCTGCAGGTCCCTCTAGGCTACGTGGATGAGCCCCATTTAGATCCTCTGGGGAGATCGAATTCCTGCCGTTTGGTGACCTGCAACCAGAGGTCAGCCATTGCCTTAATATCAATCTAAGTCTATTTTAGTGAGATTTAACCTGAACCATGAAAACACACTTCATTTCTTGCAGCTTCACAGGCTCCCTGGCATTGTGTCCATGTACCTACTACTATTTTCTAAGTCATTAAAACAATCTCTGTTTCCTATATGACAGCAGAAGACTTGGATTCTCTTCTTCCACCTGTGCACATAAAAGAACACAAAATAGGCATGATTTTCTTCCTCTACTGAAAATCATCTACAGACAATCACTCTTCAGTCATTCCCCACTCTTAATACAGCACTTGTCTTTATACAATTCAGCACCTGATGCCCACAGTACAGGATGTAATTTCATATTCCACACAGCTTTCTTCCACTCTGCAAGTACATGTGCAGCACACACATGTGGCTCAATGGTGTTTTTGCATCAGGAATCTTCTCTTTTTAAGTAGAAATAGGTTCAAGCAAGCTCCCAGATCCAAATAACACAAGGTTCTCCTTTTGTACTCATGAATTTCACCTAGTGTGTTGTTGCTTTGAACTTGAATTAAAAAAAAGGGAAAACAGAGCCGCACGCCATCATACTTAAAACAGGCCTGTCCTTTTGCACCTAAAGCAACAAAACTTTATTAGGAACCTGTCAGACATAGACAGACAGATTCAGGAGATTACAGCTTCATAGGTCAGCAGGAGGGAACAGCATTAATAAAGAAGACAGATGACCTGTGGTACTCCTGATAGTCGCTGCTATATCAAGAGAGGTGCAAGTGTTTGTACCACATGTGGACAGCTGATACCAATGTTCTGAAGGTATTGCCTGAATGATGAGTGGCACCGCCCTAGACAATGCACTGTGGGGCCTAGGAGGGGACAAATGTTCCCCCTCAAGTCTCTCTGTAATACACAGTGCTGCCTCATCCTTTGTGGTCCAGCAGGGACCTTTTTGCTGCTATAACCCCACATGTAAAAAAACGTGTTACAGCAAACAATATGCAGTCACTTACTGGTAAGACCGGTCTCTTTCATGCTCAGTTAGAACATTTTTGTTATGCCGAGAGTTCTGAGAGACACACTGTAATCAAAGAGTCTTGCAGGAAACTTCTCCTTTAATAATGATCTTGCTTCCTTTTTTCTGCTCTCCTACAATGAAAGAAGTGACATTTTTCCCTAATAAGAAGGACTGGAAGCACTGAACACCACAGTAGGCTGCTGGTGTTTCAGTGTAAGCTTTGTCTCATTGACAGTTGCTGTCACAAGCATCAATAATTTAAAGCCACAGACACTGTGAAGTTGTAAATAATTTAAAAAATGTAATTCATGTCCATCCTTGTTGCTGCAGCTCAGTCAGGATCCAAATATTTTTATACCTGTATTCATACTAAAGAGCACACACAATAGCCAGGTTGCAGCAGCTCCCTCAAAACACCTCCTATTATTTTTATTTAGTTAACATTACTATATTATGTACTTGAGAGCAGAGGCTCTGACATACTGTAGCACATTGAAACAAGAGGTTCTGAAGTTCATTCAGTCAAAGGTTCCCCAGAAGAATGGGAATATCACTAACTCATAGAAAACCCTTAAATAAATAATAATTTTACACACACATGCCAAGAACTCCACAACAAAAGCAATCAAGAAAACAAACAACAACAACAACAAAAAAAAAAAAAAAACAAACCAAAAAACCAAACCTAGAGTTCTCATTGCTTGCCAGAATGTTACACAAAAATATACTAAGTGAAAGGATGATTTAGATGTGCTGCACCTCATAATTCTTCCACAAAGAAACATAAAAATAAACAAAAACCTGCAAAAACTACCCAAAAACCCCAACCCACAAATGACAACAACAACAAAAATAATTCTAAAGTTACCTGGGACTTGAAAGAGCTATACAGGCTTTTTTTCCCTCTTCATAGAATGAAGAAATATTGGTTGCAAAGACACTTTGTAAAATTTTGCTTAAGGAAAACTTCCTGACAAGGACTCTTTTGAAAAAATTCAGATTCCTTTCCTGATATGAAACATTCATAAATTAGATTGTAATTACTTCCCAGAGTTAAAAGTGATGGGGCTAGGCAAGTCTCTCAAATGACATGTGCCTCTGAACCACAGGCATTACAGTATTATTGAGATATATTGAGGGGTTACTTCTTATTTGTAAAAGGAAACATCAAGAATAAGTGCAGTTATGAGAATATTCCTGCCACCCATGTAATTTATATCCATTAATACTTTTGCCCATACAGGTAAAGTTACTGAGTAAGGCTGTGAACTCGTTCCTGATATATTTTTTTCTGATGAAGATGATGGAAGTCTTCTAATATGAGCCTCATATAGGGTTTGGGAAAGGTTCTTCTTGTTTATCTTGTTGTTTATTGTTTTCCTTGTCTTTCATAAAAGGAAAAAAAAAGTGAATTTGTCTAAACATTGATGCTATTGCTTTAATAAACTATCCTGGGGGCTGGGAAACCTTGTCTATGGCAGAAAGTCTTTGGTGCATCTCTTTTTAGTTGTGACAGTTAAGCTTCTGTGTCTGCAAAAGAAAAAGTGAATTGTGTGCTGACTATCTATAAAAAAGGTAAACTAAAACAGTTACAAGGACAGAAGAAATCCCTAGATTCAGAAAGAAAGAAAAAATATTCAAGGTCTCTGAAGAAGAAAAAAAAATATTCAAGCTTTATTTTCTACAAACTTTTTCCAAGCTCTTTTCATTCCACTGGTTCTCCCAGCACCTTATGAAGAAAGCTTTTTCTTTTCACCGTAACATCTCAATCCTGAAGAAGAGTTTCCCTAAACTCAACTTAGTAGGATCTAATTAAATGATGGGGATGTTTTTGTCCTGATATAAGTGATTGGTTTTGTTACATTTTTTAAGTAATCTGTCCTTGGTTGCTCTTACTGCAATTTAATCCATTGCCTGGCCAACTCTAACCAAGCTATTGTAATTCTTGCAGAAGTCAGTTATACTTTTAAGTACACAAAGATACAGTAAGATTCCCATCATCCAACTTAATTTTTTTATGCGCTCAGCCTTAACTGAAGTAACTGTTCCTAGTTATTTCATTGCTTGTGCTTAGACTTTTCTGTTCAGTTTATGTGAGCAAATGCGGGTTTACCTCTGAGTTAATAGTCTTGAGCATCTTTAGAATCATGGAGGAAAAATAGACACAATTTTGAAACAAATATCTGTGTCAAAAATCATGCCTCTAAATAGTCTTATTTATACCCAATATCTATAAGGGGAGCAAAGTATGACTTCTTCAGAGGTGTAAATATCTATACAGAAGAAACATAAAGTTGTATGAAGTGAGCCATATTGTGTCCCTGTCACTCTGAAAAACATGGAGATCTTCCACGGAGCAGAAAAAGAAATATGCTTTAGATGTAGCTTTCAAACATAGGCAGAGCACAGTATCATTCCTAATGCCACTCACACTTCTGGTTTAGCCAGAGTGAAACTTTGCATGACAAAGTCAAACACACTTCTACAGCAGATGGACAGGCAGAACCTCTTCATTCAGCCAATACTAGTTTGAGCAATACAAAAAATAAAACTCCCTACAAAATTCAGACTTGTGTATATCAGAACAATTTGCCTACTTTGTGGGTGCATCCAGAACTGACCCCAGATTTCCAAAACTTAAACTAATATTCTTTCTGTTAGAAATTATGGGTATTAGCCATTATGGGTATGTCTTGCCCTTTTACAATTAAAGAGCCGACTTTGAGCACCTTTTTCTTCAACAGCAATTCAAGCACGGTGCCAGTGGCAAGGTACACAGTAAGTTTCAGCACCACTTTCTTACTGGACTGCCCACCAACAGACTGAAATAAGACACCACAAGGCAACCCCCCTTCCAGTTTCCTCTTAATAGCATATAGTGTCTGGCAGACATATCTAGTGTCTGGGATGGAGGTGTCTTAGAAAACAGGCAAAACTCTCATAATCTCCCAGCACATGGTGCTCTATGTGTTACAGGGGACTAATGGGGAACAGTCAGGAGTAAAGGGCATGGTGAAGTGTTTCACTGTGCAATGTGATCAGCAATAAGATTGCTATATAGCATGAGCTGCAAGCTTCAGTTAGTCTACTTTAAGAAGGTTTTTAAATATTTGATCCAGGACAGAAATGTCCAACTATTGAAACTGGATTTCACAATCTTCTGTAAACATCCATTATTCTTTCCAAAAGCAGCCTTTAACTCTTTAGAGGTATGGAAATGCTAAATCCTTTATTTCATGTAGATGGAGTAATTAGTAACATTGAGTTAGATACATACTTCATTCCTGAACAAGATTGTATGATTATCTCAAAATACATGAATAAATTAATACAATAATAAGTTGATATACGGATCTACATGCCACAGAAATGTCTAGGGTTCTCAGTGTAAGTTTGATAGGCATTTTTTACTCAGAATTACTAAAGCCTGGTTTTATGCTGCAACAATTGGAAATCCTTAAGTGAGATCTTTCTATAAATTAATGTTTACAGTAATAGGCATGAAAATCTTATACTATCTTATCTAGTAAAGAGAGATTTATGGTTCTTACCAAGGATTCAATTTTTTCTGCCTTAGGTCCTACAACATACGTCTGGTATTTTCCAAATGACATCAAAGAATTTTTTACCATTTCTTCTTGCCTTTGAGGAGGAAAGAAGGCTCAAGATAGAAAGTTACCAATTCTAACTCATCACATGCCTAAATCATCTTTAAATTACAATCCTTCTTGCACTGCACATTTATGCACAGGATGTCGAACTTTCTTTTTCTAGCCCCCTTTTTTAGGTAGTTGTTAAAGGGAAAAAGCTTTAAAATAACATTACCAAAACCGTTGCTAAGTATTTATTTTTATGTGTTTTACAAATATCCAAGGCTCCATGATGTCCTTGATGAACTAGAATTCCCACAGAACCTTCCACTGGAGGAAATTATGTTATTTCTCCAAACTGTAGGAGCTGAGCACTGGCCAATCAGAATAGCTGTTGTACTCTGTTTCCAAAGTTGTTTGCATAGCAACTGCAGATTAAATAACATTTATGTAAGCAGCCCCTTAATGTGTTACCAGGTCCTACTATAACTTATTGTTGATGTGACATTGGCTTAGTGCTACTTCACATGACTTTGGGTGCCATGCTAGGAGTTGACTGCTAGCTTTCCCTGCAGCAAGGGAGAACTTGACTTCTTGGGTAGACCAGTGTTTTCCTGGTGATGCTTGAATATTGCACCAATTATACAGTGTGACAAGGTTTTCAATTTAGGTCTCCAGTAAAGGGCTCGAACTTAGACCGGCTAAATCTGAGCTTTTCTGTCCTTAACAACTTAGTAGGTAACAGAGTATGAAAATTGGTTCTCCTGTGAGAATTTGATACAACTTAGGTTCCTTAGATATTTTACAGAATCATAGAATGGCTTGGGGAGGTTAAGGGGAAGTGACCTTAAAGACCATCTAGTTTCCATCCTCCCCACCATGGGGAAGGATATCATTCACTAAATCAGGTTGCTCAGGGCCCCATCCAACCTGGCCTTGAGTACTTCCAGGGATGGGACATCCACAACTTCTCTGGGTAACCTGTGCCAGTGTATCACTATCCTCAGAATAAAGAATTTCTTCCTAAGAACTAATCTAAACCTGCCCTCTTTTACCATAAAACCATTTCCCCTTGTCCTCTCACTATCTGCCTGTACAAAAAGTTGCCTTCCCTCCTTTAATAAACACCTTTTAAGGTAACTGAAAGGCTGCAGTGAGGCCTCCATGGAGCTTTCTCTTCTCCAGGATGAACAACTCCAATCTCTCAGCCAGCCCTTGTAGAAGTTCTCCATTCCTCTGAGCATCCTTGTGGCCTCCTCTGGATTTGCTGTAACAGATGTAACATCTTTCTCGTGCTGAGGACCCCAGACCTGGATGTAGCACTACAGGTGGGGTCCCATGAGGGCAGAGTAGAGGGGGACAATCACCTACCTTGATTTTCTGGACTCTCCTCTTTTGATAATGCCCAGGATACCATTGGCCTTCTGGGCTGCAGGTGAACTCTCTTGGCTTGTGTCCAGCTTTTCAGCCACTAGAGCCCCCAAGTCCTTCTCAGCACGGCTGCTCTCATCAAGTTCTCCCAGTCTGGACTCACGTCTGGGGTTGCCCTGACCCAGGTGCAGCACTTTGTACCTGGATTTGTTGAACTTAATGAGATTCCTATGGGTTCACTTCTCAAGTTTGTCCATGTCCCATGGATGGCATCCCATCCTTCTATTGTGCCAAGTGCATTGCTCAGCTTCATGGACCTGTAAACTTGCTGAAGGTGCACTCAATCTCACTATTTTGTTGATAAAGAGCACTATCCCAAGACAGACCCCTGAGGGACACCACTCATCACTGATCTCTACCTGGACATAGAGCCATTGACCACAACTTTTTGGCTATGTCCATCCAGCGAATTTGTTATCCACTGAACTGTTATCCATCAAATTCATGTCTCTCCAATTTGGAGATAAAGATGTCTTGTGGCACCATTTCAAAGGCCTTACAGAAATCTTGATAGATGACATCTGTTGGTCTTCCATTGTTGACCATTGCCATCACTCCATCATAGATTTGGTCCTGACCACCATACTGGTCAGGCAACTTTCCCTAGCAATCACTGGTGCTTCATCCTGTGGCTTTAGTACACCTACAGTCCAACACTACTCCTAGCACAGGAACATGCTGCTCTTTAATATTTTCAGTCACTTTGCTGGGTCTTATCTGAGTTAGATAATAAGAAGCAAGGGTGAAAGGAAAAATGGACTAAGAGCAGGAACAAGACAGGCAAGTTCAGACTTGGAGGCATCAGGTCAAGAATTTTGAGAAAAATGTTTTCTTACCTGAGAAACATGAGAAACTTCATCTTCATAGATAGAGAATGGGCAGTGAAATCCATTATATTGTATGGCTGTCTACATACTAGAGTCACTTTTCCACTTCCAAAGCTTCAATAAATAACAGCACTTACCTAACAAGAACATTGCTTTTCAGAAAGTTATTTCATGCAAGTAGACTAATATTTGTCTATTTCATCCATATTCTGACTATGACACCTACAGGCCAGAGGACAGCTGTGCAAAAGAGTGAAGCTTATTTTTAGGAGAAAAAAAACATTGTTGCCCACTCCAACACACAAGAAGATCTTTATGATGAAGTATATACCCTGCCTGTTATTGAGCTAATAACTGTGCTGAATTCACATGCTTTTCTTTATTTCTTTTAATTTGAAGTGGAGCAAACAATTGCTTTCCTAAATCTCTCCAAGGATATCTTTAATAGCATAGCTGTAGATTAGTGAGAAAGAACTTTACAAAAGGATTGTGTAATTCCTGAAAAGTCTACATTGTTCCATATAAGAAAGCATAGAACTTTAAATATAGTCCTTTTCACCAATGGCTATTGAAAAGTTACTGCCCGAAGAGAACTGTGACAGTTTTTATCTTCTTCAGATTGAAAGAGGTCAGGAAAAAAGTAGTGTTTGCAAGAGGGTCAGGGATGCTGTAATTTATGTTTGCCACTGGGTCCCACGAAAACAATGAATTTGAGTTGCCTTGGGCTAGTGAGGCATGGTGTTCAACCCAGCTGTGATTACAGCTTTGGTAGTGACTCTACAAAATGAAAATTTGTTCAGGAGAACTTGACCACATGGGGGGGGAGGCAAGGTATCAATACAGAAAAAAGAAACAGAAAAGGCATGGTAAAATTTTTATCTGCTGAAAGACAGAAAGGTCCCTGGTCTTTTTCATTCCCCATAATCTCCTTAGACATGTGTCACATTATTGGGGAAACTACTTGGATAACACCTCACATGCAAAAGATCAACTTAACACCAGTCACTGATATAGGTTATCAGCTCTTTATAACGTACAGTATAGACATACAACAGCTTTAATCAGGCATCAGAGCTGCTGCCCAACCCTTTTGCTCTTTCTGTTGTGCATGGCAAATCTGCTGTCTGTTTTCAGGGTTTCTTCTTATCTTTGCTTTGTCCTCCCTTCTTCCTTTCATAGAACAATTTCTGATTCTTCTTCAGTACCCCTAAATACTTCCAAATGGTAAGAACCATATCCTGGGTGAGAAAATAGGAAGTTTATTTCAATCTACTCTGTAAAAGAAGTAGAGACTACAGTCAAAACTCTGTTTATTACAGTGAGAGACTTCTAACCATGACTGCTGTTAATATTGCAATTACCAAAAGACAGATTTAATTACTGGCTATCTTTCACCACCAGCTTCATCTACCATCTTCTCTGGTCACTCTGGATTTAATTTGGTTTACCAAAAAACAATTTTCCTCTTCTACTCTACACCAACTAATTGGTACTACAGCTTCCTTTCATTCACTGTTAAACTTTAACAAATTGCTATATATATAGATATAACTAATTCCTGTTTGCCTAGTGTCTTTTTGAGAAAATGGTCTATGGTCTCAAACTCAATTTATTTTAGCTTTCCTTCAGCATCTTGTCTTGAGACTTACTGATTCACAGTTGAAAGAAAATAATTCTGTTAGCTTTAAGACAGAAACAAAGGACTTTTGGAGCTAGTATTTTAGTCTCCCGGGTTTACCTAAGGCTATTATTTGTTTTTATTCTCACTATATATATTTATGGAGCCGTGTTAATTATATTTGGTTGACTTTGCATGAAGAGCATATCTCTGACTATTAGCTGAATTTTGCAAGATTAACAGACCCAGGAGTTTTGCATGCCAGTTTCCATGTCTATACACGGATGAATTATCACTTCTAGCAAGGTGTCCTTTTGCTAGAAATTTGTCAAAAGCTCTTCCACTATCCTCTATGGGAAAAATCTTTTTGAGGACATATGACGTAGCTTCTGTTCATAAAGCTTCAGCCATTAAAGACTGGAAAAGACTATTCCATTATCTGAAATGATGAAAGATTTCTCATGGATCCCAATTTTTTTGTGTGTCTTCCCTATTCCAGGAAGGGATTGGGAAAGGAAGGGGGAGGGGGTGGGGAGGAAAGATCAATATCACCAAAGGAAACCATACTACAGGAGTGTCCCCTCCTGTAAATGAAGGGGTGAAATTTGTTTCCCATACAAGAAGCCACCTTGCTTCAACCAGTCCTTACCTCAACAGTGAGGGCTGAACCTTGGCTCAGTGGATCTGATACAAACCAGTCTCCTCTTCTGAGGTGGAGAGACTGAAAGAGTTAGGCAGACACTGGTTCTTACACAGCTCCTGTATTATGCTTATAATCCAGTGCTAGGCACTTAGGGCTTCTCTGTGTAAATGTCTCAGGCAATGAGATTTTAAAGGCTTGTGAAGAAGAAAAGAAGTCATGCTACTAGAAAAAATTCTTAGAAAAGGATCTACTTTAGCTTCTTTCCTAGCTTTAAATCTCCAAATTCAACACTAGGATCACACTAAGATACACATTTTGCTTGAGAATCTTATCTCTAGAGCCAAAATACAGATCAGTTCAGGCTTTTCTCTTACACTATTATTTGCAATCATAACGTGCTTTCTTTACCCTTAGCAATCTCTTTTCTGTGATGTTTAATATTGCTCAATTTCTTCTTTCACATCTTCATCATGCAGACACTCAAATCTGAGATAGAAAAAAAAAATCCTAAGAAATACTATGACAAATAAAAACCATCTGGTAGGCATAAACATAAAGGAGAGGCAAACCAAAAATCTCAATAAACATTGAATCAATTCAGTATACATGCTAAGTCTCAAAACAACAGAATTATTTTGCAGTGAGTAATGTGTAGCAGTGGGGTACTATGCATAGTGTGATTAATTTTCACAATCAAATGAATTCCCCCACCAAAAAAAAAAAAAAAGGCAGTCCAAATTTATTTTGCAGTATCAGTCTTAAATTTCATTCATTCATTTATTCTAAAGTACATTTGTTGTGATTTTTATTAATGACACTATACCGGGAAACATGTTTCATAAGCCTAAACATATTCGCATTATTTTAGCTTCAGAATCTGAAAAGTTCCTTGCTTTCTGTTACAGAGTGGGAAAATGCATACAGCAAGAAGACAGTGTCACATTTAAGGTCAGGCCACTACTTCTGACCCAGCAAAGGAGTAACATATCAATTAACCATAAAAATTTGACGGAAGGTTCTTTTGTTGCAGACATAAAATGCTACTGAACAACCCCCATCTTAACATCAAGGACTACTCCATGTCCAGCACTTGGCTGGGTCACATGGGTTGGAATCCTGCCTACTGAGTCAATTGTTCAATCAACGTCAGCAAAGTTGCATCCAACTATTACACCTTGCAGCTCAAAAACAGGGCAGGAGAGCTAGTGAAGGGATGAATGAAATTTTTGCAAGCCTGCTAACAGCTAGGTGAAGGGAGAACCTCATGTCACCTCGTGTACTCTTCTCTCAGAAACAAGATTTAGAAACCAGCTAATCTGTCAAAGAAAGGGTTTATTCTCACTTTAAAGAATCTTTCTGGTTTCCATTCCTGGCAGTCATGTCGAATTTTGGGTCATCCACTGATCTTCCATTTTCTCTTAATCATCGCAAAGAAAATTTTCAAATCAAGAGTTTAAACCAAAGAAAGCCCATAAAACTCCCCTAACAGGTGTACACAAAAATCCCCAAAAAACAGGGGAACGGATATAATTTCAGAAGCATGCCAAATTACAGAAAATTTCAAATTATTTATTGATATTTAATGAATTAGTGATACACACTATTATGCAATTTAGTAGCAGAGTGTTCTTTTGCACACCTTTGGATTCTGTAGATATTTTCACATAGTACCTCTACTTCCCCTCTCCCCGCCCCGAATACTTAAGAAATGTCCACTGAATTGAGTAGAAACAGAGCATCTATGATCTTCCTCACTTTTTTGATTGGGTTCAGCTACTTTGAATCTACTGACTTCTAGCCATATGGCAACATGGGATCCAAGTCCTCAGGGGTTATTGAGACTGTCTTTCCTCTCAGCCAGTGGTAACGTGGGGGATAGGCCTTTTCTAAGTTCTCAGCTACAGAAGTCACAATAAAAGTTTCATCTTACAAATGTTTCTGCTCTCACCAGAAGTCCCCATGCTCTATAGCATCTGTCAAAGCCACATCATATGTGGCATCTGCTGTGAAAACCCACTGACAGAATCCCCTAGCTTTTACCACATTTTTGATGCATTTTAGAAATGTGGTAAGCTGTAACTGTGGAATAAATTCCTGTTTTCTTAGTGTTTATCCTAGAGTTCATAATTGTGTTATACCACAATACCATCCCTGCCTCAGCTGAGCTCTAAGGCTATGTGGTCCCCAAAAGTAACAATTACTATCTTATAGGTACCACAGACAGCTAAAGAAGAGGATGTGTCCAGTGAACAGGAGAGATACCAAAATGCCAGGTTCTGAGGGACCATTTTCCCACACAGTCTGCACTATGCTAACATGAGCATTCAGTTGTGTATTCAGTATGTAAAAATACAGCCTGTACCACAGAAAAATGTTACCACATCCTTCTCCTAACACTTTTCCCCATAAAATTGAATTTATCTGCTGGCTACATTCCGTGTTCTGTGCCCTCCCATGTAATTCTTCGTATTCTCTGCAGGTAATAATCTGCTTTTATTTCCCCAAGTGAAGCAAGATTTTTCCCAATCTGCCCTCTTTCTCTCTTTATGTTATGCCACACCAGTTCTTCTGTACTAATTGCAAACACTTTTTGGTCCCCATTCATATGGAAGGACCAGTGGGTACCAGTGGCCCTTCATCATTTTCCTCTCCTTTTTTCCCAGTCTCTGGTTAGAGCTCATTGCATCATTCTTGAAAATTATGCAGTACAGGAATCCTCATCCTTTAGTACTAAAATAAATCATTCATGTTCTTTCTAAAAAGAGTATTTTTTTATTGCTGCTGATCAAATAATATGCCAAAAATACATAGTTTGCAATATTTTTTGCCCATCAATCATTCCATGAATTATTAGGAAATATTTGTATTAGGGTGTCTCTGGCACTGGTTCTTTGGAGTCAGAGAGACAGATAAATATCCTCTTAACATAGAATCTTGGACTGGGAGATGTGGGAGGAGGTGTTGGTTGCTTGCTGTAGGTATTATGGGAAATACCTAAGAGCTAAAAAAAAAAGAAAAGATGCTTTTCTTGTAATTATGGGGTGATTTCTTCTTTCCCCTTTCTTTCAGAGAGGGAAGGTGCTGCAGTTCAGAAATGAATTTGTTGTAGACTGAATCTCCAGGAGAGGGAGACAATGAATAGGCCAGTAGAAAGGATTGAATGCTGATGTCAATTACACTGAAACCATGAAATAAATGAGGGGCTTCAGTAGTTGTTCTTCATAGCCACTTCAGTTTAGCATGCAAGGGAATGCTTCTGTTTTATTGCAATAGTAAATTTCAGAGCCCAGAGAAAGAGAATATTGGCGTTTCAATCAGGGCAGCTTCACACACACGCAGCCCACTCAACTCAGTGTTGAAAGCTTTATGAAGGCAAGCCTGTAGGATATCCAAGAGATTACTTACAAGATTCTAAAGGATGGATTTTTACGAAATCCTTATAACACTGCCTGGTGCCCTTGTTGAAGTGAATTTGAAATACACTCGTGAGCTCCTCAGAGTCTGCTGATATCAGTATGTACATGCCTACCTACATTTAATACAACAAACAGACAAATGCTTGTTTCAAGTACAAAGATAAGGTGTCAATATTTGAGATTTTTTTTTTAAATCAATGGTGTTTGTAAGGGCTACTAACAATTTTCATTACTCCATCAGTCAATCAGGAAGCACGCTTTGTCTCTGTTGTTTTAGCTTCTGGAAGGAAGCTGGAAGCATTGCACAGGAATATGGGAGTAGGAATGACAAACAAGACAAGGTTTTATGGTCTCAAGTAATCACAGACTACACCTTCTTATGTCTTAATATATTCTGAGAACGTTCTTGAGAAGCTAATATTGCATGAGGATATAATTTAAGTCTCAGCACGATATACTCTTTCTTGCTAGAAAAAAAAAGGGAACTTTTCCACCTGTGCTAAGATGATTCTTAGAGGACCTGCTGATTTTCCTTGGCCAAATTATTAAATAACAATCTCTTTAATAAACTGGAAATTACTTTGCCAAACATTGTGATAAAGGGTGCTTCTCAATGGAATCCAATAATACATACCGAAAAAAAAAGTTTTTATTAGTTACTTTATTCAGAAAAATACTCTATATACGAAATTTTTATAGAGTTCTGGGAACAGAACTGACAGTTAATTTAAGTTTATACCATGCTTATAAATAACAGGAATGGACCTTGATATTAATATTCCACAGACAGGTAATACTTTAAAAACTTACAGTATACAATATGATCAGTTTGCAACTGCTACGTAATTAAAGTTATAACACAGTTCCCATTTTGAGATGTATTTTTCACCTGAGTTTACAAATCTGAACAAAGCTTCTCAGAGAAATTGATGTCTCTATGTGAGTTAGAAAGAGAAATGACTGGAATCTGGGTTGAGAAAGAAATAAAATGAAGTAACCCGTTTCTATAGAGAGCTTTTTGCCATCTCTGTGCAGAAATTGCCTCAAATCAGTTTCCCTTGCATTTTATCTCCTGTAACTTGGAGTTCCTGTCATGTTACAATGGAATTTGATTCCTCGCCTTCACACGGTGCTGAATTCATTCTGGTTTTGCTTATGTAATGGCTGCATTACTTGTAAAATTGTTTCGTTGCAATTAGTAAGCTGATGCATGGAGTCAGTAGTAAAATACAATACATACTTTTGCAGGTGTGACCTCATTTATTTCACAAAAGGCAGGTATAGTTCATAACTATTTTTTCTAGTTCTTTGAAGAACTTTGAAGCTCTTTATTGCTATTTAAAATACGAGCCCAGCCTGTGCAGCATACCTCACTGAGCCACTCATTGCTGCTTTTGGATGAGCAAAAAAAGGCAGCTTCAGGCTTTGAAAGCATCATGTTTACTCTAAACTTGGGCCCGAGCTTGCAACATGAGCACTGACGTTTCAATTTTCTTAAAGAGCTAGCAAGTCTCCTGCTAGCTCTGGATTTGATGAGAAAGTTCCCTGTCTCTGTGATTCTGCAAACTGAGAACTATGTTACCCTGAGTGCAAACCCACAGAAATCAGTACCCACCTCACTAGCCTCAATAGCTCTTCTCAGTGTAAGTCAGGGTGACAGATGCTGACTACAACAATTCAATGAAAAAAAGTACCTAATGTTACTTGTTTACATGGCAGTTGATTGTTGGGTCAAATTAACTGCACTTTTTTGTTCCTGAGCAAGATACTGTGGCAACGTTTAGGCAGGTAACTGCATGTAAATTTATATAGTTAAGTCCTGTGAAATAAATGTGGAGTAGCTGTGAGAAACCGTGCTCAGACTCTTCCAGATTAGTGAGTAATGTTCAAGACATGCCCATGCAAGATTTCATCTTGTTTAAAAGACAAAGTCCCTGTCCAGTTGGCTGTATGGCACCTGCACTTGCTCTTCAAGATAGTACCTTCCACTGACACCAATGATAATTGTAAAAGAAGAGCATACCTGTACTTGCAGGTCTGAGAAAATAACCCACAGAAGTGGTAAAATCACATTCAAGGGAAGGCAGGAGAGTAAATCCCTATTTAGCTGAATGCTATTACCTTCAGGTAGTTGAACATAACACAGAGCCATAAGCATATCTGCTCTTCCAGCATTGGTTAAGAGGATAGGAGTAAGAATGGGAGAAGAAAAGGAGCTAGGAGAAGGGAAAGTCACTGCCCAACTGCCCTGCCAGGGATGGTGCAGTAATGTCTAACACGCCACCTGCCTGCTGCAGCAGTTTTAAGGTAAAAACGGACAGAAGGGGCATAAAGATTTTTCCATGCCCAGCATTATACTGTCCTGGACAATTGTTTTGTCTCAGCTAGCAGGGCCGCCCTCTGGGAGCATAGGTAGCCATTTACAGGTGACAATGGCTCTGCAGGAGGCTGTAGCTCCCTCTGCAAGGGAGTCCCAAGAGGCCCAGCAATGCCAGCTCACTTTTTTCATCAGCTGAAAATATGAGTTGCCCAACAGCCTTTGTGCGAGCACAATTATACCCTGCAGATATGGCATACATGCTGTACTGGAATTGTTCACAATCCACATGTAACTCAAAACCCACCATTTAACCACCCTTGTCATAACCTCAACCTTTCTGAAACTGTGCATTGCCACTGAAACAATTGTTTTCTCCTGGTTTTAGGTGCCAAGAAAATCAGTGCACTCCACAAGTTTTATGCCTTCTAGCAGTTCTATTCACTTCAGACAATTGGATCAGCATTGTACGGCTGCTATTCCTGCAGTTTGTCAGCATTTGCCTGAGTTTATACGAGGGATAACACAGAGAGAGCAATTTGTCTCTTTGCCAAAAGAAAAAAGCTGGCATTTCTCTCCTGTGGAAGAAAGGCAAGTGTGACAAAAAGTCTGTAATTTGAATAGAGATGCAATTCGCTGGGGAAATCCATAAGCGGAATACAGCATTTTCCTTGGATCAATTTCATTTACAGTAAACATTTGCGTATTATGATCAAGTATTACACAAAAAAAAAGGCAGCTCTGCACCAAAAAAATCTTATTTAAGAATATTTGAGTCAGAAAGGTTTGGAGTCCTGATTTATTGATGATACAAACCCAGTGAGATTCATCTCTAATATTACAATTTCAGTAGACACATGATTCAGTTACACTACTAAAATGTAGAACTTATTATATTTTCTTGCCCTTATTGGCATAACCTCTTTTGGTTCACATGGAATTTCCACACTGTAAAAAGCTCATTGTCAATAGATTGACGACAATCAAGAATATTCTTTCCTTGGTTCTCCGTTGTATATTCTAAAAATGATAGTGTGTTCCCACACTACATTCTGTTCTGTCAACATTAATTTTGAGCTGGGATGTGTATACAGCTCATTTTGATCTCAGCCACACCATCTTTCTTGTAATGTTAGAGTTGTTATCAAAGCCCCAGAATGAAAATATGGGTTACTTCTAGGGACAGCAAATTTTTCTTATTTGAGGAGCAAACTAAGGAAAATGACAGAACAGAATTGTTTTGGTGTTAATAAAGTGTACCTTTTGCTCTGCTTAGTATGCAGCAGTGCAGAGTACAGTTTTCCAGACTGCAAGCTCTGAGGACATTCAAAGAAAGCCTGGGGAAAGCAGGGGGAGAAAAAAAATTATTCATTTGCTTAGCCACTTCCACTTACAATTCAGTTTAAGCCCAACCACTAGCAGTTCATGAAGTAGACAGGCAAGGTTTCTTTGCCAGGATCTGAAATGGTAATGATTCTGCAACTAAGAAAACTGTCCAGTTGTAATAGTTAACTATCATAGTTCTGTGCTTTGGTTATACAGGTGAAGGAAGAGGCAGAAAAAGTATCCTCTCCCTTGAAAACACTTGTGTAAGAAGTAATGGCAAAGGGGCTATTAAGACTCCTGTGGTGCCTGGAAGTGAATGCTAGACATTTACCCTTGATATATTCATAAATTTCTAGCTCTTTTCCATATTCTACCATTTTTTTCTCACATTAAATGCAACATTTTGACCCAAAGAGTTGTTGTTGCAATATTATTGTATGTTATTAAAGAAGAGAGAAGTGATTTCACAAAAGCAGGGAAGTAATTCATATGTAGTAGTTACCTTCATCAGAAGAGGGTGACAAGGCTTTACTAGTAAATTGTCTTAATACCCTGTATGAGAGATATTATAGGAAAATACAGAAGTGTATGTTTATTACCATACCCTGGTAATAATCATTGATCCTACAAGTTTATTTTAACTCTCACATTCAATTTAGAGACATTATAGTCTCCTATGCTGTGAGCTGCAATATTTAAAACCTCATTAAGCCTGTGACCTTGCATTTAACCTGTTTGCTCACTCTTTCCTTCTCTGTGGTAGCAAAGGATTTATGTGCTGGAGGTCACTGTATTATTGTTGAAATTCAGCCAGCAGTACACAACCCCAGCACTTCGTGCATGAAGAAAAGATGCACAGATCCAAGATCAGGAGAGATCGACTGCATGTAAGTATGTCTTTCTTGATACTGTTGTAGGCAGTCCTACCAATGCCCTGTTATTCATGATATTCACGGAAAACAGCCTGGAATCTGACCAAGCAGTAGAGCCACGTGCCTTGAAAAGACTACAGACCTGACCATAGAATATGTACATATTTATGGAGAGACTTATGGTTTAAGGCTCTTCGGAAACATTGCACAATGTTTGGTGACAGTGCATATACCGTCTTTATTAAACATTGATGGTTTCCATTCTCCTCACATTTTGATAGCTTGCTTTTTTTCATTATGTTTTTCTCTTGTTTATTATAGACGACAAGTAAACAGTGGTTTAAATGTTGTTGAAATTTATCCAAATACCATTTAAGAGCTGTGATTTCTTAGAAGGATTATATTACTTCCAAAGTTGGAGTCAATGAAACATGGCTCTGTCAGTCCATGAGCATTGCACGACTGGAGAACAACTTACAGTGTAAACAGTCCTCTGCCTCGGGCCTTTCACAAAGCTTAACTCAACTCTGCCAGAGACAACAGCACAGAGCAACAGAATTTGCTGTAGTGAGAATGAAAGGAACCTGCCCCACAGAGTGCCCATATACAAGTCCTGGCCATGGTAATCAACCACCCTTCAAAAAAGCTTGAAATCTTGAGGTGTCTACATTATGACAAAATCCATTGGATGCTCCCATCCATTTTTGTTTGAGAGACAAAGCTCAATAATGATAATGATCTGAATAGGAGCAATGCTTTATCTGAAGCATTACATGCAGTAAAAACAGTGCAAAGGAACACCCTATGACACTATGCTCATATATTTCACTTTTGGAGATCACGCGTGGCTGATTGCTTAATGGCAAACTGCAAAGATGAAGCTGACAGAATTCCTGTGTAATGATCTCCCAAAACCTCTTGGTAGTACTAAGCTCTGACTGTGTCCTGACCCCTCTAGAACCTCTCCCCAGTACACCAGAAAAGCAGGGAGTAGATGCTGAGATATGCATGTTCATGTTCCAGAAGTACCTTTGGTATATCAGACACCCTAAGCCTAAAATTAGCTTGGTTTTAAACTTAGATACGGCATTGGCAAACTTTACAATGGGTTACAAGTCAACTACTTTGTTTTTAACAATTTCAGGTAACTTCATTGTGCAAAAATATCAGAACTGTTCTTTAGCCAGTGAAATATTGCTCTCCTGTTTTGATCTTCTGGTATGTATCTTGACAGAGAGTCATCATAATACACAGACACTGCCCCATTTAGAACAGACATAAGTGTGGAAAACATCCACACCCGGAGGCACCACACCGCACCGTGACTCCCAGCACTCCTGTCCAGGCCATCAACATAGAATCAACTTGCCTCCAAGTTGCAACTGTACTTCATATCCCAACAATGTTGCTCTGTGTATACTATATGATTCACCTAATTATCCACCCACAACTAATAGGAGAAAGTGGTGGGAATATAAGATTTCTTCATTTTTTCTCACAATTATAAGGACTCATTCTTAAACATCTGTGTGGGATGATCAACTTTGTTAAATTTAAGACATTTACACTGAGATAGTATGAATCTGGGACTCACAGCTTCTCTGAGCCATGACCTGTGTATCTTCTTCAGAAGAGCAAGAGGCTGAGGAGACAGAGTGGAAGATGGTAAGCAAAGGGTTAACCAAATTTAATAGTGTTGTTGCCAGATGAAGAATTGTTTGCACCTGGTGAATTTTTGCTAAGTGCCATTATGACCAGTTAAATTTTCTGTTGCCAGAAAGGTTTTTCATCACTGTGCATTTGTGCATGCAGGCTAGTCAGTATTGTTGTCAGTTTTTTAAAAATAGCAAAGCTAGCTTCTGCCAGACGGGAGTTGGAAGAGACAGAAGCGGGCTAGGAAATCAGCAGTCACTGACATGTATAGTAACTACTGAGGAACAGATATGCAGTTGTGGCCACCCAGAGGCACCAGTGTCATTTTGACCCCTGACATATGCATTTCTATATAGATTTGGATTACTTGGCTTCTCCTACCTCGGCATTCAACCATCAGCGAGAATCCAAGACGGCCAGAAGCAGGACAGGCTGTCCGCAGAGCAGAAGCGAGGAGGGAAAGGGAGTGCAGTGGCTGCACAGTTTGCAGCACACGCTGGTTCATCTCCTGGTACCTGCAGAGTACCGAGAGGCCCTGCTGCTGTCCGTGCAGTGTCCCAAGCCCTGCTGTGAGGACTGTCACCAGCCACCCCAGGGACAGGAGACGGGACACCGGGCAGTGGCCGGGGGAGTGCGGTTCCATAGGGAATCGGCCTCTCGGGTGTTGCGGCCGCACTCAGCGCACGGGGACGTTCACTGCAGGGGCTCCGGCAACTCGGAGAAACACACAGCCTGGCTTTCGAGGAGAAACATTCACGCTTGATGTACCGTGTGTTCATGAACATTAATCAGCTTTAAACTTATGCTCATGAGCCAAATGCGGCATGCACCAACACTGTTGTATTTATGTCAGCAGGATATTCAGTTTTCTCTAGTCAAAGCAATGAAACACTTGACTCCCGTTGGTACCTTTCATATTAAAAAGGATTTATCATTGTAATACCTGGGCCTTGTAGAGGATAGCTTAAGGGCACGCTTCACAGAAAGTACTTTACGATTCTTAAGTCAACAAGGCAGATTTTTTTTTTTTAATTCCACCGTTTATGATTGAACAGAGGAGGAAACCTTCGTGCCCCGAGGAACGCATTTCCCTCGGGCTTACCCTGACGTCACTGTGGGAGGCCGAGACAGCCAAATTCCGCTACCTCCTGAGAAAGGGGGAGAGGATGATGGGATGAGGGCATCACGACTGCGCCCGCACCTCCCGCCCCGTGGGCGCCTGGTGACCCCAGGGCCGCCCCGCCTGTTCGGGCCCAGAGCCGCGCCCCGCCCCGCCC